>OX578143.1:139575827-140048327 GCA_951213105.1 Amaurobius ferox | reverse complement strand
CTTCCGCCACACAGGCTATCAGATATAGATGTATTTCTCTTCTGCGAAAACAGTGTCCGTGAATATCGTTATTACTCGAATGTCGTTATCACTTTATAGTAATGTTGGTTTGATTTTTTGGGGGGGGATTCCTAGGATGTCCAGATGCTTATATACTTCTACCCAATTTACTGAATTCTTATAAGGATAAAATGCTCCAAAAATATTTTCCTTTGCTATCCTGCCACTGTGTCGTTTTGGTTTGTGAATAACATATGCTTGGGGCATCTGTGACGGAACGTAAACTGTTCGATTTTGGACGCTTATATCTCCGAACCTAATAGACGAAAATGTAAATAATTTTTTCTTGTTTTGTGAGGAAATGTAGTATAGATTATGAATATATATAATATTAATTTTGATATTTAAAATATTTTTTTTTAAACTGTAAAATTTATCTATCCTAGTGAGTTTTTTTTTTATATATATATAAAAGATAGGTATAAATAATAGGCGACAAAAAATTGTATTAGAAAACCTAATTTTTAGATTTATATTTATTTTTTAAATAAACCTATTGATTTCGTGTAATCATCTTGTCAAGTTGAAGGAGATTGAAAATTTTCCGTTTTTTCAAGTTTGTAATGCTTATATCTCAAGGGCAAAAAGTGCTACCTATGAATAATGAGCAAGAATTTGTAGCTCCTCGAAAACTCTACAGGTGTGCGTAATGGATCGAGGTCTTAGTTTTCGTAGTAGTTAAAATTTCAATATTTTATTATTTTAACAGGTTAAAATAATAAAATTTCGAAATAATAAAATGGATTTCCAATGGGTGGGAAAGCTGTAATATTAATATGTCACGAGTGTTGCAGCTCAATGTGTTTACTTATGCTTTGGTAAAATATTGATGCACAAGCACGAAATATTTCGTTTTATTAAAAAAAAAAATTAGGAAGTTCATTGAACTTGGGGATTTGAGATGTTTATGGATTGATGAGGTTTGAACAGAATAGATGGAAATATACGTATTCAAGTACGTATTTATGTGCCGCCAGGCAAGTTTATAGATTAATCTAAAATCTCGTCAGATATATTTTTTACTGTTACTGCCGAATCGTAGGTATACTCTAGGGATACAAGAATGAGTCCAAATTTCCGGATAAATACCACTTTATTTAAAAGCATTAATAAGCGTAAACAGTAACAATTATACAGCGAATAGCTCGATAACTATCTTATAAGATCACTAAACAACTATGAGATGCAATAAAACAGAATTAAATGCTCAATTAATTCACAAAATAGTAGATACTATTCTCAAAACACTGACGTATCTCGCAATTCAATTTAGCTCGCATCACGTCAACCGTTCTCCAACTGAGTGATGACTCCTTTTATATACTTTCCGTAGGAACTTCCGGAAAGGGACTCGTATCTCAAAGAATATTCGTTATTTCGAGAAACTTCTAGTACATTCGAAAAGACACAAACTTGGCGATACATCGCCAAATCTGGCAACGCCACCTCCGAACTCCAGCATATGGCAACCATAAATTCCGTCATAGGAATGGCTGCATGTAAATGTGTTTTCTCTGTCTGGTCATCAAAAGAGACTGAGACATTTTACACGCAACACTGGGGGCGCGGTACCCCAGTGGTTAGCGCGCGGGAATTGCACTCGGTAGGCCCGGGTTCGATTCCCGGTCAAAACTGCCGCCGTGTTAACGCGGAGTACGATCACGTTAAACATGTGGGTTCGTAAGTTCTTCCGAGAGGTTGGTGGTGGGGGAAGGAGGGTACGGTCCCTGTGGATGCCTCCCCCACTGGGTGTTTAAACGTTGCCAAATTGACAAAAATGTCACCTAATTGATAACATTGACGGCAACTACAATGCAAAACGTCGTCTGCTCCTCAATAATTTAAAAATCTTAAATATCTGGAGATTGGGGACCTTAGAGTAATGGGGATGGCCCACTCTTTTCGTCGTCAAAAACTACGTATAAAAAAAAGCAATTAATGGATACATTTGAGCTCATTTAATCGTTTATTTTAGATTTTTACATTTTCTAAAGGGTCATTTCTCAAAAGAAAGCAGATTCTTCTTTTCTGAATCGTTCCAAAATCTAATCAGCACCAGGGTAATCCATAAGTGACCTATATGCTAAAAATTTATGGGGAAAAAAAAATCCGATGTGGGAAGCACTTGACTTTCTCTGCAGACCCATATTCACGTTCTCTTTATTTCTTCAATAATTCATTATATTGAGTTTAATGGCACAAAATAACGCCCACAATTATTTAAAATGACACTGAATTGGCACTTTTAATTCAATTTTCGTTCTCAGTTGGTAACTGAACTTTTTTTTCAACGGTGGCACAGCGTAAATGCGAAAAAACTAAAATATCTCGAGAACGGCTAGCCCTAGCGTAATGGGGTTGGTCTTATTCTTTTCATTGTTAAACATTATGTATAATACAAAGATTTAATTGATATATTTGAGCGTACATAGTATTGTACTTTAGATTTTGACGATTTTTGCGGGCCATTTTGCAAAAAAAAAAGGCAGGCTATTTTTTCCCGAATCGTACCAAAATCTAATCAGCACCAGCGGTGACCCATAAACGACTTATCTACCGAATTTTGTGAAATTCGGTCCATTGGTTTTTCAGCTAGAGTGGATACAGGCAATTTTTGCGGGCCATTTCGCAAAAAAAGGCGAGTTCCTTTATTCCAAATCGTACTAAAAACTAATCAGCACCAGGATCACATCCAAGTGACTTACCTACCATATTTTTTGAAATTCGGTCCATTAGTTTTTGAGTTAGAGTGGATACATACATTTCACAGACAGACACATACACAGACGTCACGCTTGAAACAGTTTTTTCGTGTTCTAGAGGTCCCAAAACGTGTAGATCCGTAGAAAACTCGAGTTGCGATTATCAGCATGATTCCAATATTTTCCCTATACATTACCATGTATTGCAGGGAAAGTGAAAAGCTCGAGTTGCGATTTTCGGCATGATTCCAATACTTTCCCTATACATTACCATGTATTGCAGGGAAAGTAAAAAGGCAGGTTCGTTTTTCCGAATAGTACCAAAATCTAATCAGCACCAGGGTAATCCACAAGCACAGATGGCAGCACTTGTGAAATTTAAGATTCGAACCAGAACCCACTCGTTTGTGAACCTGATTCTCTACCACTCAAGCCAAAACTTCACACCTGAAATGTACTAACAAATTATAACATGCAAAGCATTTAATGCTATTTTAGAATGTATTATTTTAAAGAGTAAACAGAATATGTTTTCAAGTTGTTTTAGGATTGCAATAAAGGGACAAAAAAAAGTCTATGGAGAACATACATCAAAATTTATTTTCTGAATTCTGTCGGATGTTTTTTTTAACGATTCGAGAAAGAGAACATAATTGTATTCGTTAAAACGAGGAAATTGCCATAGTGTAGTAAATATTCTAAAACAATTTAAATTAGGATCCTTTGTGTTTTGTGATGGAATCACTTTAGTTAGCTTATTTTAGAAAACTGGTGAAATATGTATATATCGCCAAAGCAAACTCGCGTACGCTCTTGTTTAAATTCACAGAAAGGCGGATTTTCTGAAACGCATCTATACTGTAAACTAGCAAGCCGCTGGTAAATATAAATTGGAATCAGAAGAGACCAAAGAGATTATATTAGTAATAATATCTTAATTTTTATTATATAATATTTCATGTATATAAAATCGCTTTGGAAGAGATGGTTTGTAAACATGGCCGCTGAACGAGGGGAAATTTCTGCGCTTGCATCTGATTGGCTACATTTCTTCGCCGTCGACCGACAGTGTGAAGGGGTTTATTTCGCCCCGTAAAGACTTGCGTGTACCTCGAGTGTTGCCGTGAACCGTCTACCGTTGTGTTGCGGTGAGTGGGAAGACACCTTTAGGAGGGAGTCACGTTTCTTCGAAGACCTCAGATTGGAAACCTATGATCTAGTAAATTAAATATCCTGCATCGTTTCTTAACTACCCTAAAAATGAACGTAGTTGCTCCATAAACGAGAAATAGCTTACCTAATGGTGTAGTTGAAATAGCCTTTTGAGTTGTGGGTTCAATAGTTGTGGTCGGCGCCAATGTAGTAGTTGTTGTTGGTTCGGCAGTTGTACTTGTAGTAGGAGGTGGAGTAGTAGTGGTTGTTGTTGGTGCTTTAGTTGTAGTTGGTTCAGTCGTTGTGGTCGTTGGTTCAGTTGTTGTGGTCGTTGGTTCAGTTGTTGTGGTGGTTCGTTCAGTTGTTGTGGTAGTTCGTTCAGTTGTTGTTGTAGTTGGTTTAGTTGTCGTAGTAGTTGGTGCAACCTGATAAAAATTTTCAGATATTTCCATTTACACACTCAAAAGATGAAACAAAATATAGAACTTTGCTCTACTATCTGCACGAAAGGTTTCAACGGACTGAAAATTTTCGTGCATCCAGAGCTTGTTTTTGACAGTAACACAACTTGAAATATAACCCAGCATAAAGTTTTCGAAATTTACGAAAATTGGGAAGTTGTTTCACAAGAATGTCGTTATAAGTTCTTTTTATCTTTTCCCATAAAACTGAAATTTATAACAATATTTTGTACATTGTTATATCACTTTCTAACCTTTTCTAGTAAACCACTTTGGGCTCATTTTAAAATTACAATGAGGAATAAGATCAGTAAAGTAAACCCGTGAACTAGGTTTAGTCTAAAATCCTACCTCTAGTTTATAAAGCGTTGAGACTACGAACAGTTGCTCCCAGAGAATTTCCGAGGTCCCAAGCGAGCTTTCATGATAGCCCCCCCCCCCCATTTCAGCAATAAATGTGGTAAAACGTCACAAATCCAAAAGTTAATAATCCGAAAAATCGATTATCGATCTTTTTTTTTTATGTTGTTTAGAAATAAATACAGATTCATTACGTCAGTCTTTCTACTTTAGGTTTTGGCGTAGAATTTTAAGCTCCCCGTGTCAACAATGTTTTGAAAAAAAAATTATGATGTAAAAATATGAATTATCCGGTTCTAGTTATATAACTATAGTTTTCTATCTGATACCTAGTGGTCCATAGTTATGCATAGCTTAGACAGGAAGAAGGAATCTTGATTATGAAAATGCTTTTAAGCTGAGATCCTTTAAGCTCTCCTAAAATTCCAAAATATCGAAACCCGAAGAGACCAAAATAAATATAAACTGCTACAGAACCACCAAAGCCACTAAATCACACAGTCACCAAAAGAAGCCACCAAATCACATAGCGAGTGGGGAGTGCATCGTGGGGATTACAATAACATGATCTCAAAGAGCTTCGATAAAAATATGGTAGCCAAAGCGTTGTAAAGGAAACTGTAAACTGATGCACAATAATTAATGGTAAAATACAGTATTATGTAAACTACGAGAAAACGTTGGATTAGCTAGAATGTACTAATGAGCCTTTTAAAAAATTCAAGACAGATCCAATGAAAAGGATATACAAAATATTAGGCTCTCTGCAAATATGAGGCCCCAAACAGGCTCTTCATCCCAAACCGTCCAACCTACCCGAAAGTGTAAGGTAACTGTTTGGACGGCTGGAAAGTGCCACCTAATTTAGACCGGAACCCAGTGGGGGAGGCATCCAGAGGGACCGTGCCCTCCTTCCCCTACCACCAACCTTTCGGAAGGACTTACGAACCCACATGTTTAACGTGATCGTACTCCGCATGAACATGGCAACAGTTTGGACAGAGGCGGGAATCGAACTTGGGTTGTCCGAGTGCAATCCCCGCACGCTAACCACTAGGCTGTCGCCCCCCCCTCCCCGAAGAAAAACCCGGCTCTTGAGATGCTTGACCCTCGAGAAGCCTCTGCTTGCAAGATCTTCTAGACATAGAGCGAGAACTAAACATAAAGCATAGAAAGAGAACGCATACCTGAAAATGTCTATTTTTCCAACATTAAGCGAATTCTCGTGTTTATGCTGCATTCCTATAGCTGGTTGATCTCATCATAGCGTTCGCAGCTCTTGGTAAAAAGAATATAACTTCTAAGGCCTGTCATTTATCTCAAATAGTTATTTTGCATTTAGCCACAACAGTACTGAAATAATAATGAATTTTAAAAAATCGAACATGAAGTTAATGTAGAAGAAGTAAAAATGAGATAAGTTCGTTTTGCACCAGAAGATCTAAACGTCAGACATTTCGCAGTAGGGTATTCAATACCGGGATCGAATTAAAAACCGGTATTTAGGTATTTTAAAACTTATATGGATACCGGTATTTTTTTATTTTCAAATATTAGCATTTTACTCACTGAAAATGTTGGAGAAATATGTATATCTGTTCATCCGTTCGTCTAAACATCATACGACCATGAAATTGAGTACACTGGTATTTCAGACGCGGGATAATACGCCTCAGCGAGATTTTTTTTTAAATACGGATTAGTTTTTTAGTTATGTTATGTTTTAGCACGATTTTTTTAAATTTTCAAATTGGTACCTTAGCGACCGAAAATATTATCACACATTTTCTATCTTAACACCATCCAAAAGATCGAAAATTTCTCTTTCACACAAATTTTAAACTGAATCTAAATAATTAATAGACGAATGTTATAGAATTAATAGACGAATTGAAAAAATACATACTTTTCGTATTTTAAAGCCGTCCCAGATTTCAAAATTGCGATATAAAATGATTGACTGGTAAATCGATATTTGTAATTTAACAGCAGCTCCTTTAAATATTATATACTGCGCCAAAACAAAAATATTTCTTGAAGCCATCCGTTCATTCATTATAATTTTTAGAAGGTATAAATGTATCGCTAATTAGGTCGAAAAATGTTCGATTCACGGTTAATTTTAACAGCTATTTGGACTAGTACAGCCATCTATCTATTGCACGTTCCTGAACGTATAAATATTCTAATGCATGATTTTGAACGACTGAAAATATTATCACAGAGATTCACCTTAATACCATCGGAAAGATCGAAATTTTTTTTTTTCAAACAACTTTTAAACAAAATCCATACGATTAATAGATGGATTTTCGTGAATTTTAAAAAAATATATACATTTCGTGCTTTGAAGACGCCCCCTATTTTAAAATCACGATATAAAAGCCTGATATCACGAATGTCGCAGGTGTCATTGTTCCTAATGGAACTCCCCTCTTTTAGCAGTCTTCATCACAATTTTAAACGAGGATTATTTTCTTTAATAGTACTTCTGTCACCTGTTGCAAACTTCAACAAATAATTTAAGTAATTTAATCTTTAACGGCTTTCCTCCCGGGCAACGGCGGGTGCATTTACTAGAAGTAATATGAATATTAGCTGTATCAGTCCGTCAAAAACCGAATTACTGACTGCAAGCAACAAAACAATTTCCCCATACGAAGAAAACTAATGGCAAAAAATAGGTTCATTACATGAAATAATGTAAAAAACTGAAAAATATAGGATAAATTATGGGATCAAAAATTTGAACCAATTAATAATTTTCGATAGAACAAATTGAATTTCAAACATTTTTCGGAAGTAAGTCGGTTACACTGTAAGGAATAAGATGGCTTCGGTTATGGTAGCTGAAGAAATAAAAATAAAGGTGTTGGCTGTAAATGGGAACTATGTTCTCAAGAAAAATAATTATGCCCTAAGCAAAAAAAAAAAAAAAAACATGCCTTTCTCTGATAATTTTTAACCTAATTTTCAATTGCATATTTTTTAATTTTCGCAAAAAAGATGTTTGAAATGTGAAGGCCCAGATATTCTCAGACAATTGAAAAGGTGGCTGATTTATACTCAGAGATGCTCAAAACGTGTAAATCAATCAAATTTCTAGAGTCGCATTTTTGACACCATCAAAATGCTTTCCCTTCACACGTACAATGTATTGTAGGGAAAGTAGCATCAAAGACGAAAATATTAACAAAGTTAGAATAGGATTGTAGGTAACTGAAGAGCCTCGCCGGAAAATAAAATCGATTTTCAAGATAAAGTGGCATTTTGAATATCTGATTGCTTATCGAATGAAAGAATAAATAGTGTTATTATTTAATTTAAGATATTTCGATACCCGCTTACCGTTGTAGTAGTTGTAGGAGCTTCGGTGGTAGTAGTTGTAGGAGCTTCGGTGGTAGTAGTTGTAGGAGCTTCAGTGGTAGTAGTCGTAGGAGCTTCAGTGGTAGTAGTCGTAGGTTCTTTTGTAGTAGTCGTAGGTTCTTTTGTAGTAGTTGTGGGTGCAGCAGTAGTTGTAGTAATCTCTTGTTTGGGCTGCGAAGAAGGATCACAACAAACATAATGTCATTAGATTTGAATAATATAGTTTAAATGTTTTTTTTAATCAATTGAGCATTTTGATCTCTGCTTTCTTATTAAAACAAATTTTTTACGTTTTATGAAGTGATATATATATATATATATATATATATATATATATATATATATATATATATATATATATATATATATATGTCGCGAACGTTTTGCTATACTCGACAGAGAAGACAAAGTTTTGAAATCAAACACATTTATTAAACATGAAATAACAAGGCAGTTGATCGAAAACAGTGGAGTACAAGCATTTCTCGCAATAACTCAGAGTTACACTCGGTAGGGTGACCATTAAGAACACCCCTGGAGGAAGAGGAACCAAGAGAATACACATATTTTCTGATACATAAAATAAACACGATATTCCTCATATTATACTTGACATTTATATATCACATTTGTATACTTTGAACATATACGACATTTTCATATAACATCATCAATGATTCGATGCTCACGAGGATTTGACAATTAACACTCTATTCGTTAGGTGGAAGACTAAATATATATAAAACTTTACCTCGTCTCTTTTAAATATAACATTTACAATTCTGTACCATGGGAAAGGATATCAGGATGGACTCTCGGCATAAACTCATCGAGATTCTTGCGCAGAACAAAATCCATAATGGTCGGGAAACTTGACTACACAACATCATGCTGGCGGAATTCGACATCTTGGTTGGTTACGGAGATTGGTTGATTCGTACCTTAGGACACAAGGAGGAGTCAGGCAAATACAAATCGCTATAAAATGAGCTTTCCCTCTAGCCCTATTAGCGATTCAAGCCGACCAGTGAAAGAACCATTTTCTCTTTTCACAAGACTCATTATTCCATTACTACCAGGCTGATTCATTTAAAAACACGAGTGACTCATCTCTGAACCGAGCCAAACGACTCTACGCACAACTTGTCGAACTATGTTACATATTTTAATCACACCCTTCCACTTTCAAAATTAATCCACCTTTTCTTAAAATTCGCGACCATACGCGGATCAAACACACACGTCTACATTTTTCCACGACTCCTTCCACACTGCTTCCAAAATCCTTTTTCAAACGCGCGCGTGCGCAAAACCTGCAAGTTCCCAACTAGCAACTGAGAAGCGAAAATACAAAACTATTACTATTTTTCTGGAACATAAACACTTTTGCGATTTTAGAGTTCACTTCCCTTAAAAGTCAATGTAATTGAAAACATGTAGAAAAGACATTTACATTTCGAAATTGACACTTTCAATCACACAGAAATAAAACAATACTTTAATATACAATTTTAACACAGAGGTGTGAAAGCCTTATCACACTCCTTCGGGGCCCGGGAGAAAAATTTCCTGCAAAGCGGGGAATTTTTCCACACAATACTAGGAAAATACCTGCATTAAGTTCCCAATGACATATGTTCCATTGAGAGGAATTTAGTGTAAATTTTGAGCGATGTACATGTACATCAAAGAAAAAAACAAAAACAAACAAGATCATGACCAGCATAATAACCAAAATCCAAGAGTGGCCTAAAGTTTGACTCGTGAGTCAAAAAAAAATAAGTCTCAATACAAGCATAGACCTTTACAAGACAACACCAAATTAACAAGACACAAATGATGAAATTGCCCCTTTTAAAACTTAAACACTAATACATTTTCTGGTGAGTACCACAGAGACATGAAAATTTAATTTACTCAACTCACAAAAAGTTTAACTAAACAAAAAGTTTTCTTTCTTCAAAAATTTTACAATTAAAATTCTATAAATTTACTTTTCACAGAAATCAATTTATTAACTATTATCCAACCTTGCCAACAAATTACTTTAAAGGACATTTAAAAAAATTACTAATTTAGAAAATGAGACAAATTTTCAAACCAAGAATGTTGATCAGGCACCCAGGCAAGAAACAAGTCCATTAGAAAGTTGCAAACCTAGAGGTGGCGGTACCCCCAACCAATAAGTCAACAAACACCAAATGACAAAAAAAAATTTCTAAAATTTACTAGACCTTTAAATTAAAAAAAAATCATTCACACATTCATAAAATAAAACAGAGATAAAAATTATCAGTTATCCTTAAAAATCCTTACCAAAACTCTAATCCATCAAGTACTTAATTATCTTAAAATTACTTTAAAACATTACTGCTTATCATTAAAGTAAAGCAAAAAAAAAATTATTATTTAAGTATTTAAAACACTACTTCAACCTGATTAACATGGCACTCACATTCAGAAAGCTGCACTGGCACAGAACTTGCAGTACAGAACATTCAGCTGACTGACACATAAAGCAAATTACACAGAAGTTCAGAAATATTGGATCCATTTTAACATAGCATACAGTTTTGCAAAACATTTTGTGAAACAATTGAAAATATAATATTATGAAACATAATTGTCCATCTCACAACAATATCAGTCTTTTTTTTTTTTTTTTTGAAAATGTGAGAATTTCATAATCTAAACATTTTACTTTACTTTTGAGCCAATTGCTCTCTTGACATATTGCCTTAATTGACAAGTAACTTTAATGAATAAATTGGCCTCTTGGGCGCAAGTCATACTTGTGTGAATTAGGAACATTTTGAGTTTTAACCCTATTTTGATGGTTTAGAAAATATCTACTTTTAAATTGTCTTGTTTCTTGAGTTGAAGAATTATCAATGTTATCATTATATGTGCTAGAAATCAATTCACTACGTCTAGGAGGTAAAGGAGTTAATCTATTAACGTGGACCAATTGCTGATTACATGGATTGTTTTTGTGTTGAATGACAAAGTTAACTTCAGTTGTTTGCTTGATAACTTCAAAAGGACCATGATTTAAAGAACTGAGTTTTTTTGATTGGCCTGGCCGAATATGAGGTGTGTAAAGATAGACCAAGTCACCAACTTTAATCTTAGGCATTTTAGCAGATTTATGTTGTTGAAGTTGTTGTGATTCCTGAGCTTCCTCAAGGTTTTTCCTAACAGTTACAAAGGTCTTTTTTAAGCGAACCTGTAAGTCATCTGAATAATCATGAGTAGATTTGTAAACTGGATATTTTACACCTGTTAAAAGAGCATCAGGTAGCACAGGGTCTCGACCAAAGACAAGATGTGCTGGGGACTCGCCTGTTGAGGCATGGACTGACGTTCTATGAGCCATTAAAGCAAATTGAATCATCCGATCCCAGTCGCCCTTATCAGAATAGACCAGATTCTTTAAGGATCTAACTAACGTACCGTTCAGTCTTTCGACTAGCCCGTCTGACTGGGGATGGTACGCTGAAGTATTATGTTTTTTTATGCCTAATTTCTTGTATAGATTGTTGGCAGCTTCAGAAATGAAGTTACTACCTTGATCCGTAATTAAGTGAGCAGGAATTCCATGAATACTTATAAATCTCTCTAAACAAGCGAGAATATCCTCAGTTTTAACTGTAGCAAGTGGATAAGCCTCTGGCCATCTAGTGAAGTAATCTGTAATGACAAGAATGTACTTCATCCCAGAATTCGAGATAGGTAGTGGGCCGACTACATCCATAGCCACACGTTCAAAAGGATAAGTTGTAATAGGAAATTTCTGTATTGGAGCCTTGTTGTTACGAAAACCTCTGTTTTTTACACAAGTTGTGCACGACTTCACATAATTTTCAGTCTGAGCATGCATGTCTGGCCAATAATAGTTAACTGAAATTTTTGCCAGAGTTCTTTGAAAACCACAATGTGCAGCAACAGGAGAATCATGGCAAAGCCATAGAATTTCTGAGACTAAGTCTTGAGGAATAACTACTCTCTCATTATATTGCTGTCTCTGCTTTGGATTTTTGTGTATGCAATGTAACATACCATTTTTCATGAAAAATGAAAGTTTTTGTGGGTATGGTTTTACACCTTTTTCCAGAAGATTTTTGATTTTTATACATCTAGGATCTTTCAATTGACCAATAGCTATCCTAGTTACCAGAGAAGCTTCCACAGTAGTCTGTACTTGATCTTGAGAATTTTCAACGATTGCATTTATGTTTTCACTACTATCATTATTCTGTACCACTACTTTTCCAGAAATTTTCGTAGGGACAGATTCTACAATACTTTTAGGAACAGTTTGTTTCTGAGTGTTTTGAGATTTCTTTGAAGAAGACTCATCAATACATCTCGAAAAATAGTCAGCTACAACATTATGTTTCCCCGGTTTATGAATGATTTCATAATCAAAAGCCTGCAATGAAACGATCCAGCGAGCTATGCGCGAAGTAGGATCTCTTAATTTGAAAATGAACGATAAGGATGCTTGATCACAGTAAATTTTGAAATGTTTGCCTAAGAGATAGTGCTTAAATTGCTGGGTAGCCCAAACCACAGCCAAAGCTTCTTTCTCGACTACACTGTAATTCACTTCAGCACCTTGTAATTTTCGACTAGCAAAGGAAACTGGGTGAGATAACCCATTTTCATCCAATTGCGAAAGAACTGATCCCAAAGCGTAATTAGAGGCATCTGTATGCAAAGTAAAGGGCAAATTAAAATTTGGTAATTTTAAAATTGGTTCTTGAATAAGCTTGTTCTTAAGTATTTCAAAAGCTTCCTGAGCCTCCTGACTCCACACAAACTTTTTCTGCTTTGATTTTAAAAGATTAGTTAGTGGAAGAGTAATCTTTGCATAATCTGGTACAAACTTCCTATAAAAGCCTGTCAAACCCAAAAATTGTCTGATATTCTTGACACAGGTGGGTACTTTAAATTTTTGCACTAAATCAATGTTATGAGGGTCTGGCTGAACTTTTCCCTCAGACACTCTGAAACCTAAGTACTTTATTGTCTTTCTGAAAAAGAAGCATTTTGATGGCTTTAACCTAAGACCATGTTGAGATAATTTAATAAAAACTTCTTCTAATTTCATCATGTGTTCTTCAAAAGTTTTTGATGAGATGATAACATCATCTATGTATATTCCTGATAACCCTGCCAGTACAAGAGACATTAATCTCTGAAAAGACGCTGGTGCGTTTTTTAGACCAAAAGGGGTCCTACACCATTCGTAGTGACCGGTGGGCGTGGAAAAAGCTGTTTTGTGTGAATCCTGTGGATTCAAATGCAATTGGTAGAATCCTGAAGTTAAGTCCAAAGTTGAGAAAAATGTAGCACCTGCTAAACCATCAATCAATTCACTAATGTTAGGAATTGGAAAATTTTCTGTAATAGTAAGTTTGTTTAACTTGCGAAAATCACAACATAATCTATAAGAACCATCCGGTTTCCTTACAAACAGTACTGGCGTATTGTAAGGTGAAAAACTAGGTTTAATTATTTTAGCTTCTAATAATTCTGTGACTTGTCTATTGAGTTCCCCTTGTAAATGATGTGGAACTTTGTATGGTTTCTGATAAACAGGAACAGATGTTTCCAAATTTATCTCATGTAATATGGTTTTACAACCAGACAACTCAGCAACATTCTTTGCAAAAACTTGTCTATATTTATTCAACAAAGTTGATAATTTATGTTTTTGATCTTTTTGGAGATGACTCAGGTCAAAATCTCCTCCCCAACTTTCAAAAGGCTCCAAAGGTTCACTGGAGTCCAACTCTCCCTCACTCACTACATTAACTTCAACCTCCTCAGACACCTGAATTTCCTGAACATGAGCCACTTTTCTACCCTTATTCAAATGATAAGGTTTTTCCTCTGGGTTAGCAACACGAACCCAAATAATTCCATCCTTAGGAGCTCTATATACAGCTCTAGCAATGAAGATGTGGTCATTTTTCTCTGATTCCAGAAGCAAGGTGGAATTTTCCGGAAACCCTTCTGAAAGTTTGATTTTAATAAATGATTCAGATAAAGGAGGAATTATACATTTTTGTGAATTTTTCACAATAATTGGCTCTTTAATTTTTGTATTTAGAGTTTCTTTTACTCTACATAAGTTATTAACAGTTTTAATGTTTAAGTTCTTATGCTGTGCCACTTCTTCAGTACCACCTCTAACATGATTTTGCTTTTCCCCCATATGCAAAGTAACATTCTGTGCATTTACTACCAAATCTCTAAAAGATTTGCTTCCATTTTCCAAATCGTTAATATGTACCTCTTCACTACCCAAATGTGGCACTACATTATTTTCCGAAAAATTTCTGCTCACATACTCTTCCCGAATGACCTGAGACTCATTCACTACCGGTGCTAGATCTGCTTTGCATTTGGCACATGCATTCGTATGGAACTCTTTCGGTTTACAGTCCTCTACCACACGAACATTTTTTCCACTACTCATCTGCGAGTCAGGCACAGCAATACGCTTTGCGACACTACTTAGGTTTGAGTCTGCAATTTCCGACTCATTTGCCGGTTCATGATTTGAAATCGAAAGTAAATTATTCGTACATTGATAACCAACAAAAGGAATGGAAGAGTTTGAAAACTTAAAACAGAAGTGATTATAATCTATAATAGCATTATGTTTATGTAAAAACTTGTTACCAAGGATTACATTATATGAAATAGGAGCTGGTGATTTTAACACAAAAAATTCGGTAGGGAATCTTTCTTTTCCCAAATTTAGTGAAATAGTGGCTAAACATTCAACTTTAGTATCTTGTGAACTAAAACTACGCAAAATTGTTGGTTTGTATGTTAGCAACATATGTGCAATGGGTACAGTATTTAAAGCTTCCTCATACACTAAATTAATTGAACTACCCGTATCAATCAATATTGACACTTCACTGCTCACTAATTTTCCTTTTATAATAGAAGAAGATGACAAAGAATTTGTAATATTATGACAAATATTATTTTCCTCAAAATGTGATGTTTGCCTATCAAAAGTTTTTCTATTATTATAATTGTGCATGGGATATCTACTCTGATTCCCAGAAGAATGATTTTTGGAATTTTGCAAAGATTTATATGACTCCTTATTTTTATAATTTTGCGTTCCTTGCTTTTTATACTTCCACTCATTTGCAGACATTTGCCCTCTGTGTCTTTCACCCTGGTGATACCTAGTTCCAGGACTGGTATAAATTTTCCTACATTTTATACCGTACGCATCTCTTTTTTGAAAAACCTTTTTCCAACACTGTTCTTGAACGTGACCTAATTTACCACATTTGTCACACTTTGGACGCGGTGAACGCTTTTCGTTAACTTTATCTGAATTAAACTTAAATTTTTCTATTTTACCCCTAAGAAATTCAATGTCCCTTTCCTGTTCTAACACTTTTCTTTTTAAATCTGACATACTTTCACTTTGATCTGGTGTGAGAACATATTTTTCTGGTGTGAGAACACCTTTTTTTGTAAGTACCGGATTAGTCAAGTACATAGCATTATTTTCATTTAAAATAGATTCCTCAAGAATTGCAAGTTTTCTAGCCGAATAAAAATCTCTAGGGTTTTGTGACAACACCAATCTTTTTAGTTCCGGATATAAACCATTAATAAATGAAGTTTTTAAAAGTGTTTGCCTGATTTTATTCTCACTTTCGGAATCTACATCTTCCGGAACAACCTTAAATGAAGCAGCTTCGATTCTCATCGAAAACTGTTTAACCGACTCATTTGGTCTCTGTGTAAAGTTCACGAGTGAAATTATGTTTTTAGTAACATTTTCGGTCACTTCAAAATGATCTTTCAAAATGTGAATAATTTCCTGCAAATTTTTACAATTTCTGTGCTTTGGATTCTCTTCAATCAATCTATTTGCTTCCCCCTCTAAATTCAATCTCAAACAAACTAATTTGTCACACTCACTCCAGTTTGCATGAGTGGCTACTAAATTTAACTTTTCCAAAAACTGTGACAACGAAAGCTCTGAATTTCCCGAGAATTTTGGAATATGATGTGCGAACTTAGGTGTGAAAATATGGAATGATTTTAACATGTTATCATTTACCGATGAAGCACTGTTTTGATTTGGCAAAGTGCCAGAAGAAGAATTCAGACATACCGGCGATTTATCTGATATATTTTCCTCATTAGATTTAGCTTTGTGGCTAACATTTTTAACTTTACTTCTAGAATTAACAGTATCCGACTCAGTAGCAATATCAAGCGACAAATTCAAGGAGGAATTTAATTTTTTACTTGAATTTTTACTCATCTTACCGACATTTACTTTTTTGTTTCTAGTAATTGGAGCCATTTTGCATAACAATCAAATATACTCGTATAGTTTAACACAATATGCAATTGCAATGTTCTTAAACAGTATTTACAATAAAACCAGTTTTTATCAAATCAAATGACATAAATATGCAAACAAATCAATTTTTTTTATCAAATGGCACATATCAAATTCCAAGAACACTCGTTTTTGAGAATACCGAAAACAGAACATGGAACTCTGTTTACTTAAGAAAACACTCATTTTAGCACAACGGTAATTTTTAACCTTCAAAATTTCAATTCTTAAGAAAATTTTTAAAAATTTTAATTCTCTCAGCTCTTCCCCACTCACCGAGAAAAGTAACGGCACCAATTCTGTCGCGAACGTTTTGCTATACTCGACAGAGAAGACAAAGTTTTGAAATCAAACACATTTATTAAACATGAAATAACAAGGCAGTTGATCGAAAACAGTGGAGTACAAGCATTTCTCGCAATAACTCAGAGTTACACTCGGTAGGGTGACCATTAAGAACACCCCTGGAGGAAGAGGAACCAAGAGAATACACATATTTTCTGATACATAAAATAAACACGATATTCCTCATATTATACTTGACATTTATATATCACATTTGTATACTTTGAACATATACGACATTTTCATATAACATCATCAATGATTCGATGCTCACGAGGATTTGACAATTAACACTCTATTCGTTAGGTGGAAGACTAAATATATATAAAACTTTACCTCGTCTCTTTTAAATATAACATTTACAATTCTGTACCATGGGAAAGGATATCAGGATGGACTCTCGGCATAAACTCATCGAGATTCTTGCGCAGAACAAAATCCATAATGGTCGGGAAACTTGACTACACAACATCATGCTGGCGGAATTCGACATCTTGGTTGGTTACGGAGATTGGTTGATTCGTACCTTAGGACACAAGGAGGAGTCAGGCAAATACAAATCGCTATAAAATGAGCTTTCCCTCTAGCCCTATTAGCGATTCAAGCCGACCAGTGAAAGAACCATTTTCTCTTTTCACAAGACTCATTATTCCATTACTACCAGGCTGATTCATTTAAAAACACGAGTGACTCATCTCTGAACCGAGCCAAACGACTCTACGCACAACTTGTCGAACTATGTTACATATTTTAATCACACCCTTCCACTTTCAAAATTAATCCACCTTTTCTTAAAATTCGCGACCATACGCGGATCAAACACACACGTCTACATTTTTCCACGACTCCTTCCACACTGCTTCCAAAATCCTTTTTCAAACGCGCGCGTGCGCAAAACCTGCAAGTTCCCAACTAGCAACTGAGAAGCGAAAATACAAAACTATTACTATTTTTCTGGAACATAAACACTTTTGCGATTTTAGAGTTCACTTCCCTTAAAAGTCAATGTAATTGAAAACATGTAGAAAAGACATTTACATTTCGAAATTGACACTTTCAATCACACAGAAATAAAACAATACTTTAATATACAATTTTAACACAGAGGTGTGAAAGCCTTATCACATATATATATATATATATATAAATTAGTAAAACCAATGTTAGAATGTATGTAGTAACTCATAAAACACTATTCCAAAATTATCTACAAAATACAAAGAAATAAAAGAAATTAAGACATAAAGAGGAAATAATAAAGCGTAATGCAGGTCATAAAGACAAAGACAATCAACAAATTTCAAAAATGAGGAATGAAAATAGGAAAACTAAAAAATCAAGCAAAAAAGCTTGCACATGGAAGAGCTTTAGGCTTAAGATAAGTTCATTTCGAAAAAATTCTCTTCAAGTCCATATATCCCTTCGAAATGAACACAAAAATGCTTGTTTCTGAAACACAAGATAGATTTTATCTATAAACTTGTGTTATATGGACGACAAGCATATAGATGGAACAATAAAGGAAACATAAATACCTTAAAATACACTTCATTAGTGCAACCATGGCGAACAAAATATGACTAGACCAATGTTGCCATATGCAGAAATGAAAAGATGTGATTTGCTGTTGCCAAAGAGAGTAATAAAAACTGTACTGCGAAAATGAGATATTCAGCAGTTAAAGCTGCAAGATAAAAATATGAAAATATAATTTCAAGAGAATGAAGAAGTACGGCTAAAATATGATAATAAGGGGAGAATATGAGAATTTTAGGCTAATCGAAACTTATTAACTATACCATTTACTAAATATGCAGGATATTTATACATTTTACTGGTAATTTTGAGGTTATTAATGTGCAAAGCATGAAATTTTTTATCTGATAATCTATAAATTCTAAAAAGTTGATTAAGTATAATATTTCTAAACAATTAAATCGAGTTGCAGGAATTAAAAGGTAATAATTTATTAATATTAAATTTAAAAAAATCTTTTTTATCATATTAATTAGTAACTATCCCATGAGCAGGTTCTATAATTAGATTTAAATCCAAATAATAAATATTATTACTAATAGAAGTTTCATTAGGTATTAATTCCAAATTATCCGGATAGAAATCTATATCTATGACATAGTTATCAGTAAATACAAGACAAATCAGATCATCTCTCTCTCTCTCTCTACATATCTGTAAATTTTATAATCTGTTGAAGTAAAGAATTTTTCATATTGATATAGGTATAAATTAGCTAACATACTGCTACTACAGCCACCTTGTGGAACACCTGAGACTTGTAAGTATAATTTATTACCTTGAAAGATATAATTATTGAAAAAAAACAAGATGGAGAAGCTTAGGAAAATTGGTAAATTTAGTAAGATGAGAATGATTAGTAATATAAGCATTATATAAAGCTAAAATGACATCATATAGATCAGTGATCTTAATATTATTAAATAGATCTTTAAAATCAAAAGTTTGAAATCCTATTATTTTACCAAGTGTTTTTAATTTATTTTCTAATTCTTTACTGTTATTTATATATATATATATATATATAACTATATCTACATTTTCGTAATTTTGTCTCCAAAACGTATTCCTTTCTCGAAAATGTTCGCATTCGATATTTTGAGTCAGAACGTTTTAAGACCATCTCAACTTTTCCCATCCATCTGTGTGGGCCATATCTGTGAGATATAGACACACACTAAAATTCAAAAGCGAGTGTTTTTACCGCTATCAACTTTTATGTGTAGATAAATTATGAGGAAAATTAGAAATAAATTGAATCTTTACTAATTCCAATAACTGAAACTTGAATTATAAGAATATTAAGGTTTTTCCTATGGAAAAACAATGATAATTTCTAGAACAGGGATGCTAAGGAAATTGTTAATTTGAAATACACTCTGGATTCTAATTGCTTGTGACAACGTGTGTAGTTCAAGTAGCTAGCTAATCGCAGTAGCCAACTATTTAAAATTGATGCTTTAAGGGAATACTGTCAGCGTGAGTGTCACACAGGGAACCAACTTTACTTTTAAAATGGTCTGTAAAATATTTTTCTATTTATCGCTTGTGCTGAGTATTGTAGAATTTTTTTACAACTAATTTTCATCAACTAAAACTTGTGGACACTCCACATACATTTATTACACACACACACACACACACACACACACCCTCCATATTTGATTTTCTCAAAACCATTTTGGCTCCATCGGACTGGAGCCACCGCTGATTTTCTTTTACAAGTTGGCAACAGCTGAGTGATGCCGATGGAATGCAGAAAAATATTTTTGAAAATGTGTATTAGTTTGGCTCATAGGTCAAAGGATCAGATACTACGCATGAAAAATCTCGGGATTGTCCCGATCCTCTAAAAATATTTTGTAAAAATTCTTTTAAAGTGTTTTTACAAGTTGACAACAGCTTAGTGATACCAATGGAATGGAGGATGGCAGAAAATAAGTTTCAATAATGTGTATTAGTTTGGGTTAGAGGTCGAATGCCCAGTTACTACGCCTGGAAAATCTCGGGATTGCCCAAGTACTTTCAAAATATCTCTTATAAATTACTTAAAAGTTCTTTTTTACAAGTTGGCAACAGCTTAGTGATGCATTTGGGTTATCCATGTAATATAAAACATTTTTAAACCATCATCAGTCAAAATATTAGGTAGTTCAAATTATCAATTTTCTTTATATTATATTACCATCTTTGTTTCGGTAATTAGGATTGTTTTCCATAGGAAATAATGACATGCAAATTTTAAAACTCGAATGGTTTGAGTTCTAAACATAAAAATTATTAAAAATTCTATGCAGTCCTAATTTTTTATAAAAAGCATCTACACATAAATGTTTATAACAGTGGGTTATTATTATTTCCCTTATATACATAGTATAATGAATAAAAAAAGTATTGTGACTGAGTTGAAAATTCGAATTCGAGTTTTCGACGGGAGAGCATGTTTCAAGCATCCTTTATCAGGAATCGAACATTTTTGAGGTCATGTCTGTGTGTGTGTATGTTAGTGAGCCTGTGGAGACGATAACCCACGAACGAATGGAACGATTCGAATGAAATTTGGTATAAAAATCACTATCCGCGAATACTGGAAGCCTATTGTTTTTAAAAACAATCGAATGTTCAGAACCCCCTAAATTTTCGAGTGAAACTTTGAAAAAATCATCAAAAAATCAAAACCTTTAATAAAGTTACGCACATAGACATTTCTTATGTAATTTTTCCTTAGAAAACGATTGACATAAACTTTAGAACGCTAGCATGAACCGTTCGCGAGATATTGCACATTTTTCAAATAAATTTATCAAAAAATATCATAAATTAAAAAAATATTAACTGTTGAGAAACATGTTCACTTTTCATATGTAATATCATGCGATAAATTGGGTGACATCATTCTTGTGGATCTAGTTCGTTCCATTCATGAGAAAAGATACTTTGAGTAATACGTTTGTATTTGAACGCCAATTGTCATTTATTTGCTATAAGAATAACTTATTTCTCCGTCCATAACGCTTGGCGAGATTTTGGCGGAATGTCGCCAACTTGGCGACTTTTTTAATATTGCCAAATTAACAAAAATCTCGCCAAATAGATAAAAATGACGCTAAATCAATGAAAATGACGACTAATTGACGAAGATTTAATATCTTAGAAAGAATATAAGTACCTTTTATAAGAATAGCCTATATTTTTTTTACTGTAAAAGTAGTAAATTCATTGCATTATATAAGGAAAGTCATGTGCTGCCCACATCAGATTTTTTATCAAGTGACTGTGTTCACACATCACACACATATACACATCCAATGACTTTCGATGTGTGTACATTAAAATTTCAGAGTTAATACACGTAATTTATTCTCACGATTTGCATCAGCAAAGGTTGAATTGGCTAGACATGAAGATGATTGCGCTGTCTTAATTGCAGCTGGATTTGAGGATACGCCATACCTGTATGGCGTATCCTCAAAATGGTAAATAATGTGGACTCTATTGATTAACATCTCCATAATTTTAACCATGTAAGATTGTTCTTTTTAAAAGTGCTGCTATACACAAAATACCAAAGCTTTCAAACAGACAATAATTTATGAACGAGGTTCGTATGCGAGAAACAGCTATAATATTCTGTTAAAAGGCGATTAAAAATTGAGATTTTATAGTAAAATTTACCATATAAACTTTGATGCCTTCTCTGGACGAGCAGCTTTCACTCTGACAGAAATCTTGTGCCATGTAAACACCCAGGAGGGAACAAGTCTTGTTAAGGTCAAATCCGAATCCTTTGCAGTTTGTTTCTTTCAAGCAGGCAGACGCACAGTGGATGCGATTTCCGATATTGGCGATTTCACGAATTATTGCTTTATCACTTATATAATCGCTGAGCATGAACTCGTAACGTGAGGCCATTCTACAATTACTGTTATCAAAGCAGATTAGAATAATTAAGATGCAAATATGGAGTTGGATATTCATTTTGAATATATAAAAGTTCTTAATTTGTAATATACGGATTTTTTCTTTTGTTATTGATATTTATATGTATTGTTATTTTTTTTAAATATGGAATACCACCAGTCATTAAGAATAATCTATATTATAGGAATGTTCTATTTTTTTAAGAACTCATTTTCCATTTTTTTTTTTTTTTTGTATTATAAAACAATAATTTTCTACTGTACTTTTTAAATTCTTATTTTAATTTTATCTTTTAAAATTTGTATTAAATATATATGGTTTATGTTATACCTTTTAGAATTTTATATTTAGCAGACGATTATGAGTTCTGTTTTGGGGAGAATTCTTAAAAAGAATTCCTGAAAATTGGATCAAAGTTAAGACGTTTATTATATCCTATTGTTAAAATTAATTTAGAATAATAAAATTCATTTGATAATATATTGGATGTTATCAAGCAGATAAAATTATTTGGTTATAAATGCAATAATAGATTGTTATTAATCTATAACTGTAATTTACTAAAAATATTCACTTTAGTTTTGCATTTTTCTATTATTGATAAATTTTGTTTTTACAATACCAACAGAGAGACAATATCATTTGAGATTGAAATGTGCGATTTAAAGTTGAATAAAATGTCATTTGTCGGTTATATTTTAGATCTTGAGTTAAACATTTTATATAAATTAAGCATTAAACATGTTCACATGATCAATTTATGTATCATAGTTACTTTCCATGAAGAACACGTTATAGAATTAAAAATTAATTTTGTATCAGTTATTTACTTTATCTTGTGCAAGAGAGCAATAGTTTTATTTTTTGAAAGTTTCAGTAATATAAACAATTTTTAAGAGAGGAATAATTAATTGTCATAAATCCTCTCCACTTCTTTCATATACAACTTTAAAGAATAATTTTAAATAGAAGCAATTTTGAAATTGATTCTTAGTGTTAAATACAGAAGAAAAAGTTGCTTAGTCCTGAAATAATCCGATTATAATTTATTAAAAGTATAACTAGATATTTACATTGCAAAAATCATATACGTATATATATCGTCTGCAATTTGCATTTTTCAATATCACTACGGAAATTGCTGACCCATAAAACATTAGGTCAATAGTTCTTATTAAACAAAAAATAAACTCCCCTTTATGGATATCCTTTTAATCTTCTATCCCACAGAAAACATTCACAAATCTCTTGAGCTAATGTCAGTCTACTAAATTTCCGTAAACTGTTATATACCGTGATATTTGACAATATATATACATGCATTGCGCCAATGGAATAAACTTCGAACCATTTTCTTTTTATTTCAAAATATTTTCGTATCTGTAACTTTACCTGTTTGCTTATGCCTAAATTGTTGGTAAGAGAAACAAACTAAAATTTCATAGAATTACTGGAGGATATACAAGTAGATACTTACAAGTTAATTTTACAAGAAAGGTTACGTGATATAGAATCATTTGCAATCAAAATTTCATTATCTAATGGTTTAGAGGATATTTCTTTCCTTCACTGCACGGTCCGTGTTTGTATGGCTCTTGCCTATCGAATAACTTACAATTATTAATGGAGTTGATGGCATAGTATGCAAACGTGAAAAGAAGCATTTGTTTAAAAATAATAAAAACACGATTTTGTTTCCGTTGAACTTGTGCACGCAAAGTGGACGTTAAATCACCCTTTTAACGTACCATGTAACAATGGGCACTGAATATATATTAGCTTCAGTAAGTATTCGTAATTCATATTCAAGTTGAAGCATTCTGCTGTAGCACGATTTTTTATACAATCTATCATAATAAAGAGATATGTCTGTTTGTTTGTTTGTTTATTAGCCGCGTTGCTGAAAATCTAAGCAACCTATAGCCATAAAATTTGGTACATATGTACCTCGACTCCTGAAACGAAATCCCACGTCGAGATTTTTTTTTACATTCGAATTCGTTTTTTAGTTATTAAATGTCGAAGCGCCATTTTTGCACAAATCGGTTCCTTAGCGATCGAAAATATTATATATAGAGTTTTCATCTTGTACAGTTTCCATCTTGATACCGTCGGAAAGATCGAAGGATCTGTTCAACGAGCTGTAAATCGAATCCACAGAATAATTCTTTCGTAAAAGAAAAATTGAAAAAATTCATCGAAATATGAAAAGTTTATGGAATTTCATATGCAGTTTTTTTTTGTATATTGTTGTATGCAAAAATGGAAGAGTTCCTCAATTCTAATTTTTGGCATAAGTATTGTGCGATATCTTCACATTGTAATAATTTCTTTTAAATTTTTTTTCTAATGAATTTTAGTGTGAAAATGCTCACAAATTTTCGAAATTCTCATACAGAAGTACAGAATGAACCATTTCCTCCGTGAATTTGTTTTTGTACTTTGTTCAATTCGGGTAACGTGCAGGGATAGGGTTGGTTTTCGAGAATTCGCTGCGAGTTCCTGTGTAATTTTAATCAGAGGACAAAATCGGTTCTTTAGTAATTGAAAATATTATCGCAATGTTTGCAAATATCGTTATTTAGCTGTTTATTTAAAAACTTCCCTAATTTTAATGTGCCCCGGACACTTATTGAAAGCGTATTGAAGGAGTTTATTTAGGACATATCAGAAAAACTTATTTAAAGCCTATTAAGTCCGCGCAAACGCGCATTTAGGGAGTATCAAAAAAACTTATTTAGGGCGTTTTAAAAGAGCTTATTTAGGGCGTTTTAAAAGAGCTTATTTAGGGCGTATTATACCAGCACAAAGAGCAAAAGGCGTAATCCTAAGGTAATTTATGGCGTAATACGTAGCCGTATTAGGGCACAGCAACGTGCTCAACGTCGGGACCAAAGCGTCACCTGCGGGGCGTATTTAGGTGCTTATCTAGAGCGTATTGCGCCTGCTTAGCTGGCGGGGTGCAGTCTCACGTAGCAGGCGACTACGCCTTGTGAAACATTTAATGAATGAATTCAATTAAACCTTGATGCTTTAAATCCCTGAGAACGCAGGGTGCATTTCCTAGTTTATAATAATGAAGGAATATGTGGATTTGTCTGTTTGCTGGCGGCTATTTAAGCTACCCGCAGCTACGAAATTTGGTACAGTGATACTTCAGTTCAGTTCCGAAGATACCTTGGAACGAATTTTTTTAAATTCAAGCTAGTGTTTTAGCTTCATCTTGAGCAATCTTCACATAAATTGGTTCCTAAGCGATCAAAAATATTATCGCAGAGTTTACACCTTAATACTATCGGAAAGCTCGAAGAATCATCATTCAAACAAACTTTAAACGTTTTTCATGAATTTTAAATTCAAGCTGATATAAACATTTCGTGTTTTAAAGAAGTAATGGATTTTAAAATTCCGAAATTAAAAAATGTACTAACAATACGATCTTCATAATTTACCAGCAGTTCCTGTAACTAACATACACTGTTATAATCAGTTCATTAACCTTTTGCTTACGGATGGGACAGCGTTCATACCAAACGAAGAACCTCTCAAAAAGTCAGGTATTTGACATACCCTATCCCAAACAGTTCGATCCCCCTTCGCAGGCATTGGCGGACGCCAATGTCTGCAAAGGGGATCGAATCAGGCTGCGTACCTCACCCGAAGTTTTAGAACAGTAAAATGTGCTGCTAGGTAGGTAGTACGTTAAATACCCTCACGGTCAATAAAAGTTGCGCAGCAAGAAGGAAGCATAGGATGGACCCGAAATTTTATTGATGGAAGGATGCAGATAAATGATATACATAATCTCAAAAACAGCGCAGCAGAACACGTACAGAGGGAGCTATGGTACACAGTCCGGTCATCCTCAATAGCTCATCGCACCGCCTCGTGCTGCGATACAAGCAGCAATACGGTCCGGCATGGTGTCGAACAGGCGTCTGATGTTGTCCTGCGGCAGACGAGTCCACACCTGTTGCACGTTACGTTCCAAATCCCGAAAATTGCGGAAACGAGGCAACTGGCGTTTCAACTGGTCCCACACATGCTCGATAGGGGACAGGTCTGATAAGCGGGCAGGCCATGGAAATGCCTGGACTTGACTCAGGCAGGCCTGGGGGATCGAGCCGTGTGCGACCAGGCATTATCCTGCTGTAATTGCGCACCTGGAATTCCAGCAATGAATGGGAGCACCAGGAATTAGCACCATTAGGAAAAAAGTGAAAAAAAAATGCATGAATATAGAGCACACGGAATTTAATCTTCTGTTAAAGCAATCATGCAGTTTAGAAAAATGGAAAACACAACAGGTAAAAATATTTATGTCTATGATATTTTGCTTTTGATGTTTTTAGGATGGAGTCAACTTCTCAAAGAACGAAAGGTTCTAAAATGATATATATATATTATATTAAGATGTGGTTTCGAATAAATGATTGGATTAACAGAACCTTGGAAATCGAAAACGCAGATTGTGGTCGTTAGGGAAGAGTGAAAAAAAATGGATGAATATAGAGCAGACAGAAATATATTATTTTAGGGTGTGGTTTCGAATAATTGATTGGAATAACAGAACCTTGGAAAGCGAAATGGCAGATTGTGGTGGTTAGGAAAAGAGTGAAAAAATGGATGAATATAGAGCAGACGGAATTCAAGCCGACAAAAATTCGGAGTAGACAAAATTTTGTACAGCTTTTGAGTATAATTTTCTTTAAATCAGAAATCACAAAGTTGCTACAAAACAAAATAATTCTGTGATAATAATTCAAAATCATAATCTCTATGTGTTTCTATGTGCAAGTAGTTTACACTTAAAATGTATGCTTATTTTAAAAATTTAAATGTGATTCTTTATTTTTCAAAATGCAAATATTAAAACATGTTTGTTTACTTTTCAATATCTCATCTTGAAATGCCTTTTTACTCTTAAAATGGCTTAAAAAATCAAATTTGAAACCACAGTTTACTTTTAACTTTTCATCAAATTTAAGTTTTAAAAATTTATTCATTAAAATATTTCTTTTCTAATTTCAATTTCATAATCATTAAGAGCTCTTTGTGACAGCATTGGCAGTGTTTTTGTAATGAAGCTAATAAAATAAGATTTTTGCTACAATAAAGTTGCAAAATTTAAAACTCTTGGAACAGTTTCAACTACTTTCTAGCATGAAAATACAGTAGAATCTTTCCTTGCTTTTTTAGAATTGATTATATTTATCATTTTACAATTGGAGGTTTAGTTGAAAGAAATCAGCAGTATTTCAGAGCATCAAATCAGCATCATTCAAAGAACATTAAAGAAGGCAACAAGCTTATTATATAAGATTCCTTGATATGACCTTATTACGCCTTGTAAACGCAAGAACATATTTACTTGCTTTTTATTTTTATACCACTGCATGTTACCGATAACTTTTTAGGAGAAACTCCTGTGCATACCAATGCGGTCTCATTTTTTAAAGAAGCGGTATTGAATAGGTCATTTCTATAAGCATATGCATATAAAGTAACAATCCTATTTATTTATTTTTTTTACCTTCACATTGCTATATTTAATGAAAAACTAAATTATATTCACAATGCCTGCTCAAGAAATATAAGGAAATTTAAAAATAAAACACGAATGCTTACTCTACACAAGAGGTTAAAAAAAAATATATTGTTGTGTAATAAATGTGAAAATGAAGAAAGCTCAAAAGAAACTTTTTAAAATTTACTTCTTTTCACAGAATTTTCTTGTATTTAAATTATAATTAGTGAACATTAACATTATTATAACATATAAGACTAAGAGTTCACACTTTCATAGTTTCGAATAATAAATTTTAGCATGATTTTTAGGTACAATTATCAGTACAGAGGTACTATTATTTCAGATATTCAAGGAATACATTGTAAAGACATTTTTTTAATGTAAACAGAATTAATATTGAAATCAGAAAAAAAGAAGTGAAAATTTATCGATGACTTTCTGGATGATGTATACTGAACATAAAAATAAATATATTTAAAACTATATTAATAAAATTGATTTGAATTATTATGAAATGATAGTCTATTGTAATGCTGCTGTTTCTAATTTTCTGCTTCATGATGAAAGCGAGACAACCACACGTCTTTATGCTTTCTAGTTAGTTCTAGCTAGGCATACATCAATATATATTGATGTACACCTAGGTTCTAAATAAAACAACTTTTTATTAAAATAAAAACTCACCAAAATACTTGAAGAAATTGTATCTTCTGTTACAAACCTAATGTACGTAACGTTCAGTGATTGCTTGTACAAATAAAACAATCTCATGATGTCACATGAATCCTCTCCAGTCAAAAACAGGATCCCATTAACGACTACTTTTATTTGTCTAAAACTCGCGCGGACAATAATAGGGGAAGAGAGAAACAGGGTTGAATTGTACATAGGTGCCTGGGCCACATAAACTATTTATAAAATGTTCAATATGTCATAAAGACTCCTCTTTTTTTTATAAATCTGAACAATCCATCCAATAGCCTTCAAATTTGGCATGCAGATATAGTGGTCCAACAACAAAGCAAAAGTATAAAAAATTACATAAATATATATTAAAACAAATTAATAATTGCATTATTTATTGTTTTATTCTGTGATTTTAACAAATATGTTACTTTTTAGCTATTTTTAAAATATAACACTTATTAAAATTTGAAACTTCTTTATTAATATACCTAATTCATTTTCTTAGAATTCGCACAATTACTAATTCTGTAACATTCATGAAATTAGTACAAATTGAATATACTGTGATCGCTCGGACCTTGAAGGACAGTCAAGGACCAATATTTATTGTACGTATTAGCGGGACTCCAACAATTTGAAGTAAAATAATAATAAAATTGTGAAACGGTAATGAACGTTTGTTATCTTAATTTTATAGGTACATTGAAAAATACAACCTTAAAAAAAGGACAGAAAAATGTATTCAAAAAATCTTTTAATATGTATAATGAGGTAAATATGAACAAATATTAACGTTCAAAGTATAAACAAAATGTAGTTGTACGTTAATGTTAGTATTTTAAAAATAAAGTAAACTTTATGTGTTTCTTCTGGGTAAACACTATTTTTTAAGTCATTTTCAATTTTGTCAATTTTTTCAATTTCAGCTCGGAATGTATGTTCGGAACATCTTCTACTGATTGAAAAATTAAATAAATTTTGTCTATCTTAACGAATAAATTCGAATGTATTCAGCAATGTTTATAATATGCAACGTCCATAGATCTTAACCGGGGAATCCATATTTGTACGTAATAACGAGAAATCCATATTTGTACGTAATAACGAGAAATCCATCTTAAACGTGTGCCGTCTTTACAAGAGGCCACTCTCTCTATATTTTTTTTATCTTTCATCAGCAAGTTTAATTGTGATTTAAGGATATTGGGATTTTAAAATATAACACATATTAAGATCTGTGTACAACTTTTAATCAGAATGTTTAAAACTCTTAACTTAAGTTTGGCTTAGAAATTCCAAAGCATATTTTAATGAAATATGATATGACGTATTTTGTAATTTGATAGTTATGTGTTATAAAATATGAATGTCAAAATATTATACGTAATGATAGAATTTTTTTTGTGTAAAGATGTAGAGGATATACAAAAAAAAAATGAATTTTTTTACTTTCAATACTTTTTAGTTAAAATGAAAACTTATGCAATTTGTGTTGGGCACCAATTGCAATACAAGAAAACACATTGGCGTTTCTTTCCTATCCGTCTTTCTACACAACCCAAATTTGGTATAAAAGTAGCTTCTTACATGAATGTAAAAACAACTTTGTAATAATTTTAGAAAATTTACTTACGTTGTACATATAAGCACATTTTGTACTATGTTGTAATGTCTAAGTATACATTCCATAATTCAATGCATTACAGCAGTTTTGAATTTATCCAATTAACCCCAAATTAAGTACACTGGGATAATTTAAAAAGAAAGTCAGATTCAGTTTGATGTGAATGTGCTATGCTCAAATTACGTATTTAAAATCCAAATTATAGTCGATAAACATGTCTACATGCAAAGTAAACCACCAGTAAATAATGTATAGTATATCCACTTGTTTTTCTTTTTGTCGGTAAAAAAACAGATGATGGTATTTTATTTCAGGTACTTGATATTATAAAAGTAAAATATTTTATAGAAATCTTATGCAAAACATATAAACAATATTACATAAATTTTGTTATAGCATTATGAAAATACTTTATACAGTTTTGAAGTATACCTTCAATTCCATTATCAAGTTCTTTACTAAAATTCTACTAAAATTTATTCGAATTGTTCAATTTGTTCTCTTGAGATATTGTGTCCACACACAAACATACATTGTTTGCACATGAGGTGCACAGTTTTAAGACATTTTTGGAGGAGGGGCAAAAGTTGTAGTGTTCAAATGATGGAAATATTATTCAGCATGAAAAATCATATAAGAAACACAATAACTTGGATATCCTTATGGGGGCAACCCTGTTACATATACTGACATAATTTGGAATATGTTATGTATATAATCACAAAACCCATTTGTAAAAAGCATCCCCAATATTTGAAAAACACTCGTATTGCAGATATCAGAATTCATGGACCAGATTTTCACTTATTATGTGCTCGTCAACATAGAATAACCAATATCCGCAATGGCAGCAAAAAATTTGTTTTAAGTCACAATTTTTGTTAACTTCCATGAGTACTGACAATATAATAAAAGCAAAACTGGTCCATGAATGCTGATATCTGTAATGGGAGTGTTTTTCCAGATGTTATGTATAGTTCAATGATGCTAAAAGTGTGTAAATCAGAAGAAAAGTATTCAAATATTTGATTCCAGTCACAATACTTTTCTTATCTATTGAACTCAAAGCTCAAACTTTTACACTCTTTGTACGACTCCTGCCGTCCAAATGGCTGCTCATGTCCTCAGGACGAGCCGGACGGTCTGGGTCTTCAACACTCTTTGTACGACTTATATTCAGTTATGAAAAGATGCTTGTATAAACAATTTTACACAACAATTGTAAAAAATTTCCATATTGCCTAATTTCTTTTTTCAAATACTAAATATGTATTCATCAGAAAATACATATACTTTTCTATTTTAATATATAGATTAAAAAATATAGAAAAAACCCAGGATTATAAATTAACTTGACCGACTGCACTTTGCGGTACAAAATGTTCACTACTAGCAAGTTTTTCATTTTCCCTAGTTTCATAATCTATATGCAGGGCAAGAAATTTCAGTTCAGAGTTTACTCGCATAAAGAGCTTTTCACTCACCAGTTTAATATAAATAACATTGCATAATCTGCTTGTCATTTCTTATCGAAGACAAAATTGCATTAAATAAAGCTTAATATGCAGACTTTTTACAAGTTATTGTGTGATTTGGTTTATTGCAGTTTAAACAATTTTCAGCCTATGATAGCTAGATTTATGTGGTATATCAATAATTGTACAAGAATATTAATAGAGATATTTAATGGAAATATGTACCCAAGAAAAAAACAAACAAATAAATCACTTCGACAGAGTTAACTTATATTATACATAATTATGCTTGTTTTCTCTTGCATATCTTCAGTAATAACTAATACAGCAACAGAACAACCGACCTTTTTTATATAAAAATGCTGCTATATTACTGTGCAAGTTTACAACTCAATATATTACTAATAAAAGCCTTGCAATATGAGTGTTTTAAGTTGATGAAATAAACATAGCACAATTAAATAAACAAAATTTGATGGCACATATATGATTACATAATGCAAGGGGCAGGTGTCGACAAAGTAATTTTAAATTCAACTTACCCAATTTCTTTAGCAAACTTCCAAAAACACATATTGTGCATATATGTTTGTAGCTGCAACATCAAATTTAAGTCTAAAACACATCTTTTTATCAATATTTGTAAAATTATGTACTAAATAATTGTAAATTTCTAAAAATCGCTGTAATATATAAACTAATATTTGACAATAAACATGGTTGCCGTGCCGTGGAATCGCGGACTGGACGTCACATGAAGCTCATCAAGGCTAACTAGAAAGACTTTCTAATTAGCCTTGAAACTCATCTACAATAAGTTAACCACTGCAAGTTGTTATTGCATCTTTATCATTGAATGCTTTGCTTTATCTGGCAATAACTAGATCTACGAATCATCTGAGAATGAATCCGTGAAACGTTAGACGTTCGTGAATGAATCACAAAGCCACGAACTTTGGCGAGTTGTTTACGAAACACACTAGTTGTCTGCTAACATTTTTTTTAATATATTGCTTGCTATTCACTTCAAATGGATATTACTCCGTTATTTAAAGCCTGTGTCAAAACACTTAGAACTCGAAATAAAGCATTAGGTCTGGGAGAAAAGGATAAAGCAATTTTAGGTCTTAATGGTCGCGGAAACAAAATGAAATCTGAATTTGCTTTAAAAGCTAAAGAGGTGGTAAGTTCTTTATGTAAGTATTTAATAAAATTGTATTATAATCGGAAGTAAGAGTATGTTTTAATAATATGAGTTTCAAATTATTTTGCATTCGTCTTAAGTACGATTTCATTACAGAGATATCTACATTGTTTTACTCTATGTTATACTACGAATATAATGGTTAGTGATTAATGTTATGTAGCTTCCGAAATATTGTATGTTTTATTTGATTTGCGATAACATATGCACTAAAAATGCGGATTTTTTTTTACATATATTTTTAGCTTGCAACGATTACAAAAATGAAAGATTTCTTGTTGGAACACAGAAAGGAGTATATATCTGTGAAGTAAGTAATACCTTGTATTGAATACAATCTATATACGGATATTATTGTTTTTGTTATAAACAAGTGAAACACGAAAAAAGTATATTTCATTGTACTTCTAAATAAATCGGTGTACACTCTTTGTTGATCAATTTTCAAATTTACTTCTGGTAATAGTTGTATTTTCCGTCTTTGACTAATTAATTACGGTGTTGTGACCTTTTAGTGGAGTAATATAGTAACTTTGGTACAATTAAATATATAGTTTCTACAGCTGAGAACAACTAATGAACAATCTCACAGTTTTATTTATTTTTTGAAGACTTTCCTATCAGGAGTAACTATTATTAAATATTCTATGATGTCAAAATGTAGGTCTTGACTATTTATCAATCATGATGATTAGTTACAGAATTAAGATTAAATGTAATCCATTTATAGTATTTTAAAATAATGAACAGTTTCACAAGTAAATTAACTGTTAACCATAATTTCATATTAATATTGATGTATAACAACTATATTGTTTGTTATTTTCAACAATTATCTTATAAATAATTGTAGTATCATCTATTTATTAATAACAATTTATAATAGTATAACTGTAAATTTTTTTACAAAAATTAACTCGGGAAGTTCCAAACTTTAAAAGTGCTTCAAAGAAAATATATGTACTATCAGATCCTCTTCCTTTTAAACTTGAATAACTTGTTAAATTACCAGTTTCTTCATTAGAATTTGAAAAATATATTAACAATTATGGTCCAATGATTTTTTTACCTGATCGGCAAATTACAATTGATATGTACATATTTGTATAATATTTATATATAGTTAGCAAGGATTAAGCTGAAATAATAAAGAAGTGGAAGGCGAAAGGACTACACAGGACTAAGGCAATGGATTGAAACTTTTTGTATAATGTACACCCCATGAGTATAGCACTGTTAATGGCTTTCGTGCACAGCACATTGTTTGGTGACATGCTTAATCACTACCTTCTTGTTAAATATTTTCTCTATTGTTCCAACCAAAACTTATTTCTTGCTTCTGTAATTAAATTCTTCTATATGACAGATATAATACATATAAAGCGATTTAAAAAAAAATTAGTCTAATTTCAAAAAGCACCTGTATGTGCTGTGATAGAGATACATCTTATGATTGAGAACATAACACATCTCAAATGAACAATCGTTTCGTGTCTAATTAAAAAATCTTTAGTTCTGTACTTTTTGTAAAATTTTTAATGTTCCTATTGAATTTGCATGGTTAATTATTGACTTAATCAGTATAGTAGGCTAATATAATATATTTTATCATTTAAATATATGTGTTATTGACCCATTAGCTTGTAAATACGAAATTGTTATTCTAAGAAACTGCTAATCAATATTAGTTTATTACAAAATTTTCTGAAATACTGTCAAACACACTGGATTATTGTGCACTCTAAAATCTATGACAAAAACTTAGTTTTAATAAATAGTTAAATTTACATATTCTTGTATATTTATCAAAGTTTTTGATATCTAGTCACATTCTTCATGGAGTCTCAAGCATGACAGACAGTGAAAGAGATAAAATTGATAGTGATGCCCAAGCCTTTATGCAGATGTGTGTTGAAGTCATCAAAACCTTGAGCCAAGAAGGTACATTGTGTTTAATGAATTGTTTATGTTGCAGTCATAGTCCATCTATGAGGGTAATATGAGGGCGTTTTACAGTTTGCGTATATTTAAAACTTGGCAAAGTTTGGAAATTTATAATATTTGTTAACTGAAACATTTTATTTTAAATACTAAATTTATCTTTGTATGGTAACAATTTTTATTTGAAAGCTGATAAATTTGTAACTTTCATCACCTTAAAGAATATTGTTAGGGATCGGTCTTGACTTCAGTGTAAAATTGATTTAATTAAAAATATATTTGTGCTGCAAGTCATTAAAGTTTCTTAGTTTTACAAATTAATTTTGCAATCCAGTAATTGTTCTAGCTTTTTATAAAATGGTTAAAAAGACCTGATTCTTAGGTTTACTCTGAATATTCAACTAAAAGAAACAAAGTATATTTTTATCATAACATTTATTTCATTTGGTGACAAAATTTATAATTTTTTTTCCCAGTGTTTAGTTGGAAGGGGGGTCATGGAATTTTTTAGAATTTCAAATTGAGACAAAAGGGGGGAGGGGAGATTGACAAAATACAGCAGTATTCACCATTAGTTCTGTACTGGTGTTTTTCTTGCTGTAAATTATAATCACTGAATGTTATGTAAGAATATAATATTTGGTATTGAAAAATGTTGAAATTTTATAAGACAATCTTAATCATTTATTGTTTAACAAAATTATTGTAAAAATTAATATAAATAAGAAATAATTATTTTAAAAAATTGCTTTGTTTATAATTTTTTTTTCAGAGATTTCAAAACTACTATTTCTAATTTTATTTCTTAAAAGTGTAATATCACAATATCATTTTCACAAAATTAATATTCTAATTTCTTCTTTTTTTAAATTAATGTTTCCATAAATAATTTTTTTTTTACCACAGAATTGGTGTTTTCACATGCTAGAATTTTTTTCCATAAAATTGAGCTTTCCCCAACAAAAATGAAATTTTGTGAAATTGGCTAACCAGACTCTTGACGTCTTTATTTTAATCACAGATCATGCTAGCACATACCTTTTTCATTACGATCAAAACTTTTTAAATTATCACTTTTATTTATGTGTTTACTTTTGTGCTCCAGGAAAAGAAAAGAAAATTCCTGGGAAGAAACTGGAACTATTAATTTCCAATTTGTGACATTTTGTGTTTTCCAATTTATCAATCATGTTATGGCCAATTTGTTTTAATGAACCAATGCAACTACACATAACAGTTGAAATGACTATATAAAAACTATATACAATTTTAGCAATAATGAAACTTATATAACCTATATTTAATCATCTTTAAGTTTTTGATACACACATTTAACTGAATTAAGAGCTAGATTTTATATCAATTATGATATTTTTGAATCCTTAAAATGTTGAAGTTCTATCTACTGTTTACTTTTAATGTTTGAATTGATGTTGAAAAGTTGAAGAATTAATTTAACATGTATTTAATTTTAGTAAAGAAAACATTATCTTCTCAGTTAAAGGAGCATCAAGATGCTGTGATATCCTTAATAGATCATTATCTAAAAGGTAATATTTATAGTTAGTTAGACTTTTACACGTTATCTTTTGTTACCATTAGCTCTAGGGTTGGTCGTGTGGTCAGGGTCTTCAACTTTATCTTTTGTACAGTAGTGCTAAAAATTGTATCACCCACATATTTCCATGACTTTGATATTGAGAAAAGATATATAATATATATATATAATAGCAATACATTTAAAGTATCAAATATTGATGAATGCATTGGAGTGGTAGGTATGCAGTAATGCACAAATATTATTTATTTAGAAATGCCTATATGTGAAATATTCTGAAATAGTGATAAATATGTGATATTCTTATTTTATTAAATATATAAAACTAAATAGTTTTTATAAAGAAAAATTACTTTGTTAAATTTTCAACTGGCTATAGGTAAAGCTGTAGATTAAGAATTTTGGTTGCTGGCTAGTAAGTCTCAAAAAGTTACTGTCCAAAAAATATTTTCACTGGTCAAATATTTTTACCATGAATTTATCTTTTTCTGTTGCTTGTCAAGATGTATAAAGTGTACATATGTTATGCCAGCTATTGCAAATTTAGAAATTATTTACTGTAGGCATATATTTAAAAATTATTTTTGTATGCATGTAATCATTATCAGTTATTATTAGCAAAATTTTATTTTTCATCTTTACATATACAAGGATTCTGCATTTGCACTCCAATCATTGATTTCTTATAAAACTTTCAAATTTGAAGATTATAAATAAATTGGCATCACGTCTGATTTCAATTAGCAGAAACAACAAGCACACAACTATAATAGAAGGTCTTTATTTCACTTCCAATATGACGTACAAAATTTAAAAGGGCCAGAGTGCTTTCGAGCATAAATACGCTCTTCATCAGTGGCTACATGGAAATAGAAATGATCGTTCATATATAGACCAGAAAAGGTGACAAATTTGAATAATGATCTCCTTCTTCTTTTGTCCAAGGTTAATGATTTTTACCCTTCGATTAATTTTACTGTTGAGCACGAAAATGATTGCTCCTTGCCTTTTCTTGATGTTCTGGTTACCCGTTCTGCTGTTGATTTTCACACTTCTGTTTACTGTAAACCGTCTTTTACTAATTCCTGTATTCCTGCTAATTCTTTCCATCCTATTTCCTCTAAAAAAGCTTCTTTTAATGTTTATTTTAATTGCGCTTTTAACGTTTATTCTTTTGTTTCTACTTTAAGTGACGAAATTGATTTTATTTTCAATCTTGGCCATGAGGCTGCCTATTCCTTTGAATTTATACATAAGGTTTTTTCACATGTTCGCTGTTAAATTTTCTCAAATTGATACTAAACTTATTACTTTAAAAGATTGTTTGAATCATAAATCTAGTTTCCCGTACCATCCTAGGATTTTCCGCCCCTTTATTCAGTTCTGCTCTGAGTTTGGTTTCAGGCCTGCTCACTCTAATGTTTCTTATTTATTTAACCGGATTCAGTCTGATAAGCTGGGTGCTAAGGATGACTTTAAAAGCTTTGCTGGGGTGTATGTGGTTCCCCTGTTGTCCATCGATGGTAACTTTAAATTTTATATTGGCAGGGCAAAACGTACTATTGGTATCCGTTTGACAGAATATGCTAGTGATGTCAAAGGTGGTAAACTTTCTACTGCCTTTGCTCCCTTTTTTGTTAAAGAAAATTTCCAGCCCATTTTTGAAAGAACTTTCCTTTTTATGCGTTGTAATAACCCTCGTAATATTCTCCTTTTTGAGTCCCTCTTTATTACTTTCCTTATATACATAATGTATAAGGAAAGTATTGTGACGGGGTCGAAAATTCGAATTCGAGTTTTCGACGGGAGAGCACGTTTCAAGCATCCCTAATCACGAATCAAACATTTTTGAAGTGATGTCTGTGTGTGTGTGTGTGAAAGTATGTGTGTGTGTGTGTATGTGTGTGTCAGTGAGTCTGTGGAGACGATAACTGACGAACGAATGGACCGATTCGAACCAAATTTGGTACAAAAATCACAATCCGTAAACACTGGAAGCCTATTGTTTTTATACGCAATCAAATGTACAGAACCCCCCCCTAAATTTTCGAATGAAATTTTGAAAAAATCGTCAAAAAATCAAAACCGTTAATAAAGTTACGCAAGTAGACATTTCTTATGTAATTTTTCATTAGAAAACGATTGACATAAATTTTAGAACGCTAACGTAAACCGTTCTCGAGATATTGTACATTTTTTAAAAAAATTATCAAAAAGTCATATAAAATAAAAAGAAAAATATTTCCTATTGAGAAACATGTTTACTTTTCATATGTAATACCATGCGATAAATTGAGTGACATCCTTCTCGTGGATTTAGCTTGTTCCATTCATGAAAAAATATACTTTGAATAATACTTTTGTATTTGAACGCCAATAGTCATTTATCTGCTTTAAGAAAAACTTATTTCTTAGTGCATAACGCTTGGCGAGCTTTTGGCGACGAGTTTGGCGGAATGTCGCCAACTTGGAGACTTTTTTGAAATGTTGCCAAATTAACGAAAATCTCGCCAAATGGATAAAAATGACTCTAAATCAATGAAAATGACGACTAATTGTCGAAAATTCAATATCTTGGAAAGAATATTAGTATCTACTATAAGAAAATCCTATTTTTTTACTGTAAAATTAGTAAATTCATTACATTATATAAGGAAAGTCATGTGTTGCCCACATCAGATTTTTTATATTTACCACGAGTCAATTTATAATTTTGACCCCGTTCAGATTTTAAGTTATGCTTGGCGACTCATTCTCAACTCCATGCAATTCAAGTCTCTTCATAGTTATCTTTGACGCCATCCTCTCGGGGATTGGTCGTGACTCCCCCCCCCTCCCTATTTTTAATAAAATAATTTTTGAATTTGAAATTTCTGTAATAAAATTGTAAAAATTTTTACTGTACTTTTCGTGATTTATACTCGTTTTTGAATCTGTTCAAAATGTTTTGTATTTTTGGATTCTCCTTAGATAAACGTAAGTTTATTGATATTGTATTTATGCAAATTTGTCACCTTTTCTGGTTTATATATGAACGATCATTTCTATTTCCATGTAGCCACTGATAAAGAGCGTATTTACGCTCAAAAGCGCTCTGGCTTTTTTAAATTTTGTACGTCTTATAGGAAGTGAAATAAAGACCTTCTATTATAGTTGTGTGCTTGTTGTTTCTGCTATTTGAAGACTATATATCTATTACTTGGATTTCTATTATTAAACTTTTTTTTCTTTGTTCATATCTTGTTAGTTTTACAATTTGCCACATTTTACAATAGACCATTTCCATGTTAATACAACTTAAAGAATACAACTTTTTTGGGTTTGATGGCATCAAAATCTGCAGAGTGCATAAAAAAGTACTTGCCAGTTTTGCCAAGTATTGCACATTGTCTTACTGGCAATTTTTTAAAAATAAAAAGTTACTCACCAATTTACTAGTGGCAAATGCTAATCTGCTACTCTAGCCTAGAGGACAATAACACTTGAACTTTTCATATAAGGATCAATGCATTGGGAATATGGTACAACATTCGAGTTTGCTACATTATATTAAACATATATTTTGAAAATACTGAATGCTTCAGGGTGATGCAATTTTTTAGAGCCCCGCTGTATATAACAAAATTTTAAATAGTAGACCCTCTAAGTAGTGGAACCCTTTAAATAGAGGATTAAGTTTATGCTCCCTGGATATCTGTTATCTAGAAGTTTTTCTGTAATTTCATTTACTAAGTAGTTGACTGAATATATGATTTTGTACATGTTTGTTAATTAGAGAGTTAACCATATTTAATTTTTAATTAGTTATGAAGTAAACTTAATCATCTGTATATAATTAGAAGATCTCTTTCAAAATATATCATCTTTGGCTGACAAATCTTTGGCTTTTATTAGTTTAAAACTCACCCTCAAATTTTCAATTTAAAATAGCAGAATCACATTGGTTATTATTATTCCTAATCTATGATACACATGATCAAGACGTCTTGCAGGATCTAATCCTAGTGTTTGTAAGTCAAACTTTTCCAATAATGATCATGATATCAATAAGACTTTCTAATTTTGAATTATCCTGTGTTCCATATCTGTTTCGAGATCGCCTTTTGGCGACTGAACACTCAGCCTTGGCGCTAATTAGGTTGTTGTAACCCAGCCGAAGAAGGTAGAAAAGAGCGAGAACTTGTGTGCGAGTTCAGTTTCTTTGTTGCATCTGTCATGTGCTGTCGTGGTGTTTGTTTTGCGCAAATAAAGTTTTGTTAATACAGTCCATTCGCATCTTTCTTTCGCTTACCTCCGCACATTTAATGGTCCTAACGACCCGGAGGTACTACCAGTTCCTAGGGTAAAGGATTTGACTAAATAACTAATTTAATCTTACTTTAGTTTCAGCGCGCGCCATGACTGACAGTAACACAATTACTGTTCTAAACCGCAAGCGCGGTAATATAAAGGGTCAACTGACCAAAGTTACAAGCTGTCTTACCGAAGGGAAGGAACCAACATTCAATGAGCTGAATGTCTACTGTGAATTGATTACAAAGATTCAAGTGAAGTTTGATGCATTAAAAGAAGAATATTACGCTACTGTTCCGGATGACGAATTCGAAGAAACGGAAGCAGGCCTGTCGCTAATTGATGAAGAGATGCAAAAAATAGAGGTTAGAATTAGGACCTCTATAAATAAAATTAAGGATAATTAAGATAATTCTACAACGACTGGGAAGAGTTCTACTCAAGAGGTATGTTCATTACATACAGATCTGCAGAAAAGGGCTTCGATCAAACTACCCAAAATCCCATTACCTATATTCAGTGGTAAATTTGAGGAATGGAACCTGTTTAAAAGTCAATTTAATGCATTAATAACTGAAAATCAAGATTTATCAGAAAATGAAAAACTCCATTATTTACGCTGTTCATTAAAGGGTGAAGCTAAGATTATTGAAACTTCCGATGATTCGTACAGTTCTCTTTTTAAGGCTTTGGAACAACGCTATAAAAATCATAGAATTATTGTTGACACGCATATGAAAACTATTCTTAATATGGATTCAATCAAATACGAATCTGAAAAGGAACTTCGCAGCCTATTAGACATTGTAAAGAAGAATCTCAGAGCTTTAAGGGTTTTGGAATTTAAACGCGACAAATTTTCTAATGCATTATTATTAAATATAATACTTAACAAATTAGATCGCGAAACACGCAAGCAATATGAGTTAACCCTAACAAACAATGAAATTCCAGATTTCGATGCATTTTTGGAATTCTTAGAAAGAAGATGTCAAATTCTTAGTAGTATTAGCAGAAATATTGCTAAACCTAATGGGGAACGATCAAAATCATTTATCGTTAAATCCAATAATTCCTGGAAAGTATGTGTTGCATGCAAATACAAATATCATCCTATTTATCATTGTCAAAAATTCAAGGACATGAAACTGGATAACAGATTAGAAATTGTTAAAAAACACAAACTATGTTTTAATTGTTTGAGCCATCTTCATATTTTATCAAACTGTAATTCGAAAAGTTCTTGTTTCGTTTGTAAGGCATCGACTCACCATACGCTGCTACATAAGTATTATTATACACCCACTTTAACTAAAGCGCAGATCTCTTTGCCAGACATTTCGGCATCTTATAAGGAGCAAGAAGTAAACAACTCTGCTCAATTTATTGACTCGCACGAGACTCGTTCTTCCTTTTTTACAAATGGAAATTCGAAAAGTGTGTTGGTTAATACAGCAATAGTGTACGTGAAAGATTCATGTGGTGAAAGAATTGCATTGAGAGCAATTTTGGACTGTGCATCTGAGTCATCATTTTTATCGTACAAAGCGGCTGATGCACTTAAATTAAAGAAAGAAAAAATACAAATGCCAATTTGCGGTTTGAATGACACTACTCTGAATGTCAGGTCAAGGGTCACCGCTGAAATATCGAATGAAAGTAATGATTCAAAATGGGAATTAGAGTTACTTATTGTACCTAAAATAACCGAGGTTACGCCTTCGATTTCTAATTTGAAAATTCCAAAGAACTTAAAACTCGCAGATCCTAAATTCTTTTTGCCTCAAAAGGTTGATTTACTTTTGGGTGCTGAATATTTTTTCGCTTTCTTAAACTCTGATAAAATTAGATTAACAGAAAATTTATTTCTACAATCAACTGTTTTCGGACATGTGGTTTCGGGCAGTGTTTCGGACGATAATTCTGATATGTCAACTAACTATTGTTTTTTGTCTAAAAATTTGGAGACTCTAAATAAAACACTTACATCGTTCTGGGAAACAGAAACCATCGAAAGTCACGAAACTTGCATCAGTGAAGAGTTAAAATATTGCAACGAACACTTTGAAAAAACGCATTATCGGAAAGCAGATGGAACATATGTAGTTAAAATGCCATTCAAACCAGAGCTTTCTGAAAAGATGTTGGGGAGTTCTAATGAAATGGCTTCTAAAAGATTGGAACATTTGTGGAAACGATTAGAACGCGATCCTACCATGCAAGAGCTATATTCAGATTTTCTTAGAGAATATGAAGTTCTAGGCCACATGGAGGAAATAAAGGAAGATGAAGATTCTGAAGAAGGTTATTATCTCCCTCACCATGGCGTTTTGCGACCAACTAGTCAAACGACCAAATTGCGTGTCGTTTTCGATGCGAGCGCAAAAACTACTAACAAAAATTCTTTAAATGATTTGATATGCAAAGGAGGGGTGATACAGGAAGATCTTTTTTCGATATTAATACGTTTTAGAAAACATCTCTATGCATTCACTACAGATATAGAAAAGATGTTTAGAATGATTGAAATTGATCCGTCACAAAGAAAGCTTCAAAAGATTTTGTGGAAAGACAACAAATTGGCAACAACCAAGGCTTATCAGTTAAAAACTGTTATCTACGGCACTGCGAGTGCGCCCTATTTAGCTACGAAAGTTTTGCATCAACTTGCTTTAGATGAAAGCAAGGACTTCCCATTAGCATCGAGTGTTATCCTGCGCGACTTCTATATGGATGACTGTCTTTCTGGTTCATCGGATTTGAAGGAATTTAAAAGTATTCAATTAGAATTAACACAGCTCCTTAAAGGAGGAGGAATGTCTTTACATAAGTGGTGTTCCAATATAACTCGCACTTCTGAACAGATTTTTCCCTTAGATCGAAATTCAGAAGAGATAACAGTAAAAACATTAGGCATGCTTTGGAATAGCTCAACGGACACATTTGCATTCAACGTTTCAATCGACAATAAGTGTAGTTTCACTAAACGAGACGTGCTTTCAGAAATTGCCTGCATCTATGATACTATTGGTCTTCTCGGGCCAATTATTGCCAAGGCGAAGATTTTCATGCAACAATTGTGGTTGCTGAAATTAGGCTGGCATGAAACATTACCACCAGACTTTTCGAAACAGTGGATGTCCTTTATTAAGACACTGCCAGATTTAGAATTCATCAAAGTGCCCAGATGCGTCCTTAAATCCGAGGTCAAGTCTATTGTTCTCCATGGATTTGCTGACGCCTCCTCTAAGGCTTACGGCGCAGTAGTGTACGTGCTGTCTGTAAACTATACAAGCCAAGTCTCCTGTCAACTTTTGTGTAGTAAATCACGCATGGCTCCCATCAAAACCATGACGATTCCAAGACTTGCAAGAACTTGCGGCGTGTCTCCTTCTTTCACAACTAATCCATAAGGTCTTAGATGCTTTAAGACAGAAGGTGGGCTCTGTTCAACTATGGTCTGATTTAACTATCAGCCTGGCTTGGATAAGGACCTCTCCCCACTTGCTTAAAACCTTCGTAAGTAACAGAGTATTCCAAATCCAGCACCTGACCAAGGACTTTCAGTGGCAACATATCCCCTCTGAATCTAATCCTGCTGACCTCATTTCCAGAGGATTGGACGCAGGAAATCTTGCAGACAATAAACTATGGTGGTGTGGACCAGATCCTTCTGTGTTAGCAATTTCGACTCACGAGACTTTGTGTGATCCTGATTTCATAATGGACAAGGTCTATCTGGAGGAACTCAAGGTCCCTTCTAAATTAACTTTAGCCATGAATAGTGACTCTAAATTTCATGATAATTTAACTGATCGCACTAATGATTTTCATAAACTAATTAGAATACTAGCATTTATTTTTAGGTTTATTAAAAACTGTAAGGGTAATACACATGCATTAAAAGGTGCTCTCTCTGTAAATGAATGTAAACAGGTTGAAGAATGTTTAATTAAGCAAGTCCAGTTAAGTTATTTCACTCCAGAAATTTCGGCCTTACAGAAAGGAGCATCAGTTCCAACTAAAAGTAAGCTCAGATTTTTGCATCCATTTCTGGACAGTAGAGGTTTAATTAGGGTCGGTGGTCGTCTTGCTAATTCAAATTTAAATTACGATCACAGACACCCAATAGTTTTGCCTTCTGGTAATAAAATAGTTAAAATGATCTTTCAGTATTATCATAGAAAAAATTTGCACGTTGGGCCACAAGCCTTATTGAACACTGTTCGGCAAAATATATTGCCAGGAATGTTAGTGTTACTCAAGGACTCAAATCTTCCGTTCAACAAGTGGCCTATGGCCAGAATTACTAAAGTTATGCCAGGTGCAGACGGAAATGTTCGTGTCGTAGACTTACGCACTCCGGCAAGCAATTTTAGAAGATGCGTTTCTAAAATATGCATCTTGCCAATTCCAGATAATCACAGTCCAATGTAAAATAATTATTGTGATATTTACTTTGTATATGTTTATATTGATTTGTTAGAATGTTTTATTTGTATATGTAATATTTGAAATAATTGAATATTTCAACACCGGGCGGGATGTTCCGTATCTGTTTCGAGATCGCCTTTTGGCGACTGAACACTCCGCCTTGGCGCTAATTAGGTTGTTGTAACCCAGCCGAAGAAGGTAGAAAAGAGCGAGAACTTGTGTGCGAGTTCAGTTTCTTTGTTGCATCTGTCATGTGCTGTCGTGGTGTTTGTTTTGCGCAAATAAAGTTTTGTTAATACAGTCCATTCGCATCTTTCTTTCGCTTACCTCCGCACAATCCTGTAAAAATAGTGAAGAAAACTAATAAAAATGTTGAAATGTATATGTAAACAAAATAGATAAAGTATATTTATATTTTTGGTCTAATATACTTTTTTTATTACCTCTAGCTGTCTGCAAGATATACAGTGGTCAGAAAGCAATTCGAGTGAAACAAGCAGTTGATAGACAAAAGTTGTTAGTATTTGTTTTATTTTTGTTAAGGTTACAAGTTTTTACTAAAAGTTCTGGTATTTTTCTGTTATTTGGAGGGTGGGACTAATTATACATAGAGAGCTACTCTTAGCTTTTAAATTGTGAGTCAAATTGATTCTTATTATTCAAAAGTATGAGTCAAACTTTCAAATTTGCAAGACATTTTAGGCTACTTTTTAACATTTTAATTTTAATGGTAAGAAGAAAAACTGATATCTTGCTCATAATTTATACTAAATAAGAGTGTGATAAATTAAAATTTTTGAATTGAATAACTTTGAACTGAAGTAAAAGTTAAGCTCAGGAATTTTTCATGTGAAAGATGCATATCTAGGTGACATGTACAAATATTGTTGAGACTATAGTCACCAGCAGAATAAAAATCGTTCAATTAAGAACTGCAATGCAAAATTGTGGGGGCTAGTTAAACTAAAAGTTACACCAAGGCTGTTGACATAAAAAAATGTATGTATATTATATCCATCAAATATGTATATCAAGGTGAGACATGTAGATTCAGCAGAGACTATAATCACCAGCAGAATCAAAATCACTCAATTAGGAGTTGATATGGGGAATTTGGGAGGGGGGTGTAACTGAAGTAAAAGTTACTCTCAGGGAGTTGTAACAATTAAGATGCATATCCAGTAGACATGTACAAATGGTGCAGAGACTTTAGCCACTAGCAGAACTGAAATTCCTCAATTAAAAAATTATATGAAAATTGAGGGGCTAGTTAAATTAAAAGTTATGCCCAGGGGGCTGACACAAAATATGTATATTCAGGTGACACATACAGAGGATGCAGAAACTATAGCCATCATCAGAATCAAAATCACTGAATTAGAAACCGAGATAAGAAATTTGAGGTCTGCCTCAAGTAAAATTTATCTCCAGGGGGTATTTGAACAATATAGTCACCAGCGGGGGGCCAAAATTTTCAGGGAAAAGACGTCAGGTAAAAAGATCATGTTGAAAATTTAATTTTAAAGTGTTTTAACAAATATTTAAAATTTCTTTAATTTTTAAGTATTTTTTAATGTTAAAGCTGAAAAAGTAAGACAGTTGGGTAGGTCAAGTGACCCCTCAAACTAAATGTCCAAAACAACACATTTCTGAAAGTGTCATTAAAAAGAGCCTATCATTCACGAGTATGCCAAAAATAAGAAACTTGTGACATTTAAAGAATTAATTTTATGTCAAATGTATTAGAATTCGCCATCAGCAGATCAGCCAGAGCACAGAATTATCCCAAATCAGAAATTACATCCCTTCCTTTAGGACAGAACCACACTGCATCACAAATGACAGCTGGGTAGATCAAGTGACCCTTCAAATAGTGTCCCAAACAACATATTTTACTCATGATGAACAGAAACCCTTAAAATATCATATATACCCCCTCCACACATACTCATTAATTCAACTCGGTAAAAAAAAAATATGTATCGAAGATTTTTTAGATTTCTATTTTCTAAATCTAATACAGAACAATTTCACCATGGACTAAAACTGAAAGAACTTGGTTAATAGAATTAATAAAAGAAATTAAAATTACATAATTTGTTTTCAAATGCTTATTTAAATTTCTAAATTTATATATAAAAAAGACAAGAGAGAGAACATACACATTTGCGCGGTAGCCCATTGGTTAGCGCGCTGGAGTTGCACTCGGTAGGCCCGGGTTCGATTCCAGCCCCTGCCAAAACTGCCGCCGTGTTCATGCGGAGTACGATCACGTTAAACATGTGGGTCCGAAAGTCCTTCCGAGAGGTTGGTGGTAGGGGAAGGAGCAGGCCCGGCTCTAGGTTTTTAGCCGCCCCAAGCAGAAAGCAATTTGGCCGCCCCCTCCCTACCACTCATTTTACTGTTAACTTTTAAAAATGTAGTAGAATGGAGAAACACTGCTAACCGACATATTTTAGTTAATTTTGTTCCAAATGTTTCTCAAGTGAATGGATTTTTCGGGGAATTAAATCTTTTGATTCTTACCGTTTTAAATTTAAAAAATGTGCAATACCTCAAGAACGAAATATGTTAGCATCATATAAATGATGCCATTAAATTTTAGGAAAAAGAATTTGCGGTCCAATGCATGCTTTTCCATGCATATTAATAAATTTTGCTATTAAAAAATTTTAGTTAACTCGTCATGAATGGTATGTGCGTATGTGTGTCTGTCTGTTCCAACTTCTTTGATGGCATTTCAACATACTTTCCTACGTTCTAAAGAGCTGAAATTTGGTACACAGTGCAGTCTAGTAGAACATTTTAATTTATTAACGTTTGTTACATCATCAAAAATCGAAATAAGAAAATTTGAAGATCTTGGCCTTCGAGAAAATTAAGAGGCCCTCTGACAGTTATTGGTTTCTACACCAAATATATTTTGATTTGACTAATTTTTTTTATACATATACCTCCGCATTTGGAAAAGTAAAATGCTCAATGAGAACTTCTAAACAATGGTATTCATTCATTTTCTGTTAAAAGTAATTGCAAAATGTGTACTAACTTAATAAGATTGAGTATATTTAATTTTTTTATGATTTTTTTCTGTTTCAAATATAAAATGCTAATTATCTCGAAACGTCCTATATAAATGATGATATTCGCTTTTAAATGAAAATTCAATTAAAATATCTAATTTTGTAACGTTTTTAAACTGTATACTTTTCATGCTCATCCTAGTTTCGATTTTAAATGTTTAAAAATTGATGGCTTTCTTCTATCCCATTTACCCTTAAATTAACGAGTCTCTGATATTTAGTGATTGAATTAGTATTATCGAATTGTATTCTATTTTATTGATTTGTTATAGAGATATCATTGCCAAATACAAAGGTGATTCTTTCAAGAATATATCTGGCAGGGGGGGGGGAGTTCCGTCTGGAAACATCCTCCCATCCATCCCCCAGAGAGATTTTATGTCACCGCACCAAATGCTAATAAATTAAGAAACTCACAAAAAACTTTTTGTGAAAAAATTTGCCGCATTTCAACTTATAGTTTCCACTTATGTAGCAGCATTTAGATCATTATAATTTTATTTTGTGATTGATTATTTTCAGAATGAAATTTTGTAGCTATAATTCAATTTACATTATTTTAAAGTTTTTCATCTTCTTGTTTAGCCGGAGCAAGTTTTCTTGCAATATTTAAATAAGTATTTGCTATATATATATATAGTAATTACTTCTATAGTATATGTGTATATATAATAATTACTACTATATAGTAGTTACTGAAAATATATTCGATAACTTGTTCCCTTTGAGGTTTCATTTCTCTCCCCCCCCCCCCCCCCCCAGAAAAAAATTCCTGAAAAAAAAAACACTGCGTAGATAACCAGACATCATTAAAAAATGGTTGATTAGTATTCAAGGACGCTCAACATTGGTAAATTTATCAAAATCCGAGGGTCCGGTTTCTAACCCCATCACAATACTTCTCCTTCCCTATGTGTTGCAGGAAAAGAAATTATATATGAAAAGGATATTTTTGTAATTCTTGTTGTCATATTTATTTTGCTTCCTTCGCTAAATAGAAGTAAGTATTCGAACATATCTTTTTCAAAGATCTATACGTTTTTGATGGAACTGGTTACAAAACACAAAATAAATACTCTTTAGTTTTTTGTTGTTAATCGGTCTTTCGGTCAGAAAATTCTTTGAGAACTCATCGTTTTTTTTTCCGATGATTTAAAATGAAAAAATAAAAATTAGAAAGATTACAGCTCTACATGTGAGACAGTTGGTTAAGAAAGTAAATTTTGATTGATTTCCAATTAATTTTAAAAACTGAATAATTTCCTATTAACTTTTGTTGTAAGTACTCAAATACCAAACAATGTTATATTCTATAAGATTCTTACTCCATAACTTAAACACAAAATATAATATATGTAATAATGATATTTTTATGATCCGATATAATTCGTTTATAGTTTTCGAATTTATAAAATAAAAAGGGTTTTAAAACGGCAAGATGTGAATCTGTTAAATATGGTCATTGTTTAAAAAATTACCTCATTCAAATCACAATAGTTACTTTTTAAATTAAACGAAGCTTTAGCTGAAATCCTGATAACTAAATATTTGAATAATTCGAAAGAGTAGAAATTTCCCGTAAATAGCATAATTAACATTAATACATACTTTTATTTTAAGAAAAAATACAGTATTAGGTAGAGAAAAAGTACACAGAAAAAGAAATCTAAAAATTGAGCAAAACGAGGAAACAATTTCAAGGAAAGAATTTTCAAGGAGCTAAATTTAGTATAACATCCTAAGAGCAAACAAGCAGTATTAAACTGATCCATCTGAAAAATTTAAAATACCTTTTAGCTAAAAGGTGACTCAACTAGATGCTGTACATAAATTGTTATAATGAAAACTATTACGATCTTTAAATTAAAGACTATACCAATTTTACACCTGGAATTTAAAATAATCTGGATCCCCTTGATGAAGACTAACTATGTTATACGTTAATAGAAACAAATTTAAACAATCATAAAATAATTATATCTTACTTACCTTACATTTTATAATTACATAAAATGCTAGATGAATATTTTAGATAATGTCAAGTTCAACTGTATAACATTTAGAAAAAAATACCAATGCTGCAAGAAAAATGACATTTAGCTTTCTCACCGAAACGTACGATTAAACTGATTCACTCCAGAACAAATCTCAGGCCGAACAAAATGATTGATAAACACATGTTTCATAGCCGATGGGATTGTTTGGGATGTGTATGTGCCATAAATTCTACAATGGTTCACCGATGTTTCAAAGATGTCTTTTGAGACCTGTCCTTGTCCAGTTTTCTAATTACTTCCAATGCAGACACCTATTTTGGCATAGATGTGAAAGAAGTCCTTTATTTATGTGTCTGAGTGATGGGGGAGATGATATCCGGATTTGGAGAGTAGAAGAATAATTGACAAGGATGGGTATCCTGGCATGGCAATTCTGGGATTAACCAAAGAGCTAGTACTACTCCTGGAAGGGAGGAACCCCATCGTTTCAAGCAATGTGCCCTCTCTCATCGAATTTTTTCATGGAATAGTTAACAAACACCAGTCTCACATAAAAGCTTTTTCAGTTCACAGATAATGGTTAACATGCCGCCCTAGACGTGCTGTTGATAGCTGTACTGGACTCCCGGTGCTCTAAAGTAATTAGCGGTTACTTGCGTTGCAAGATAAACGATTGGGGGCGACATACAGGAAGCCATCACATTTTTGCCCTCTGGTCCTCTTTTCAAAGGGGAGAATGAATGATAGCCGTTTTCACTCTTTTATCTGGGAACAAATTTTTAACATTTATTCAGTGTTTCGATTCACTTTTTAGCTCATACAACTGCATTTGTAAATGCGGTTGCACGCGCCCCAGAATTTTTTTTTAATGTAATATCTTGTTGACTATAATGCCGCCCTTAAAATGCGCCGCCCCAAGCAAGTGTTTGTTTTGCTGGTGCCTTAAGCCGGCCCTGGGAAGGAGGGTACGGTCCCTGTGGATGCCTCCCCCACTGGGTTCCGGTCCAAATTGGGTGGCACTTCCCGGCCGTCCAAACAGTTACCTTACACCTTTCTGGTAGGTCGGACGGTCTGGGTCTCAACAACAACAACATTCTTAAATGTAGAAAATTGAAGCCAAATTAGTGAAACTGAGCCAATTTGAGAAGTCCCTCATCATGTTTTACTACAGTTCTTTTTTTCTTTGGCGAAAAGCACTCACAGAACATGGCCCATATCCAATGCAAACACTGTAATGTCTGTTTCTTAAGCCAAGTTTTTAATATTGTTCACATACCATTCGCTCGCTCAGGACAAGGGGGTAAAAGGAATATGGCCTATAGTAAATATTCCTTCTCTTTCACTGTATTTTCCCTTATCTGTTAAAAATTTATGCACTACAGCTTTTGTGATGCCATCTAGTGACAATTTCATCACTTATTTCCAATAATTTTCAATACAATTGAACTAAAAATTCGGTTATTTTGAATAGAAATTGTAATAAATCTATATAACTAAAAGAATAATTTGGGGTGTTTTCTCAAGGGTGCCGCACATTGCACCACCTTCCCCCAATGACCGCCTCTGGTATATAGCCTTGTTGAAAATATCATACATTGATTCTGAACATGTGCAATATATATTATGGGTATTTTTATTAAATATAATATACATATAATCCATATTATTTATTTCAGGTTACGGCTTGAAAGTGACTGTAGGAGACCTAAAAGTTTTGATTTTGGAGATTTAAATTCTAAGCCAATGGACATTGACAATACCAGGCTATCTCCTTCTCGAGAATCTCCCCAAAGTAGTGATTACTTATCTACTGACTCTCCTGATGTAGAATTTTCTCCTGAAGAGTTGCAAATGGTATGAATTTCACTGCATTTTCTTTCTACATTACATCAAAATGTTATAACATGTATAATAAGTGTTATTAATATTTCTAAGTGTTAAAATTTATTGACATTTATAATAAGTGTAATTAACATAAATGTTATGACATTTATAATAAGTTACATGTATTTCATTAGACTTAATTCTACATACTACATGTTTAATTGTTGCATTTCCCCAGGGCTAGATCTACACATTTGGCACAAGATTGCAAAGAGTCTTTTATTTAAGAAAAAGAAATGTATTGAAGAAATCATATCAGACAACTTATATTAAACATCTGTACAATGTATGGATTAAGGTTATCTTGTATGATTGTGTTACGATACAACTGATAATACCTTATAAAATAATAAGAGATTAATTGGTAGCTGTATTGCAATATTGATTGGGTTGGACACTCACATACAATTAAAAGAATGGAAATTTAATTTAGTAGTTAATAACTTTAATGGAATGGGACCGTATAATGGGAAAAGAATTTTGAATAAAAGTACAATACGTTGTATAATTAAAAAAAAATTAAATATAAACCATCTTTGCATGTGAGCGCCTAAAAAAATATCATTTATAGTCTTATCAATACATGAAACCTTAAGCATTTTAAAAATTGCATTTTTTTTTATATAAAATTTCTTACCTTTGAACCTAATTTAATTGGAGCACAGCCAACTCAAGAAAGACAACCAATTTTATGTTAAAATTCACGTTGATAATGAATAGTTATAAAATTAATCACAACAGATGCAGTTCGTGTAATTGCATTATGCCTTTATTAATAGTTATATATATATATATATATATATATATATATATATATATCAGAAAAATTCTAATCAAGGAACAATAATTTCTTCCATTTTACGTCATATTTTGTTTTTTTTATATACTATCACTGTCATATCATTCAGCTTCAACAAATTCATCAGTTGTATTCATTTTGTTTAATACACAATATTCTTAAAGATTATTCTTTCTGCAGTAGCAGTAATATAACTAAATCAACATGAAATTGAAAATTGTATATTACTAAATATGATAAAACACCATTTGAATAATATATCAGATTATTCAAATGGTGTATATCAATTTTAATTTCATTAAATGCATAATTTCCTACATATAAAAAAAATTCATAGCACTCTAACTTAGAATATCATTATAAATGCATGGGAAGCTCATACATAAATAATATCACTGCTAAAAGTCACGGCGCCAATTAATTAGTGGTCATTAGCAAAAAAAAAATTTAAATAATTTATGTACTTCATAAATATTAAATTTTGCATGCCGGAGGACTGGTCACACACCAATTAATTAGTTAACTAGATGTTGTGATGCAACTGCTCAATGACCTAATTAATGATAAAGAGATCAATTAAGCAGCCGCACCGCTACACTGATTGGGGGTCGAACACTCACATGCAATTAAAAGGAAAATTTAATTAATTAGTAGTTAATAACTTTAATGGAATGGGACTGTATAATGGGAAAAGAATTTTGAATAAAAGTACAATGCGTTGTATAATTTAAAAAAAAATTAAATATAAATCATCTTTGCATGTGAGTGCCTAAAAAAATATCATTTATAGCCTATCAATACATGAAACCTTGAGCATTTTAAAAATTGCATTTTTTTTTTATATATATAAAATTTCTTACCTTTGAACCTAATTTAATTGGAGCACAGCCAACTCAAGAAAGACAATCAGTTTTATGTTGAAATTCACGTTGACAATGAATAGTTATAAAAATAATCACAACAGATGCAGTTCGTGTAATTGCACTATGCCTTTATTAATTAAGAGTTATATATATATATATATATATATATATATATATATATATATATAGGAAAAATTCTAATCAAAGAGCAATAATTTCTTCCATTTTACGTCATATTTTGTTTTTTTATATACTATCATGAATATCACTGTCATATCATTCAGCTTCAACAAATTCATCAATTGTATTCATTTTGTTTAATACACAATATTCTTAAAGATTATTCTTTTTGCAGTAGCAGTAATATAACTAAATCAACATGAAATTGAAAATTGTATATTCACTAAATACGATAAAACACCATTTGAATAATATATCAGATTGAGATTTATCTTTTTCTGAATGAAATTCATTAAATTAGAAGTTTTCAGAGCAAAATTTACTGCATTTTTGCAATGATATCAATTAATTTCAACATGAATTTTGGGAGATTGTGAATTCACTGAAAGAATGATAAAAACATCATTAGAATAAAATAGAGAATTAAGGTTTTTGAATGAAAATTCATTGAATTTGAAGTATTTATCCTACACTGGTACATCATTCCTGTGCACTGACATATCGTTGCATCACACAACTTTTGAAGACCTGATCCTTGCTCATCGCTCAATATGAAAGGAAATGTCTCAATCAGCCGTAGAAAAACACTTATAAATCAGGAGACCATAAATAATATTACTTCATCTTTTCTTCTATTTTACACCAAACATTAATTTTGATTCACCATTATTATAGACATACCATGTTCACTCGATTGCATGCCACTTTTTCATTTCTCCTTTGGACAGCACAATTCTAATTAATCATGACATAATTATTTGTAACTTGATTTTATAAAATAATAAACAGGCATAACTATCCCATGAGAACACATTTTTAAAATAATAAATGACTATAGCAAAGAGTGCCTAGGCATCTCTCCGCTTTAACATAACCTATATTTTCGACAAAATTTTAGAAGACTGAATCCCGCGCTCTCTCTCACAAGGGGAACTTCCCGCTCTACATGGCATGCTGTGATTTGCTGAAAGCCACACACTCAGTTGCCATGCCATAAAAACTAAAGTTCAACCAAGGAGATTAAATAGTGAGTGACAGATGATTATTATGATTTACAGAATCTGCACGACTTAGCATGAACCCAAAATGAAAGCTATTTAATATTAATGTAGAGTTTTAATGGAAGATTCTAATAAAATAATTTGGAATAATAAAATTTGGAATAAAATAAATTTAGAATAAAAAATTATAGATAAAATGTAAAATAATTAAAATTAAAATAATAAAAAATACTTAATGAATTATAAAAAAAATGTTAATTTTGAATAATAAAATAATAACATGTTGTGACGTGTCACAACATACAATACCTCACTAAAAAAAAAAGAGAGAAAAAAAAAAGAATTTAACCTTACAGTAAACAATTTCTGATAAATTTCATGAAATGCCAAAACATGATGATGCCCAATACAATATACATAAAATATTTTCTCCAAAATACTATACTGCATACAAAATCCATGAGTAGTGTAACAATTAAAAGCAGTCAATTATCGACAAATGAATAGATATGAATGAAGGCAATGTTGACATGTGTATAAGCGAATTGCAGTGAAAGAGTATAGATAAAACAACATTTCTGAGAAGAGTGTATTACAAACAAGTGCATAAAGATGAATACACAATATAAACAAATGCATTGAGATGAGGCGAGTGCAAATATGTAAACAATTTTTTTTTGTTGAAATGAGTATAGGTAAATCACTTTTTGAGTTGAGTACAGTAGCAAGTATATAAAAAAAAATTCTATCAAAGTTTGTTGCACAAAAGAAAATTTAATTACCATCACTTAAAAAAAAATAAATTGCCATCACTAAAAATAATATTAACTACCACCCAAAAATTTTTTTCAAAATTCCAATCAAAACAAAAATCTAAATAAGAATGAAGAAATAACTCTTTTTTTTTAATGAACTTCGAAGAACCACAACCTAAGTTTGAACAATTCATAGATGAGGTTCGTAAATGAACTTAATAAATCCAATGAATATGAAATAATTACTGTAATTCTAAGTTTCTGAGAAATAAATCAACCAATTTGAATCATTTAAATTATCCAGATAATAGTTCAACCAAAATAATGAATGCAAAGTGCAAAAATAAATTCTCGATAATGTAAAAAATGAAATCAAAATTTTAATACAAAGTTAAAATAAACTAAAATCTTCCAATGAAGTAAGAATAACTGAATTAAAGAAATATAAAAAATTACTATCAATTAATTTCAATTCCAAACTACTCGATTTACATAAAATATTTCCAAAATTGAACTGTTTTACCAAAACAAAATAACAAAATTTTAAAATTGAATTCAGTAGAATGAAAAAAATCAATGAAATGAATCTTATGAATCAAAAGAATGATATAAATAAAATGAAACTGATAAATGAATTATGTTAATGAAAATGAAAATTTTATCAATAAAATGAAATTTTAAGAAAATGATACCAAAAATTCAGACTTCCCCAACAGAAATCAACGAAGAAACAAGACATAAGGTTGTCCTGCTTAATCAGGGCAGAAAAGACCAAAGAAACCTGCTCCAATCTAAAGTTGAAAACAGATCACCCCAATTCTCCATCAAATCCATGAAGAAAACCAAGACTGACAACAGATTCTGTACCAAAAGATTCCAACACTTGAATTCCCAAGCAATATGTTGCTGAAACTATAAGATTTTTAAAAACATGATTATTACAAATCAAATTTTAACCTCAGAAACCTAAAATAAACCATTTGAAAAATAAATAAACCATTAACAAATTAAATCATAAAAATGAAAACATTCAATAATGTAAAATGAATTTTCAAATATCAATGTAAAAAAAACAACTGAAATCAAAAGTCTACACAAATTCAAAATAAAACTGCAGGTAGAGAATAAAGATTAGTAATTAATTACAAAAGATTATCTCTTATGAGGGATAAAGACAATAATTCAATATTTGCAATCAAAGACTGATAAGAGAGAAAGAAATCAATAGCTGAGATGTATTCTATTTTCTGAAAAACTTAACGGAAATGCTATAAGATTTGCGATCAAAAACATGAATACTGAAATAGTGAAAACGGATCGGAGCTATGAATGAAGCCCTAGCAAAAATTTTGATGATATGATGAGTCATCAAAATGCAATTTAAAAAAAAAGATAGAGTCGGAAGATACCCACATATACTCAATAAAAACCAGACATAACAATTGAAATAAATTAATTATCAATTTGAAATTTTAAAATTTCTTTCATAATGCAGTAACCAAAATAAATATAAGAAGTTCAGAGCTTAATGCTAAATTTTCTGAAAAATGCTTATAAAAGAAAAATTTCAATAAGAAGTTTTGAATAAACCTGTAAAATAAAGTTCATAAAATAAATTATTTTAAATTATCAATAAAATCCTAAAATTCTTCGCAATATAAAAAAAAATGTAATTAATTTAATTTTACACAATAAAAATAAACTTAATTTTTCATCACTGAAATAAAACAATTGTTTTAAGCAATACTAAAATTTTTACTTTCTATCAACTAATTGTTTTGGTGGTAGATTTAAAAAAAAAAATAAGGCAAGGAAAATTATAATAGCAACATAACAAAACTTTTATCTCTACTAATAACAATTAACGCTAAATCAGAGTTCTTCCAATTATTTGTACACAAAACACATAAATAATACAATTTTCATTTTGTCCCAATCAATATCAATAATTTGAAGTTTTATGAACTTCAACACTAAATAACACAATAATCACAACATATAATTTGGAGTCTGCTCCTTGGGACACAATATTTTCATTAGGCCGCTCATAATTCTATTCAATATATATTTTTCAATTAATTTTTAAATGTCTTTTTCTTGACATACAGGCCTCTTAATTTTTTTTCAATAAAACATCAACACTCAATCCTGACAGAACTCTTACCTTGCCAATAAAATTAATTTAACTAATTGACTAACATTTGAAATAAAAAAATACTTGCGACAACTCTATACTCACCCAAAATGTCACTCAAGAAATATCAACAAAATATTTACCAAAGTGAATATCAAATATGAAATCAAAATTGCATTATTAACTTATTTCACAAATTGCAAATAAGGTACTGAATAACATTATCAATATATTTTACCTCAATTTTTGTAACCAATATTTAGATTAAATTTTAATTTAATTTTTCAATTGTATTTTAATAATACAGTTAACTTTAAACTTTTACATTAATTGCTACACTTTTAATTCAATAATTGAAATTAATTTTAAGAATTAGTTTTTTAATTTAAATAAAGAACACATATATAATTAAACACAAAATACAATACAAAAAATTCATTTCTAGATTAGTTTAAAAAAAATCAGTTATGATTTGATTAACTGAACATACATACAACAATAATTGTGATTATTGAATAATTTTTAAATAATTTATTTGCTTATTGTCTCATTTATCATTCCATGATTGAGAATGATTTGTAAAAAAACAAAAAAAAGCACTAGCATTAATTTTTTTTAGCGAAATTTCTGTGATTTAGAATTATTTCTCAAAAATAATAGCCGCTCATTATATTTGAAATCAAAACATCACAATACAATGCAATTTTGTAGCGAAAATGAATATTTCACTATTATTGCAAATTTCAAAACAAAAAATGTGAATTATGAATAATTTTAAATCACTATAAGTAGCTTATTTCCTTAGCCTAATTCTATGTATGAGAATGACCTGACAAGAAAACACTAGCTGCTGAATAATTTAAATAAACATATCACAATAAAAAAAGAAGTGAAAATCACATGTCTGTAGCAAAATGAGTATTTACTACTATTTAAATTTAAAACAGATAAATAAAAATAAATAACACTTCATTTTATACCTCATTTTAAATTATATTTATAATTAATAGTAAATTAGTATTTTAAAAATTTTTATTGATATTGCAGAAGATTTTTTCTAGCAAATTAGTGCACACTCTTCACAAAAAAAAAAAAATAAATAAGAGAGCAATTTTCTTCAATTTTAAGCATATTAAATGATAAAAACAAATGAAGACCAGCTTCAAAAGGTAATAATATACTGTTGAATACAGATACCTAAAGATATAAAGTGTATCAAAAATAATTTTTTGTCAACAATTCTAAATTTTGAAGTAACAAAACAGTTTGATTTTATCCCCCCCCCCCCCAAAAAAAAAAAGTCAATGATGACATTAAATTTTTTTTTTTTGATCTTGAAGGTATAAAAATATTATTAATTTCAAAAATTTATATACAATACACAATGAAGCACAATAATAACACCACATCCATTAAAAAAATTTCTATTCATTATTATTATTCTTATTTTAAATTGCGAATAATTTTTACTATCATCTAAAAAAAAATTTTTATATATATTTGACAAATTCTTATTTTTATACCCATTAATTATAATTTGAATGTGATGCTTAAATACTACATCATTTAAATTTTAATTTCATTAAATGCATAATTTCCTACATATAAAAAAAATTCATAGCACTCTAACTTAGAATATCATTATAAATGCATGGGAAGCTCATACATAAATAATATCACTGCTAAAAGTCACGGCGCCAATTAATTAGTGGTCATTAGCAAAAAAAAATTTAAATAATTTATATACTTCATAAATATTAAATTTTGCATGCCGGAGGACTGGTCACACACCAATTAATTAGTTAACTAGATGTTGTGATGCAACTGCTCAATGACCTAATTAATGATAATGAGATCAATTAAGCAGCCGCACCGCTACACTGATTGGGGGTCGGACACTCACATGCAATTAAAAGGAAAATTTAATTAATTAGTAGTTAATAACTTTAATGGAATGGGACTGTATAATGGGAAAAGAATTTTGAATAAAAGTACAATGCGTTGTATAATTTAAAAAAAAATTAAATATAAATCATCTTTGCATGTGAGTGCCTAAAAAAATATCATTTATAGCCTATCAATACATGAAACCTTGAGCATTTTAAAAATTGCATTTTTTTTTTATATATATAAAATTTCTTACCTTTGAACCTAATTTAATTGGAGCACAGCCAACTCAAGAAAGACAATCAGTTTTATGTTAAAATTCACGTTGACAATGAATAGTTATAAAAATAATCACAACAGATGCAGTTCGTGTAATTGCACTATGCCTTTATTAATTAAGAGTTATATATATATATATATATATATATATATATATATATATATATAGGAAAAATTCTAATCAAAGAGCAATAATTTCTTCCATTTTACGTCATATTTTGTTTTTTTATATACTATCATGAATATCACTGTCATATCATTCAGCTTCAACAAATTCATCAATTGTATTCATTTTGTTTAATACACAATATTCTTAAAGATTATTCTTTTTGCAGTAGCAGTAATATAACTAAATCAACATGAAATTGAAAATTGTATATTCACTAAATACGATAAAACACCATTTGAATAATATATCAGATTGAGATTTATCTTTTTCTGAATGAAATTCATTAAATTAGAAGTTTTCAGAGCAAAATTTACTGCATTTTTGCAATGATATCAATTAATTTCAACATGAATTTTGGGAGATTGTGAATTCACTGAAAGAATGATAAAAACATCATTAGAATAAAATAGAGAATTAAGGTTTTTGAATGAACATTCATTGAATTTGAAGTATTTATCCTACACTGGTTCATCATTCCTGTGCACTGACATATCGTTGCATCACACAACTTTTGAAGACCTGATCCTTGCTCATCGCTCAATATGAAAGGAAATGTCTCAATCAGCCGTAGAAAAACACTTATAAATCAGGAGACCATAAATAATATTACTTCATCTTTTCTTCTATTTTACACCAAACATTAATTTTGATTCACCATTATTATAGACATACCATGTTCACTTGATTGCATGCCACTTTTTCATTTCTCCTTTGGACAGCACAATTCTAATTAATCATGACATAATTATTTGTAACTTGATTTTATAAAATAATAAACAGGCATAACTATCCCATGAGAACACATTTTTAAAATAATAAATGACTATAGCAAAGAGTGCCTAGGCAACTCTCCGCTTTAACACAACTTATATCTTCGACAATATTTTAGAAGACTGAATCCCGCGCGCTCTCTCACAAGGGGAACTTCCCTCTCTACATGGCACGCTATGATTGGCTGAAAGTCACACACTCAGTTGCCATGCCATAAAATCTAAACAAGTTCAACCAGGGAGATTAAATAGTGAGTGACAGATGATTATTATGATTTACAGAATCTGTATGACTTAGCATGAACCCAAAATGAAAGCTATTTAATATTAATCTAGAGTTTTAATGGAAGATTTTAATAAAATAATTTTGAATAATAAAAGTTGGAATAAAATAAATGTAAAATAAGAAATTATAGCTAAAATTTAAAATAATTAAAATTAAAATAATAAAAAAATATTTAATGAATTATAAAAAAAATGTTAATTTTGAATAATAAAATAATAACATGTTGTGATGTGTCACAACAGATTGTATAAGAAGTTTAAAATAGGCAGGGTATTTATAAACAAAGTGAACAGTGGGAGTTTTTTGAAACGTTGGTTGTAGACACATGGTTCCAATTGCAAAAATTATTTTAATAAGGTAGGAAATTATGCAATACTAATTTAAATAATGTGCAATATTTTTGTAAAAATTCAAATTTTATATAGCTCTTTTCCACAAAAATTTAAATTGCTAAAATGTTGCTCATACTTCATTTAGTCAAACTAAAAGAAATTGGATCATATAAGTTCAAATTTAAAGTAAATTAAATTTTTTTAAACTTCCTGATTTACTTTATCATGGCTTTTTAGTACATTTGTAATTATTGCAAGTTATGAAACCAGACGCTGTTCACAAATTGAAGTGATTCACAGAAATCATTTAGTAGGGGTTTAAAATAATTTTGATGTCAATAACATCTATGGTTGGGGTATCTCTGTCTGAACTTGGAGCATTATTTAAAATGTAAACATTTTGGATGCTTAATGTAAACATTTTGGATGCTTTTTGAACATAATAGATAAAAATGTGTTTTTTACTTGTTTTTTTTTCCATAATCACATGAAAAAAAAACCATGAATCACAGCTCACAAATGGGGCACAGTAATAATTTAGAAAAGTTTCAAATCTTGTGGTGTAATTTGGCATCCAATGTTTGCTAAACAAGTAAAAATCACTTGCGCATGTAATATTGTGGTCAGAAAGCTATAAGATTGTTTGATTTTGTGAGCTGTGTAAGTTTCTTTTTCCATAAATTGCATGAAAAAAAAAATCATAAATCACAGCTTACAAATAGAGTACAGTAGTAATTTAGAAAAGTTTCAAATCTTGTAGTATGATTTGGCATTCAATGTTGGCAAAACAAGTAAGTCACTCACACATATAATATTGTGGACAGAAAGCTATAAGATTGCTTGTAAACAATGCAAAGTAAATGCAGGTTAGGTATTGACTCAATCACTCAAGCAAGCATCTATTGAAATAAAATCATGTGTTTATTTTACATGCATGTTTTCTAAACCACATGTGTTTGGGATCATCTTGTGATATCTACAAAAGTACAGTGGCGGCTACTTCTTATGGTTTACTAGTTAATTGATTTAGTTGACTTAATTGACTTTATTGAATCAAAATGAAAAACTGCTGAATAACTTAAAATCATTGCTTAATTGAATCATTCCTCACTTAAATGAACAATTTTTCAGACTAATTCTATTCTTTTTTATATAAAGCTTTTTTTTAAACATAAAGTAAATAGAAAATCAGGATTAAGATGAACTTTTCTTAAAATTATTATTTTACTTCGTAAGCATTTTATTTGTATTTCAAAGGACCTAACCTAGTTGTTAAGTTCTAACAAGTATTTTCTTCTCAATTATCACTTAAGAATCATATAATATTGTACAGTACATAAAATTAAGGACAAAACGTTTTAAAAAATAAAAGGTCTTGTATTTAACACATCCTAAAAGACGTACAAAATATATATTAAAAACTGCCAGAGCACTTTCAGACGTATATACACCCTTCATCAGTGGCTACATGAATAGTAAAAACATGGAATGTTTATATATAGAGAGACCAGTTTAAAGCAAATTTGCATAAAATATAAATGATAAATGAACTTACTAAAATAATACAAGAAATATACACGGGAATTACAAAATAAGTTTAAACGCTTATAAATTTTAAATTACAAGAAAAGAACTAATACAAATCTTAGAAAACGTCAAGCATGATATTCCTGAGAATGACATCACAAATAACTTTTAAGAGGTTTGAATTGCATAGAGTCGAGAATGAGTCGCCAAGCATAACTTAAAATTTGAACAGGATCAAAATTACAAATGGATTCACAGTAAATATAAATAAACAGGGATTCATAAAGAAGAATACTACGTGTATTGTTACAATGAACCAAAAGGAAAGCTTTTTCAAAAACGGGAAGAAATTTATCATTAACCACATATTGAGCAAGATCCGTAGAAAGTTTACCAGATTTGACATCGCGAGCATGTTCTGCTAAATGGATGCCAACAGTACTTTTTGTACTACCAATGTAAAATTTATAGTCACCAGCAGGGGATAACAGGGGAACAACATACACCCCAGCAAAATTTTTAAAGTCATTAAAATTCCCAAATTTATCGGATTGAATATGATTAAATAAAGTGGTCATATTAGCCTGAGCAGGTTTGAAACCAAATTCATGACAGAAATTAATAAAAGGACGGAAAATCTTAGGATGGTAAGGAACATTAGATTCATGGACTAAACAATCTTTAATAGCAACAAGTGATGATACTAAATTTGTTGTCTGCTCTTCAACTGAGTTGTGACTTCTTTTATATACTCTTTGCTCCGGAAAATTTTTTCAGAAGGAGCTTATATCTCATAGAATATTCGTTATATGGAGAAGATTCTCGAACATTTGAAATGTCACCAAATTGGCCATAAATTACAAAATCTGGCAACCTTGAACTGATAGTCTGGTTATGGCAATCCCAGAATCTAATCATAGGAATGGCTGTATGTACAGTGTTTTTCCCTTCTGGCCTTCAAAAGAGTTTCCAGTGAAGACATTTTTCATGTTCATATCAATATTTACTTTCATAAATTTCATGGCCTATATTTTTGTTAAACTAGAGTGGGGGATAATTTGTATTTTGATCTAGTTCTTTTAGTGCAACTAGAAGTGATTGTCTGCTTAAATTGACAATTACAAGTGGTAATTACAAGAGGTGACTTTCTAAAGCGCAACATTGCACTATTTTAAAATTCTAGCTGTAAATAAAACATTTTAAAATTATTATTTTTTAATTATTTATATTTATTATTAAATTTAAAATGTTAAAACCATTTAACTATTTTAACAAATATTACTTCAGCATTTAAAAATTAAAATGTTTATTTAAATTATTTAAAATTTTTGTACAAAGACTAAAATGTTCGTTCGTTACTAATTCCCCCATGGTGAAGGGGCGCCTACACGCCACGTCCACAAGACACCCCTGGTCCCATGAGACTCAAATGTACAGTCATTATACAGACTTAAATGTAAATGTTAAAATTTTTTAGTTTATTTAAAATCCCAAAATTTAAACGAATAATTTCTATATTTAAATGTGAAGCAAATATAAAATTATCAGTATTTCCTGGAAGTGGAATTGTTGACGTTTCCAGGATTTCCAACAGTTTTTGTAACAAATATGCTCTGTATTACATGTATTTATATTTTGATTAATGTGGCAGCTGTTCAGTTTTGGGCAAACTTATTTAAACCTCTTTTTTTTTTTTTTTTTAAGTTTGAAGAGGAGAATCAAAGGCTGTATGAGGATATGAACACTTTAGTTGACGAAGTGAGGTAGTGCTTATTACCTTCTTTATAAAATATTTTCTGTAATATGTTTTTGTGCTATATTTGACTAGTGTTAAGTAATAAAATTACAGACTAAACAAGAAGTCGCACACATAATATTTTAAAATCATATAATGTACCATGAAATTGATATTGTATAATTTTTTTTCAATTTAGTTGGAGTTATATACACTCAAAAATATATCAGAAATATAGTCTGCTCCCTTTAATATGTCAGACAATAATTATAGATCTCTTTTTAATAATCGAAGAACATAGTGTTTTCCCAGAGTGAAATAATTTTTATTTTAGAATAATATTTCTCTAGATATTTTTGTTAGTCTCATTGTAGAGGTTCAACAATACAGTCTGTATTTCGTAGAGAGTTTATACTGAATTAAATTGTAAGTCTTGGTTGTTCTCATTTTGTTTGCAATAGATTCAATTTCTCAAAAATGCTTTACTGACTTTCTTAAGTGTTACTTAAGTGTTGGATTGTTAAAGGTTACATATGAAAGTAGAACTGTTTCCAAACAAGTTAGTTTACAAACGAGATATATTCCAAACAAGAAGCATATAAGTCTTCAATAGCTGAACATTCTTGGAACTCTTATCATGTTTTCAATTTTTCGGAAGCCAAGATAATTTCTTCTTCTAATTATGTTTTTTGAATTGGATATTTTTAAAAGATTTTTCTATCATAAAATATAATGATATGGTAACATGTCAGAATAGTTAGCACTTTAAAAATAAAGACCACCAAAGAATTTTTGGCCATAATTAAAAGTCTTTTATTAAAATCTCCTTTTTATGACATACAAAAATCACATGGCCCTAGTGCTTTCAGGCATTACTATGCCCTTTATCAGTGGCAAAGTGAAAATCAGTGGCGAACTGAAAATCAGTGGTGTATTTAAAAATGTAAAAATGTTAATTTAATATGTAAATTTTGTTTGGCAGTTATGGCCTATATTTAAGCACATGTTCGCCACTGATGAATGGCATAGTAATGCTTGAAAGCACTATTGCTGTGTGATTTTTGTACATCATAAAAAGGAGATTTTAATAAAAGACTTTTAATTGTGGCCAAAAATTTTTTGGTGGTCTTTATTTTTAAAGGATTTTCTGTTGAATCATTATCCCTTCTTTCCTTCTATTTGGAAATCTCTGGTATAACTTTTTTTCCATTTCAGTTGGCTTCTTTCATGTTTACAATTATTTGTTTACCCTTATCAGGATTGCTGTTATGCTGGACCAGAAGGTGCCTCCATATTTGAATTTCATATTTTCCTACTTGCTCTTGTTGATTTCCCATCATTTCCAATGATTTCTACATATTTTTTACAGATGGTTGCAATGTCTTTGATTTCTTTCTATACAGTTATAGGCTTAATGTTATGGCTTTACCTAGTTCAGGATATTCTTATACACTTGAATGTAGCTTTATTTTTTTCTGAAACATCAGCAGATCAAACTTCTAGCTGGTCTTTTGAAAGTTTAGAAATACATTGTTATTATTAGGCTAAATAGGTGTGATGGCTTATAAGATTAATAGGTTCAAAATTTATGTGCTGGTTTTTCTTTTCCTACAATATGTAGTAGATGTAAAGGGGGAAAGTATTGAGATTGTCTCAAAACTCTGATCTTTCTATTTTGATGGATTTGAACATGTCTGAATATGTATGAACTATTTTTTTAATGAGTATGTATGTAAAGTGAGTCTGGAAAAAATCTCTCTCTAACAAATTAAGATAATCTAATGAAATTTAATACATACAATTATTACAACTGGTAAACATTAGAGGCCTATTGATTTTTTGCGATGGTCTAATCAAGGGAAGGTCCTCTAATTTTGGTACATTTATTTTGAAAATCAGAAAAATATATAAAAATTGTTAAATGTTGTTACAGAATTGTTATTTTGCATATACTTTTTTTTATTTAAAAGTGCATGGTACAAGGCCGTCCATACGAATTGTGTGCTTCTCTATAAACATATATCACAGTCTCCCTTTATATTTAATTTTCCTCTCCTTATCAATTTTTGTGTCTTCTCCTCCCTAAAAAAAAAGTGGGAGGGAGTCCTGGGGCCTCCATACAAGCTTTTGTGACAAGCCCCCTTCATATTTTATTTTCCTCTCCTTGTCAGTCTTTTGTGTCTTCCTGTCACTCAAAATAATAATTAAAAAAAAAAAATGAAAAAAAGAGGGCCGGGGCCATTACTTGAGTGATATTAGTCCCCCTTTAAGGATTACTCTGTATGGCATCACTTACTGAATGTTAACATGAGCCATTTTAGATATACATTTTTGATCTAAAATGGAAAAAAAAACATTATATTATCAAATGCATAAAGGCTTTATAAGTATGTGCAACCAGGAATAGACTGACACCATTAAGAGTTAATATGAGCCATTTTCGAGATATTGGAAATGTTACTTTTCCATAGAGAGTGATCGTTCAGGAACAAGTTGAGTAAATTGAATGAAATTTTGTACTATTTCAATGAATAATGGTCACAGGCCTTTAAATTTTTGATTTGCTTGAATAACAGAAAGGATTTTGATTTTTCAGACATTGTTTTTTTCAAAAATAAAATAAAACATTTTAAATCATAAATATGGTAAAATTTGTTGCAAAAATAGCTAATTAAATATTCAGAAGTGAATGATGTAATATACAGAACGAGAACATGTGTCCTTGAGATATTTGAACCTTTTTTAATCTACATAGGAAAAAATCATACAAAAAATCAAATATATTCACTGTTATCCATTGAGTGAGTACTTTTAACTAGAAATAAATGGACATCAATGTTTAGTAGCTATCATGACCCATGTTTGAGATATTAAAAATTTTACTTTTCCACACGGAGCACAATATATCTTGAATTGATTAAAAGAATTATATAAAATTTGGAGCAAGCATTTGATAGCTGGTCAGATTTGGTGTCAACCTGTGGTGTTTATGTTTTATGCTTTAGAATATGTGTGCTTACCTCTTTGCATTGAAAATATTGTGCATTTTAGTCTGCATTAGAGCTCATAGCACATACCTATCATTTATATACTACTAGAAACAGTATCCGGCATTGTGCAGGGCCATGATGTAGCATGTTCATGTAGAAGTTTATTTATTTGTTAAAAGTGGGGATATTGATAAAGCTTTCTTTGGTTTTCAAGAATTTGCTGTAATTTCTGGGGAACGAAATGTGAGGAATGCTCTACTAATAAGTTCATTTATAACACATTGACCACAAAAAAAAAAAAGAATCTTGCAGCATCCCAAGTCCTGAAATACCTGTGTACTAAATTTCATGGTCCCATGACACTTAGATGTTCTATTATAGACTGTATATACACACATACAGACATTTTTTTAATTATGCATAGCTGTAACCATGCAGAGCATCTGTGCTTTAGGCATCTGTGAAACATTTAACTATAGGATTCTGGAAATAACAATTTAATTAGCTCTATGCATTTCTTCTTTGAGTGAGACTTATTTCAATATTTCCTTCGGTTTGTCAAAATCTATCAGCTTTATTATATATATCTACTAAAGTAAGTCGTTAGTTTAAAAAATAAAGCCGAACATATGGGAATCGAAACACCCCAGATTACCTCATTTTGCATTGTGAAGCTGGATTTTGGACTCATTTTTATCTGTCTTGCAACATTTATTATACTTTTGCATTGTCAAGTGTTAAAAGAGCGTGTACTGGGGAAAGAAAATTTTGCTCATTGTTGGTAATAAATGGCTAATTTGAACACATTGGAAATGTTTTAAAATTTAATTAAAAACAATATCTAGTTAAAATTTTTTAAAAAGGTCTTTGAGAGACATCAGTTCAGGTACAGATGCTACTGTATTTCAGACCTGTAAGTGCTGTAGATATCACACAGAATTGTGGACAAACAAATAGACAGATTCTTCCTTTTATTAATATAGATAATGATCCTGAAAATGATCATGGCTGCTTTGTACAGTGCTTGTTTGTTAGTTTTACTGATGCTCAACATTTATATCAGGTTGCAGTCTTCATATCCTGCAGTATATATGCTGGTTGCTTCATTAGAATTTTTTTTTGTTGTTTGACAGAATTCTTTTTGCCGATTATTAGAATTGTGTTATTAATTTGAAATTATTCAAACTGAAATCTGGACATAAATATTTGAATGTAATTGTATGTTATTTTTTCTATTTAGAGAAATTGAAGGAAAAGTTGTTGAGATTGGAAGATTGCAAGAAATATTGTCTGAAAAAGTTTTACAACAGGTAATGAAATTGCTGTGGCAGTTACTGGTAACCTCCCTTATTCTAAACTCCAACTTTAATCACTTACTTTATATGAAATTCCCTATATATACTGGTGTCCAAAATAATTTTTACGTACATAAAAATAAACAGCACAAGAACTGTGCATGAAGTATGTTTTCTTACAAATTTCTTTAATTCAGGATTTGATTTTGGTGTTTATCGATTCAAAACAGTTTTTTATGTCTCCAAAGTATAATTTAAAAAGAGTCTTTGAGGTGGCGAGCTGTTGACCGTTTAGAGGCAGGGCAGATATTGATGGAAGTGACAAATTGTTTTATAATTAATTTTTTATTACATGTACTCATGTTCAATTTTTCAGTTTGTATTTATGTCTTATAATGCTATGTATCATCCACTAATAATTTATTCAATTATATTGAACAGTTGTTGAGAAATAGGTCTTTTTATGCATGTAAAAATAATTTTGCATACCAGTGTTTAATAACTTCTTGTTTAAGTTGATAAAATGGGCAAAAGTCCAAATTTTTCTAAAAAAATCACTTGAGATTTTTTTAATGTTCCTAACTAGAAAGTAAGTTGGAACCAGTATCTGCATAGCGATTCCTAAAATTTATCAAGTTCTGAGTACAGGTTGTTAGATTTTGTAAAATATTTGAAAACGTTAAGAAAATATATTGTGAAACTATTGACTCATATGCAGAAATTTTAAAATTGCACAATAAATGTGCATTATGTTTAAGTTATATTTTGCAATATAACATGAACTGGTGTGACATTTTTGAAAAGTGAGTTACTTGCCAAACATTTTGTAGAGTACCGGTTTCTAAAATTTAAGCAGCTTACCACTGTCATCAACCTGTGGTTATATTAAAGGTTTGCATGAGAGGAATTTTAAACCTTTACATGACCTGGCAGTATTAATGTCCAAACCCAATGACATTTTAATATGTTATCTGGTTAAGGGAACAGACGTGTCTAAAGGATTTTCATTTCCATTCCATTTTTCATTTGAATTGATGATTGTCCAAATGCAGTATAAACATAAATTTGCACAAGTTTTCTGTTCAGAATTAAGGTAAGAGTTGGTTTTGTAAGCATTTATTTATATTTGGAGTACATTTTTTACTAATTTTCTAATATTAGTAAACATGTACCCTAAAGCATATAGTCAGTTTAAAGTTGAAAGTACCTGTAAATATAAATGTCACAAATCCATGTCAAAATTTGTGTTAACATTCTTATGATCTATGTCAACTTTTTTTATGATCTATGTAACCATTTTAATTTTTAAACAACTATACATTCGGGAGGTAGATATTAACTAATCTTTCAAACCATTCTTTGGTAACGATCTCTACTTAAGAAAAGTAAAAGAAAAAGAAAGTAAAAAACAAATTTAAGCCCATGTCAAGTAAAAAACAAATTTAAACCCTTGTCTGACTTATCCCAATTTAACCCAAGAGTAGGACAGGGCCTAAGCCCTTGCAGACATGTATTATGTCAGTGATCAATATTATATATGTATTTATATTCTTGAAATGTTGAAGTACAATGTATAGTAAATGTGAAACCTAGCCATTTCTTAATTAAAGATGTGCTGTTTTAATGCAGATCAGTAATTCATTTTGTACATTAATTACAACTTTGGGAATGTTATTGTGAGGCTAGAATATGTCCTCACATGAGGTATTTTTATTGCAGTATTTATGGTGCATAGAATGGCTAACAAAGCTCGAGTCTGGCTGGCGCCGGTTTTTACAACAACTTGAACTTTTAGGTCAAATACAATAAATTTGAGTGTCCCAGGCCAAAGGGGGCTGAAAGGGGCCTTGATAAATGTTAAGTGATGCCATTGGGTTCAGAAGAACCAATGAGCAGCAAGGAGAAGAAGGGTGGAGCTACCTCCCCCCCCCGCCGAAGGAACCAAGTGACTTCGATACAAAACGTTGTAGAAGTCTCTCGGATCCAGAATGTGGTTGCAGAACGAACTCGGATACGAAATGTGGTAGAAGTAACTTGGATACGATATGTTGCAGAAGCAAGTCGGACACGAAATGTGTTGTTGAAAGAAGTTTCATTCGAGGTGTTGGTGCAGCAGGTTTTGCAGTCGAAGTGAAAGTACGATTAGGAACCACACACCATAGAGTTGTGGCCATACTTCAGCACTAAGACGGATGCAAGACTGATGAGCCGAAGAGTAAACTGTAAGGTATGTGCTCATTTCCCCAGGTCATAGAAATTATAGAAAGCTAATATTGCTGGTCATATCTCCCCTAGCTAAAATATTAAATGAAAATTGATAATAATTGAAAGTTGATATTGTTGAAAATTAGTGCTTTTGATAAATTGATGTTGTTAATAAATGATATTGTTTAAGTTTTAAATAGCCTAATCTTTTTAATATTAATTAATAATTCTTTTCAGGACTTACACAAAATGGTAAAAATAATTGGAGGGTTATTGCGGCACAACAACGAGCGATGTACGTTTAAATGTTAACTCCACGTTATGAGTTCAACGGCCATATATTTAATGTTAATTTTAATGTTAATTGTAACTTTAAGTTTCACATCTTCTTTTCCACGTCCCACAGTTATAAAGAAGAAATTCAAATACTTTGAATATCGCACCATGATTTACAGCAGGTTCTAGAATAAAAAGTCAGGATACTCCAGAAGAAGATTTACTGGCTTGCTTGTGGTATATAAATTAAACTTATATAATATATCTGATGAGATTTTACATTCAAGTTAATCTATACACTTGCCTAGCAACACATAAATGCTTACTTGAATATGTATATTTTTATCTTTTCTTTTAAAATCTTACCAATCATTAAATATTTTTAGAATTCCAAAATCACTTTACCCCCTAATTTTTCAAAGAAAATAAAATATCTCGTACTTATGCACCAATATTTCACCAAGGAATAAGTAAACAGAATGAACTTCAACACTCATGACATTTTAAATATTGCACCTGTCACAACAATTGGAAGACCCAGGTTAAAATATCGAAATTATAACCTACTTTGAAAACTAAGAGCTCAATCTAACATTCAATTATATACACTGTATACACTTGTAGGGCCTTCAACGAGCTATCACTTGTAGGGCTTTCAACGAGCTATAAAGTTTTGCTTATTGTTCATGGCTAGCACTTTTAGTTTTTGAGATACAGCCGAACCTGCCTTAAATGGAATTCAGGGGACTGGAAGAATTTTCCTTCTTGAAAAGGTTTCCATTTCATGCAGGTCAATTCATGAAAAGCTAAGTTTAAAAGTATAGCTGAAAATGCTGATAGTCAATATGTAATTGTTCGTCTATACACCAGACTTTAAAAATTCTGAAAAGTGTATTTAGATAAATCCGATATACCATAATAGCTAATTTAACTATTATAAATATGTATATACATACATTTTTGCATACTGCAATCACATGAGTATATGTAAATAAAAATGTAGTGTACCCCATGTCCTTAACTGTTAGCTTATTACCATACCTTAAAAAGTAGATGAATTGACTTGTAGGCAAAATATTACTGCTTACCATAAAACAAAAAAATAAATTTGAAAAAAAAAATGAGATGAACTTTCAAAATAATCCAACATGATTTCTTGGACATGTGTCTTACTAATGATGCGACTTTCAGTTAAAAATCATGCATTGATTAATATTTCTAGTATTTCAGAGTCTCCCTGATTAACAGAAAGTTCTGAAATGGCTTTCAGAAAATCGTGATGTAATTTAATAGAAAGTTCTGTGAAAAATGGTGCTCATGGAAGTAAATGGTTAAAGTAGTTGGATTTGGATGATTTTTCCATTCTCTGTTCATTACAACAGGTGCTTTTTATTAATAAAATGTTTTAAATTGGCCGTCCGTTTCACACAGGGGAAAATAACTTGAATTTTCTATATTTTTGGACGGGACTAAATATATTTCCACTTATTACAGTATTCCATTTCCTACAGGTTTTGTTTCAAACAGGTTCGACTGTATAAGCATTACAATCTTGGAAATGGTAAATTTTCATATTTTTTCAACTTGACGATTACACAAAAAGTATGTTTTTATTAAAAATAAATATAAATTTAGAAACTAAATTTCCTAATTCATATTTAGTCATTTATTAGTTTATTTTCTAATTATTAATAATTTTATTAGTATATATCTATCTTTTATAGCTCTGAAGATATTTCAAATTAAGAAAAATGAAAAAAGCACTCGCTCAAACATATATTTTTAAAAGTGTTTTCAGAAAAAAAAAAGATTAAAATATTGAAATTATTTTTTATGTATTCATAATCTGGAGACTATTTTTGACAAAACAACAAAAATTGTTTAGGTTCAGAGGTATAAGTGTCCAAAATGTTTACATTTTTCGTAATGCTCCAATTTCCATCACAGGAACCTCAAGCATAGATATTAACAAAAAAGTAAATGTCATAAAAGTCTGGGCCCTACTGATGAGCATATTAAATATAAAACTGGTCCATCAATGCTGTTATCTGCAATAGGAGCATGATCCTAACTTTCTGAAAGCCCTCTGTAGGCAGGTTCTGCGAGTATGAGTTATAATTGAATCGACTATGTGTTAGGTATAATGCAAATTGAATATTTTGTTATATCTGAAATTATATGCATTTTCTGTAAACTGATACTTTTTCTAGGATCAAGATATAAATAGGATATCTGATACTGTTATGGGAACCACCGAAAATATAAAAGAAGGAAATGAAGAACTACGGGAGGTAAGAAGGACATATTTTAGCATGCAACAGTATTGAGTGAAATAATTTGAAATAGCTTATAGTTGCTGTTTCACACAGTTTAATAATTAGTAGAAATTGGTAAAAATTTAGTACTAAAGAGAATGGAGTGAATCTTTGTTTAATTAAAAGTATAATTGATTTTTTTATAAGGTTGGTCTAAATACTTGCTTAAAAGAAATGGGATTGGGTGGGGTTTATTGGTTTGTAGAACCCCCCTAAAAAATCTGCTTTTTACTGTATAAAATGATTTTTTTTTATTATTCCAAAAGTTCTCCTAACTTTTCTATTGTAGTTAACCTATTTTCTCTCTAAACACATTTAATAATTGGTGCTCATTGAATGCAAATGCATTTTCAAATATTAAGAAAAAAAAAATCAATGGTAAAAACTGGGTTTCCGAAACCATGGTGCATGTAAAAATTTATATAACTTAGAGAGAACCTAATTAAAATTTTTATGCCTTTTACTTTTATTTTCCCTAGTTATTAAATTTAAAAAAACTTGTTCACAGTTTGACGAATTTCTTACCCCCACATAGAAAACTATAGCATATAAAAATATAAAATTTTCTACATTTAAAGAGAAATGTTAGGGGAACATGCTGAAATGAACCATTTTTCGATTTTTACCTTTAAGAGATATTTAATGTCAAAGTCAAAGAATTATAGATATTTGAGCTGTAAATTCGAATGCTTGACACACTAACAATGGCAGGATCATGAATTTTGGCGACATGATAGAATTTTGCTTACATAGTAGAATTTTTACATGACAGAGCTTTTTGTTTTTAATCTTTGATTTAGTTTATGAGTTATTCTAATTTAAACTCAGTTTTGAAGTTTTAATTTTATTTTATTATAAATTTAACTTCAATTTTGAAAATACTTATTTTGTTGCCATTTCAAAATAAGTTTTATTTTAAATAATTTCAACAATTAAAAATTCCTTTCTTAGTCAGATCTCTAATACTGCAGTTATCATTGAGACTCTCATTGGATTTTTAAGGTATTGGGTATATATAAGGTATTGGTAAGTTTTTAAGGTATTTGTAAGACAAATTAGTCTTAATCTTTATATGTTTTATATTTCTGTTATTCTTACACATTTGCTGTGAATTGTTTAAATACAATTTATTTTAAATTGATTTTCCAAGTGAATCTGTTATGAAGCAACTCAACTCCAATTAAATTATATTTTCATTTTTAAACAAATATTTAACAAAAATTGAAGTTTAAATAGTTACATGTTTTTTTTTGTTTCTGTTATGTTATTGGGCACGAGGTTGCAAACTTCATACTTCTGTTCTCAGAATGTAATGTGTATCTCAGTGGTTGTTGAGCGATAGAGAGTAGGAGGCAGAGCCCCCTAGTTTGAAAAAAAGAAATTGGGAAAGACAGACTTAAGTTCAATGGCTAGAATATAGTCACTCACACAGAATAGTTAGGAGTGAATTCTCAAACAATTAGGAAAGACAGACTTAAGTTCAATAGCTAGCATATGTCACTCATACAGAAGAGTTAGGATTGATTTCTCAAACAATTGGGGAAGACAGACTTAAGTTCAATAGCTAGAATATCTCGCTCATACAAAGAATTAGGATTGAATTCTCAAACAATTGGGAAAGATAGACTTAAGTTCAATAGCTAAAATATTTAAATGGATTTAGATGGATTATTTCTCTTTTTGACATAAAAGAAGAAAAATTTCATTATACTTCAGAATATATAAAAGATTGTTCACAACTGAAAGTAAGATGAATATTAATTTTCCTTTATTAATATTATTTTTTTCCTTTAATTTAGGAGGAAACTCTTTTATTTATTTTTTTGCTCTAATAGTTTTGTTTCTGTAAAATTATTTTATAGGTGTGACTTATGAAAAATAAAGTTTAAAAAATTCATAAACCTAATCAACTTTCTAGCATTTTCGCTGTAATGTGCAATACGGTCAAAAATTAAGCAGTAATTAAAATAAAAAAATTGTTTATGTTTCATGGTGTTGGTATTGACTGTTTTTCTGTTTGTATGAGTCTCGATGTATTTGAAATTACTGACTGCATTTACCTTATTTTTTACTTTTTGTACAGGCAATGAAGAAAAATGCTGGCTTCCGAGTTTGGATTTTGTTTTTCCTTATAGTTTTGTCATTTTCATTGTTATTCTTAGATTGGTATAGCCCTTGAAGCCAGAAAAGTGTTTCTTGTATGTATATTTAGATATAAATGTGTAAAATAAATTTCTTTATATGGTAATGATTGTTGTGATTATTATAGTTTTGAATTTTTATATTTAGCTGTATTTTCTATTTGTAGTATATTATACTATAGCAAAAAAAACAAAATCTTCCTCTAGCCTTGTGACTTTTTTTTTCTGGGTTGTTACACTGCTAAGAAGACCTGGTAAACTCAGCATTTTCAATGCCCTAAAAGGTTGAGATTTTTCATTTTAAGGGCTCTTAATTTTCATTGTTTAAAAGCTTTAAAATGGTCTTATTTATCTTCAAAGATTCTTGCTTTTGTTCATTTTTGACATAAATTGTGTCTGCTGGGTGTATCAGGTTGAAATTGGAACATTGCAAAAAATGTAAATACTTTGGATGCCAATCCCACTAGATAAAAATGTAAACAATTTATGCTTATTTTGCCAGAATACAATACCATTTATGAATATACAACAATATTTTTATATTTCAAACTTTTTATTTCAGAAATATTATTCTTAAATGTTCAAAGGCGTTTTTTCCTTTACTTTGCTTACTTGTACTCCTATTTCTTCTAAACTATAAAAATCGAATGTAGTCAGCACATGACTTTCCTCTACAGACATAAATTCATTTTCTCTTTTTTTTTCTTTCACAATTTTTATTAATTTGAGTTTAAATGCATCAAATAACACAGATAATTATTTGAAATGACACTGAATTTGCAGTTATAATTCAATTTTTGTTTTTGTTTGGCAATTGAACACATTTTCAAACAAGCTAGGCAAAATTGCATAAAAAAACCTAAAATATATTAAAAATTGTAAGACCTAGAATTATAAGGTTGATCTTATTCTTTTCATTGTAAAAAATTTATGTATAAAACAAGTATTTAATGCGTACATTTAAGCATTGTTTTATTTTAGATTTCAATGATTTTTTTGCATCATTTCGCAAATAAGGCAAGTTCTTTTCTTTCGAATCATACCAAAATCTAATCAGCATCAGAGTAAACTACTAGTGAATCATCTACTAAATTTTGTGAAATTGGGTCACTTAGTTTTTGAATTAGAGTGGATACATACGATTTTTGGGGACCATTTTGTAAAAAAAAGTGTTCAGGTTTTTTTATCTGAATCATACCAAAATTTAATCAGCACCAGGGCAGCCTACAAGTAATCGAATTTTGTGAAATTGGGTCAATTAGTTTTTCAGTTAGAGTGAATACATTCACTGCACAGATACACACATAAGCACACGTCACTTAAAAAATAGTTTTTTTCGAGTTCTAGAGTGCTTGACATGCGTAACTCCATTGAAAAGTTGAGTTGCAACTTTCAACACGTTTCCAATACTTTCCCTACACATTATCATGTAGTGAATGTAAAAAGTGATATAAACAGTAAGAGACAAAAATGTTCAGTAGAAAATCCAGACTCTAGAATAGATCAGTACACTTTGCTTTTACAGAGCTTTTACAGTTTTCATGAAATCATTTTATCAAGTTGGAGAAGATTGAAAATGTTTTATTTTGTGTAATGCTTATATCCCGAAAACTAAAAATGCTAGTTATGACATAGTTCTCGTACTGAACAGTTACATCTATTCATTTCAAGTTAAAATTATTAATATTAATTTATGAAATAATAGTATTAATTTATTTAATAATAGAGAGTTTATTTTATTTTTTATAAATGTTTCAATTTTAAGTCAAAAATATGAAACTTTTAAATGACATTTACTTAAATAAAAAACTTATGAGCAAAAAAACAAGCAATTCTTCGTCTGAAAGACCCAAAGATTTGATATATTTAATATTAGCGAAATTTATGAAAATTTCTAAAATTTCGGAAAGAAATTGTAGAAGTTCGTATCATAAAATAAAAATTGTTGTAGAAATTAGGCAATAATAAAAAAATTATTTTATATTTGTTAATATATTTGATATTTGCGAAATTTAAGACCCCCCCCCCCCCTAAAATTTTCACTGTGAAATAATTACTGTCCTACCCATAATGTATGATGGTTAGAAGTGAAAGCACAAATTAGGCTTTGTTGAAAAGAAAAAGAAAGCTTTGAGTAGGAGTTAAGTCTCATTGGTGAAATATATAAATGCTGAACTGCCACAGCAGTCAAAAGGTTTCAGTGATGGTATTCATAGATCTAATCTTGCCGATGAAGGAATCAGCCAAGAACAAGTAAATATAGTATTAAAATCTAACCAGGCAAATAGTAAGTTTTCTCACTGCCATTGCAGTTAATGATTATTCCATGCTGATGATCACATAATAAGTGCGAAACCGATCTATGGATACTGTTATCTGCAATGTGAGTGTCTTCCTTAGATTCTATAGTGTTCATATAGGATGTAAAATTACAAATCAAGATGAATCAAAGCCTGTGAGTGAAACATCTGATAGGGTATGTCGTATTTAGATTCGTGTAGATAGTGTATGTAGTATTAGAAGTATTAGGAAATGGAAAATAAATGCAGATTGCATTTATTACTTCACACGAAATGTGTCATTTCAAAATTCAGAATGCAATTTGAAATCAAAGCGAAAAAGTAAGCTATTAAAAAAATTTTTTTCCTCAGAAAAAGGAGTAATGGCAAGGTCGTTAAAAGAGAATTATTCTGGAACTATAGGAAAAAAGTGTTTGTTATGGGTCTATGCTTTTTAGATATCGAGTTATCCAATCAGTTTCAAATTGAATTTGATGACTTGAAGAATGCAAATGCAAGAATTGGGGAGCATGAAAAATATAAAGGACCACTATGCTAAAGTCTAATAAAAGATATTCTAAGAAATATTGAGAGGGTGAAGCACTCCAGAAACTTGGCATTGAGTAGTCCATAATTGCAAAATTGTGTGATATTCATCTGGATCATTTGATTGATGATTGAGACGAAAACAAATACGATGATTTTGAAAAAATAGCAAAAATCTCTTTCAAATTCCAATTACAGAAATAATGATGACCGAAAGTGGAAAAAGAAGGAACCATTTGATGAAATAGTCGAGGAACCAGTGTAGAAGACCCAGACTGTCCGACTCATCCTGGGGACTTGAGTATCTATTTAGACGGCCGCGAGGAACCAGTGTAAAAGATGTATTTCGAATTCATGCATTTTATATTGTGGACATACTAGTAAATTGTACATGTGAGAAAAAGGTATATACAGTACATTTCAGAGTATACCTCCAGTTCTCTTGATGAAAAATCCCTATCACAAGATGGAGTTCAGCCTAAAACCAAAGAATTAATCAACTTCTATTCTTCAGACTTGGAAGAAAATATTTTAGATGAATTTGTGATGTTTTCTGCATTATATTAGGACAAAATGTCTGTAGGGGAAATGTTAAAATTGCAAATAAAAGATAAAAATTTCAAAGTTTTCCAAATGTATATATTGGTATGAGGAACATTTAGAAAGTTTAAAGTTGCATGTGTCTCTTAATGATTTTGCATATTCTTGACACTATCCATTGCCATTCATTAATATTTTTCCTTATTAATGTTTTTTACTTTTTCTGGTTTAATAGTTGTTATCCTCTGAACATTTTATGCCTTAATGACTTACCTACCTTCCATTGTTTTCTCATTTCTGCCTTCTTAAGATGTTTTATAATATGCTTGAAACATGTCATTTATTATTAGTTTTTGTCACTTTATTTTCTCTGTCATCACTTGCCATGTTTTTAAATTTTGTCACATTTCTAGACCAGTGCTAATTAAATTAAAAAGTTTTGTAGAATTTTTTCCTGAGAAAAAAGAAAAGTGATTTTTTTTTAATTATGTAGAAAAGTTCATGAAGAGGAAGATGATGAGCTGAGGGGATTCTGGGGATAATCTTAAAGGGATTCAACATGTTGCAGCCAGCTTTAACCTTGGTTTCTCTAGCATTTTTTTTTCAGCTTAACTAACAAGATGTTTAATGCTCCTCTTTTCTTTTCATCTATTCATATAATAGGTGAGGAGGAAGGAATAAGGACACCTTCTTATTGCTGTCCTGACCAATGTTTTCTTTTACAGCAAGTTTGGTGTTTTAGTCGGGTAGCTGTTGATATTACTAGTTTTTTAATAGCTGAATAAATCATGGGAAAATGAAGTTTTTGAAAATTTTATTAAGTAGAGAAGATTTTTAAGTAATCTGTGGTAATAAAAAATATAATTAATTTAATTTGTTATTTGGTCTAGTGGTCTAGTGTTAGTGATCATTAAATTAAGATATATACATTAAACTTAATTTGGTCTTTTAATAGTGTGTGCATCATCGTATGTGTGTCCGACATATAACCCATCTTTTTGCAGTGTCCTGTATTAACCTATAAATAAACATAATTCCTAAAAGATAAAACATTAAAATACAAAAACTTCTAAATGATGGTACTTGTTTTGTCAAACTTAAATAATTATTAAAATTATTATTATTTCTTTTCATTAAGAATTTCATTTTGTAATTCTACTCATTAAATTTACAATTATCAATTTATAGTTCATCAATCATTAAGTATTCAATTTAAATTTGGAGTCAGATGTGATGGCAGATATTTTGATACATGACTTTTGAGTCAATTTATTAATTAAAATGTTAAGTCTTCATGGATGTTAAAAGGGTACCTGTTGTTTAGTCTGACCACGTCTTTTGGAAAAAGCATCTTTTGGCCGTAGTCATTGTTGGCAAGTTTATTAAGAGTTCAATTTGAACTTGTCTAGAACTTGGGACTCCATTTATCATTCATATCTGAGCTGGTCATTTTTCTGCGCTGGCATATCGGAACTGTCTGTATCAATTCATACATCTTAACATGCTTTTTTTCACTGACTTGAATTACTCTTGTGTTTTTCCAACTGTCCTTTCTGGTTTCGCTTTCTTTTTCTCCCTTGCACACATTGGCCCATCGGCTGGCAGCATCCTCATGTAACCCCATAGCTCCGTCTCCATTGACTTGAGCTACCTGGTGCAAGAACGGACTCATTGGCTGGAGATCACTGGTTGTAATTGCCAGAGGGATCGATGGCCGTAAGAATAAGGTGCATTCCGAAAAAGCGTGGGACCAGTTTTACTTCCTCACCATAAATTAATTTGAATTTAATGGCGATTCTTGGTGACAGCGAGTCTGCTTGTATTGTTAGCTAGAATTTTGCGTTTATTTCATAGACTTTCATTATTCTTGGTACTCTACAGCATCTCAATATCAGATATTCCACAGCCGCTGTGGAAGTGTTACAAAGACATAGTAACGTGACGTCACTTCTGGGAGAAAACCCATTCCTGTCGTTGACCGTAGAAAAAATTGGGATTTAAAATATCACCGACGGAATAAACTTAATATTAAATTTTAAAGTTTACGTATTAATTTACGTATTTATTTTACGTATTAATTTACAGATACCAAAATATGTACATTAAAAAGAAAATTATGTGGGCTACCTGATGACAGAAAGATTGAAAAATTTAATATAATTAGATGATTTGTTATATAACAAATATATATATATATAGTATACACACACACATGTATATATATATGGCGTTTTTTAATGTTGGGGTTTTTTGAGTTACAACTTCTCTCTATTCTTTCATTGGATTTTCAAACTATTATATATATATATAAGAGGGGTGCAATATAATCGTGGCACAATATTCTAAACCACTCTGTAAAATAATTGAATAATACATTTTGATTTTATCTCGTGGTGTTTTTCTTGTGTTAATTTTGATTTTAATAAGACGTTATTTATAAGAGTGATTTTATTTAATATACATTTTTCAAAACAATTTTCCAAACATCCAGTCAATTATTTTTCAATTCACCTTTATTCAATACTAGCCGCCTTTGGCGACCAGCCTGTTCGCTACCCTTGAAAATTCTGACCGTGGCAAACTCGTTGGCGCGACCTACCAGAAAGGTGTAAGGTAACTGCTTGGAAGGCCAGGAAGTGCCACACAATTTAGACCGGAACCCAATGGGGGAGGCATCCAAAGAGACCGTACCCTCCTTCCCCTACCACAAACCTCTCGGAAGGACTTGCAGTCCCACACGTTTAACGTGATCGTACTCCGCGTGAACACGGCTGCAGTTTTGGCAATGGCGGGAATCGAACCCGGGCCTACCGAGTGAAATTCCCGCGCGCTAACCACTGGGCTACCGTGCCATCCGCGACAATCTCCATAACTTTATTTTTATTCGGCAATTTTGGGAATCGAACCCGGGCCTACCAAGTGCAAATCCCGCGCACTAACCACTGGGGTACTTCACCCTCCGCGATATTCTTCATAACTTATTTTTTATTCACCCAATTTAGACCGGAACCAAGTGGGAGAAGCATCCACAGGGACCGTACCCTTCTTCCCCTACCACCAACCTCTCGGAAGGACTTACAGACCCACATGTTTAACGTGATCGTACTCCGCGTAAACACGGCGGCAATTTTGGGAATCGAACCCGGGCCTACCGAGTGCAATTTCCGCGCGCTAACCATTGGGCTACTTTGCCCTACGCGACAATCTCCATAACTTTCTTTTTATTCATCCAATTTAGACCGTACCCTCCTTCCCCTACCACCAACTTCTCGGAAGGACTCACGGACCCACATGTTTAACGTGCTCGTACTCCGCGTAAACACGGCGGCAATTTTGGGAATCGAACCCGGGCCTGGTAACTGGTTGGACGGCCAGGATGTGCCACCCAATTTAGACCGGAACCCAGTGGGGGAGGCATCCACAGGGAACGTACCCTCCTTCCCCTACCACCAACCTCTCGGAAAAACATACGGACCCATATGTTTAACGTGATCGTACTCCATGTCAGTGGCGGAAATCGAACCCGGGCCTACCGCGTGCAATTCCCGCGCGCTAACCACTGGGCTACTTCGCCCTCCGCGACAATCTCCATAACTTTCTTTTTATTCACCCAATTTAGACCGTACCCTCCTTCCCCTACCACCAACCTCTCGGAAGGACTCACGAACCCACATGTTTAACGTGATCGTACTCTGCGTGAACGTGGCGTAAGTTTTGGCAGTGGCGGGAATCGAACCCGGGCCTACTGAGTGCAATTCCCGCGCGCTAACCACTGGGCTGCCGCGCCCTCCGCGACAATCTCCATAACTTTCTACATATTCACCCAATTTAGACGGGAACCCAGTGGGGGAGGCATCCACAGGGGCCGTATCCTCCTTCCCCTACCACCAACCTCTCGGAAGGACTTACGGACCCACATATTTAACGTGATCGTATTCCACGTAAACACGGCGGCAGTTTTGGCAGTGGCGGGAATCGAACCCGGGCCTACCGCTAACTTCCCGCGCGCTAATTTGCAATTTAAAATGACCATATGCTTAATTCCATCATCCTCATTCCATTGTTTCATTGTTCTATCATTTAAAATATCCATAAAATTAAAATATCCATTTAAAATATCCAAAAGTTAAAATATACATTTAAAAAATCCAGATCGTCCCATCATTTAAAATATAAATATAATAATTTATATAGAGCAAAGGCGCTCTATTCAGAACCGTGACGTCACCTCCACCTTGACGTCCCCACCCACCACCTTCCCTGCTTCAGCGGGGGAGAAACGAACGGAACGCCGAGAAATTTAAAATCATGGCGTCTTTAAAATTGCCATCCTGAAGGCAATTTTCATTATTTCTGGACCACATTAGACTTGTAAGAATGCCAGATATTTCAGCTTTCTAAAAATGTAAATTATTAGTCGAAATTATGAGTACTTTTCACGATGCGAGAATTTAAAAACAAAAAATTGATTTTTTGAGCCAAAAGTGAGTTTTGTTTTAAAATCTTTAAAAAATATTAGAAATCGAAATTCAGATTTGAAATTGATATATTTTTACTCGAAATTCTCTGCTCTTTCCGATGGTGTAATTTATTTTTTTCTACGATGTCTGGATCGTGGAGAAAAAAGGGCAAAAAGGGCAAAAAACGGTCGAAATCGCATAAAACATTAAATAAATAAAAAAATAATTAAAATTTTAAAAATCGGTTTTCATGTGTCCCCTTCCCTCCCCCCCAGGTGTCCGATTGCCAAATTTCGTAGCTCTCCGACGCGCGGTCGCGAAACGTATAGTGTATAAGACAGACAGACACACACACACACAGACATTGCCTTTTATTATATAGACGCATTACACACAATTTCTTGGAAGAGCACTGGCTTCCGCTCTCTGGCCAGCCCTAATTTTCATTTAATATTGAGAACTTATTGTTGATTCTAATTAAGAATAGCACCCTTCATTTGCATGTGTCTCGTGCGCTTATTTAAGGCATGTTACACACGCGTAAACAGCAAAAGACGTATTTAGGGTGTAATACGAGGTCAATTGGGCATTAGGGCGTAGTGGTTTTTACCATTGCGTACATTGTAAAGACGTATTACGTGCCCGTGCAGTGGGTGAAAACTTGTTTTAGCGTTTATTTTGAGCGTATTATGCCTAAGTAGCGGGAGGGACGCATTGATGTGTTTGTTCTCCGGCGCAACTAATTGATCGACAGCTATTGCAATTTCAGAACTTTTTAAAAAAGCGACAAAGCAGGTCGAAGAAGGCGGGTAGTCTTGCATAATAAAAGAATAAGTCTATGTGTGTGTTTAGTCTTTTCCCCTTTGTCTAGCTTTCTATACGTGTAGCGGAAAATCGAAGCTTCGGATAGCGGCGAAATTCGGCACGGAAGTACCACGGGTCCCCAGATAATACGGTTCGGTGACATTTCTTTCGAACTCGAAACACGGTCTTCCAGGCTGAACTTAACGCAATAACACAAGTTCTTAAATGGATGCTTCAACATGAGTCATAGGCAGAACCAGCCAACATTGGATCAGGTCAAAGAGACTCAACAACGTTTCTTCAGGCTCGACTATAAAGCATCTATCGCATCTTAAGGCTTATTTCCTTCTATACCTAGCATATGTCGGTATAGAAGGAAACGAACAAGCGAACCAGGCAGCGAAAACAGCAACAAGAAAGCCACACGAAGACATTCAAGTACATATAAATCTGCCAAAGTCGAGTCTCAAGTCTCACTTGATGAAGCACGTGCTGCAAAAGTGGCAAGAACACTGGTCGACATTAGAAAGGGGTCGTAACACAGTCATATATGCCTCATGTCAGAACAAACAGACAACCATTACACAGAGAAATCACCATGTTCTTCACAGAACGTGGCTCCTTTTCCCTCAATTCAAATCAAATAAGAAATGGTGTCACGAACACATGTGCCTGTAAGGATGTCGGCGACATGTTACACTACATCGCACACTGCCCCCTAACTCCCTAAAACGCACTTTAAAATAGCTCGGAAAACGGGTTTTCGTAGGCGTCAAACAGTAACAACTGTTGGCTAGTCTGCCGTTTCCACCCCTTTTATCCCGCGCTCTAATCACGTGACCTTCTTGCATTTCAGATCATTTGCATACATCGGCCATCTGCTTTTGTCTCGCAATTTGCATAATTATACGGCCATAGCTTCCTGTTTTTGCATTTTTTATGTCGGGTAGTGTATATATATATATATACACACACACACACACACACACACATATATATATATATATATATATTCTTATTTTTTAATTCTATATTTGATTTCTTATATATCTGATCCATTTTATATTTTCTTCTACGTCGGGCCATGTGCATTATTTTTGTAATACAATTTACAGTAATGCACACAGAAAAGTAGAATCCGCATTAACGAAACATGTATGGCTCTTGATAACGTACATGGTTTCGGAACTGCTTTTCACTTTATTCAATTTATTCAATTTCAAAAAATTTTTGGAAGTCAGAAAAGGACTAGCTTATCGTGCAAAACAATGCTTCTGTTTTGCAACTTTTCATCTTTAAACACATTTCTTGCATTTACACCATGTATATGTTTATGCAGGGAACAAGGGGATTAGTACCTTAAGCACCTGCATTACATATATGATTTATCAATACTTTCATCTTTATGTGTTGAAAATTTTTTATTCACCCCTCTTTACTACCTGTAATTCTTATTCCATTCCTTAACTTATATATGGAACAGAGAAAAAGGGTTATTTTATACCAATTTAGTAACTGTTTTATTTATAATGTTTTCTTATCTTGTTTTTTTTTTCAAATATTCAACGGCTTCTCGTATAGTACTTTTGATGTCATATTTACATTACAGTCCATCTTCCTTTCATTTATGTTATACAGAACATTTTCTATTAATGATCAATCTCGGGTGTATATAATACAAGTAAAATAAAAATCCTTCAATTATATATATATATATATATATAATTGAATATATATATATATATATTTATTTATTTATTTATTATTTTTTGTGAGTGTCCTGCTAACGTCGACGAACTAGATGTGTTTGTGTGGAAGCGTGGCGATTTATAGTGCGTTTATTTAGGCCTTGAATAAAAACGACCTACATTTTAGGATGTATAAGAGGATCCTTTTTAGGGCATATTAAAGGAGGGTATTGATATCTGGCATGGCTGTGCATGGAAATTGGCAATGTGCATGGAAATTGTATAGTTGGCATGGTTATGCATGGAAAAATGGAGCGCAGGAATGATTTTGGTTCAAAAAGGCGATTTGGAAATTGAATGTGTTAGCTGTATTTGCCTTATTTGATTATCAGCTGCTCATTTTACACCCATACAATTCTAATTTGTTCTAGATAAAAATAAAACATACTTTCTTTTTATCTACCATAAATATTTTGATAGGATTTTCTACATAAAATATGATTTCGTACCTTTAAGTAATTAATTTCTGCTCAAGTAATGTCATGAGAACATACATTATATTCATACCGGAGGTTAAAGTCTTCTATGACTAGGGACTCCACAACGTTGCACATTGGCTAAACTTTAACTAATTAAAGTAATCATAATTAAATATCTGACACTGGGAGTAATAATATACTCAAGTACAATGCACATATATATAAATTGTCTCGCTAGAGGTGTGGAACACATGCTCCCGGAACTCTGTCTCTTCGTAAGTTGAAATCGTCGAAATGGTTGCGTTGTGGGTGAAAAGGATCAACTTCAATTAGATTCTAGAAATCTGCTTTGAATAGGGATGCGGTAAATTATCAGAACTAAAACATGGAGTACTATAAAGCACAGGTTTGTGACTTTTGATCGTGAGAATATTTTTCACGTACTTTCTGGTCAGTCTGGTCAGATTTAGTAGATTTTACTATTTTTCGCTAGAAAATCCTTGTTCCATTCGAGCGCATCTCATTCCTGAGATTGAAAACGAAAGGTAAGAGCTTTTTTATTTGTTTCGATGGATGTAGCACTATAGTAGTATCTGTAAATAGCTTCCTTCGCATAGAAAAGTAAAACCCCTCTTTCACGGTAGAGATCTGCAAAAAAAGACATTTTTATCCAAATATTACTACTTTTGTATTAGATTTTGGCCCAAATTCGGCACCTTTAGTAGATTGTTTGGTAGATCGAATTTCTTAGTAGATTTTTGGCAGATTGAATTTCTTAGTAAATTTTATAAACATTTCAGTGAAATTATTTTCTTTTTATTAATGATTCTTGTAGATAGTTAACCCATTTGCGTCTAGTAAAAAGGACGAGCAAGTGAAATAATTTAAGCATAGACTATTTAGATTGTGATCATTGTAGTTTTCCAGAATCCTCAGATTTCGATCCTGGAATTTCTGTAATGGACTTGAAGTTTTAAGAGCCTCATGTTGGTGAAAACCTAATGCTGTGCACAACATGATTATAGATTTGTTATGCATAATTATTTTCGTGTACATATTTCACACTGAAAATGCATGCTGCTTGAAGACTCCTGGTCGGGTACACCACCCAACATGAGTGTCCATAGAACTTTTTATAGGGGGTGGAGAATAAGGAATACGACATCGACTAGCTTAATGCCCACTTTTTTGATCTTGAACCTCCTGCACGGGGCAGTGTTTTATTCAGAGATACATCCGGGGAGGGGGGGGGGGCGAAACCTCCCCAGAGACGATTATTCCCCCCTCCCCAGGAGACATTTTATATTAATATAGTTTTTATTTATGGGACAGCATTTAGATATATTTGACAGGGCAAATAGAAAACTTGCCTCCTTAAAGTTTAATTTGCCCATCCCCCGGCTAAAATGTTCTGAAAGGCTGTCTGAATGGGGGAGGAGGGGGTGCATTCCTCGCTCCTCACCATGACAATGACGGTTTGTCAGGTGAAGCAGTGCTTCACCCTTGGCCACCTGACGTTATCGGTTGAATGATTTATTATTATTATTTGGCGAATTTTTCAGACTCGTTTGGCTATTTTTAGATATTATTTAACAGCACATGTGCCAGTAGTGCGATGTGTTTTAATGCTGTTCGTTGTCGAGGAGGTGGCTCGGAGAATTCCCTTACTGAATCTGCTTCACTTATTCGTGAAGTTACCAATGCTCCATGGGCCTCCCATGTCATCCAGATTGATACAGATGGTGTTCTATCTATACTGCTATACAAGTAAATAATTAATTTATTGACTTTGATGGCGACAACGTATTTGATCCAGATAGCAATATTATTAAAATAATGGACAACAAAACATTATATGGTGATGCAAAATCGGGGATAGGTCGAGTCCGTGACCCATCCGTAGGTTTTATTTACTTGGATACATGTTTTACTATAAGGGAGTTGGGATAAAAGTCGACTGATAAATGAAAGAAGAATGCAGCTATATTATAATTTTATTTATTACAGGGCGATGATATGGGAAGTAACAAACATATCGCATACAATTCACTTCTATGTTTCGTACAAAGGTTAAGTCGAAACAAGTATCGCCTAAGGTACTTGGTGGAGAATTTATATAAAAGTAAAGCCGAAATTGTCCTTCATGAACTTAAGTGGATGTTTTGTTGTGCATTAATGTTAATGTCGCCACTGAGAATGACTTTAAGTATTGTGTATCCGGTACCACTTGGTGTAATTTTCTTGATGCTACCCTAAAAAAAAGTGTGATGATGTGTTGGGGCATACATTACAAGTGAAACCATCCTCGTTACTGTCGAATGCAAACTTGAAGTGAACATTAGCCCAAGCCCATATTTTATTAAATTCATTCGATCTAAATGCATTTAAATGTTCGGTATGTGTATCTCACTCAATTGAATTACATTCAGCATCTGCATCCATTGGTTTACATGTACTGACTGTAGAACTTGGTTGTGGCTCCACGCGTTGCATAGCTCAGGCTTTCTCCTGCCTATAAGTCCAATACATCGTTCTGCACGAGTTGTTTTGGGTTTGTTCGATTCCTTTTACTTTCTTTTCTTTTCTGATATACGTTTGTAGTATTTTGAGTTGGACTTTTGATTCAAATATTTAGACGTTTTGATTTTTTCACAAAAATAAGTTTTTCGTTTAAAACTTATAATGTACTTATTAAATGTTTATTAATTATTAGTTTTTAGATAGATCTCATCTAGACAAATCGTTAGAGATCAATATTACGGTCATATCTCAACGCAATCTCGAGCTATATTGCAGGAATCAGCGTATTCGACTCTAAAATGGCTGATGCACCCCCACCTCTCCTCGTCATGCGCGCGACGTTGATATTTTTTAGAATTATTGGTTATTACTCTTTTGTGTCAGTTATTAGATTCTAGCTATTTGCTATAATGTAGAAATTAGGATAATATCAAAAGTTTCATTTTGGCAATCATTGATAGTAGGGAGGGGGTAAAATTGACCCAAATTTTTCGTTTTCATGTGTTGTGGAAGAAGTGATGAACGAAACGATCTGAAACACTTTCTCCGGGACACATCATCACAATTTCAATACGGTAAAAATAACATGGTTGCTTTAAGCTCAAACAAGGTAAGGAGGTACTAAAATGCGGTGTCGTGGAAATTAAAAAGCATTAAAAATATTCCAATGGGGTATAAAATATTTAAACATACCAAACAAAGAGGAAAATAGCAATTTTACAATTATTGCAATCACCAGTAGAGAGGGGTCATTAAAAATTTAAAAAGTTTATGCTTCTTTTCTCTCGTTTTGAAAAAAGGGATGAACTAGCACATCTGGAAAACTTTCTGATGTATGAACCCAACCCAAGTACAGAAACATATAATATAGACGTTCAGCTTGATGGAGAAAGGGGGTAATAAAATGTTGGGGTAGGGAATAGAAATTAAAAATATTTGAGTTGGGTACAAAAAGAAACAAGTGCATCGAGGAAAAAAAATTAAACAAAAATGTTATGAAGATATCTTCATAAGTTGATAAGTGGTGTATACACTTCATTTTTAAAGCAAATACTAAGGAGTTTTATTCTATTTTGCACACTTATTTCGTATAGTCATACGAAATGTATATCGTATAGTCGTATAGTCATACGATTGGAATCATTCATTGCAATCAACGTAATATCGCCATCTCTTAGCCACAAGAATTTTTCCTCTCTACCAAAACTTACTTTCCAAAAGGTAAATTTCGAGCCGGCACAAAATGGTGTACATTGAAACTGGGACAATTTCAGTTAAGACAGGGCGTATGGTAAGCCTATTTATATAGAGTGAGTACTTGTTACGGAAGTATTAATAAATATCCCGTATTTTTACTTTCCTTATATACATAGTATAATGTATACGAAAAGTATTGTGACGGGTTCGAAAATTGGAATTCTAGTTTTCGACGGGAGAGCACGTTTCAAGCATCCCTGATAACGAATCGAACATTTTTGAGGTGATGTCTGTGTGTGTGTATGTGTCAGTGAATCTGTGGAGAAGATATCTCACGAAGGAATGAAGTGAAACGAATGAAATTTGGTACAAAAATTACAAACCGTGAACACTGGAAGCCTACTGTTTTTAAACACAATCGAATGTTCAGAACACCCTTAAATTTTCGAGTGAAAAAATCATCAAAAATGAAGAAATCATCAAAAAATCGAAACTTTTAATAAAGTTATTCAAGTATACATTTCTTATGTAATTTTTCCTTAGAAAATGATTGGTATAAACTTTAGAACGCTAGCATGAACCGTTCTCGAGATATTGCACATTTTTCAAATATATTTATCAAAAAATCCCATAAATTGAAAAAAAATATTAACTGCTGAGAAACATGTTAACTTTTCACATGTAATATCATGTAATCAATTGGGTGACATCATTCTCGTGGATCTAGCTTGTTCCATTCATGAGAAAAGTTACTTTGAATAATACTTTTGTATTTGAACGCCAGTAGTCATTTACCTGCTATAAGAATAACTTTTTTCTCCGTCCATAACGATTGGCCAGATTTTGGCTACGAATTTGGCGGAATATTGCCAACTTGGCGACTTTTTTTAAATATCGCCAAATTAACGAAAGTAACGCCAAATGGATAAAAATGATGCCAAATCAATGAAAATGACGACTCATTGACGAAAATTCAATATCTTGAAAAACATATAAGTATCTACTATAAGAATAAATATATTTTTTTTACTGTAAAAGTACTAAATTCATTGCATTATATAAGGAAAGTCATGTACTGCCCACATCAGATTTTTTTCTCTGGTTTTAGGCTGTTTCTGTACATTTTTCTGTTGTTATATTTCATGTTCTTTTTTAATGCGTTTAATAGTATTTTGGTGTCTCTAATTTGATCGTAACTTATTATTTAAAATGAGTTTTAAAAAATTCTGCTATTTTATTTAAAACGAATTTTCCTTGCAATGGGGATTTTAAATTATTTGAATTTACCTCATTTTTTTATATCGATCCCAATTATTTTCGAAGTGTTTTCTTTTTGTATGTTTTCTTTTGTGTAGTTTTTTGTCTGTATTGTATTTCTATGTATATTGTGTTTGTATGCTTGTGTATTGTTAGTTCTGTGGTTTTGCCGACCGTCCCCTGTAACTGCTCTATACCCTTTGGGTGAGATGTACGGCCTGAGTAATAAATAAATAATAAATAGCCCTGAGTGGGAAAGCCCAGTGGTTAACGGATGGGGATTGCACTCGGACGACCCGAGTTCGATTCCTGGTTCTGCTTAAACAGTCTTTGTGTTCACGCGCAGTACAGGCACATTAAATATGTGGGTCCGTAAGTCCTCCCGAGAGGTGGAAGGAGGATACGGTCCCTGTGGATGCTGCCTCCACTGATTTTCGGTCTAAATTGGGTGGCAATTCCGGGCTGTCCAAACAGATACCTTACACTTTCGAGTAGGTCTGACTGTTTGGGTCAAAGAACAATAATGAAAAACTGCTCTTATATTCGTGCTTACTACCCAAACTATTTGTTATTTAGTGTCGATTCTCTTTAAGTGGATGCTGAATTATGCGACTGATTATAAGCATAGCATTCTATAACAAACTGCAAAATGACACAAGATTTCACTTCCTGGGCAAGGAAGCCATTAGGTAGGTTATTAACTCTACAGTATTTGTGTAGTAAAACATTTCAATTGAGTAGCACACGAAGTGTGTCCATAGGCGCCGACTACGGGGGGGGGGGGCACAGGGGCACGAGCCCCCGCTGAACTTTTTCAGAGGGGGCTTTGCCCCCCCTCGGAAATTTCAAGATTTTTTTCTAATTTCATATTTTACTAAATACCAGAAAATGAAATTTTTTAAACATAAAAATAATTGAAAGAAAATCTTATCAACATAAATGTCACATTTCAGTTCAGTTTTCTTCTCTACTTCCTTACCATAGAGCCGTAAACTATATCGCACACAAACCAAGCTCCTCTTTTCTCCCAGGAGACATGTTTTCACTAATGATAAAAACATCTGGTTACCATATTTTTTACGACTGACCACCTAATTCAAAGAGAAACAGAATATTTACAGTCATGGGATTGTCATTTCCAAAAAATAGTTGTCTCCCTCCAGTAACAACTATAAATGATAACCACGAAGTAAAGATGACTTATTTGGTCTACCTAAGATCGTATCTGTAATTACTCCTCGATTCTATATACCAGTACAGTGCCGTCTTTACAGGTGGCATCCATTCCGTTTGAAGCTGCAAACCCCACGGGTATTTTTCTTCTTGGTGAGAGCCGGACGTTTAGCAGCCAACCGCCCAAAGTCATTTCAAACCAACCAGAAAGCTAGAACTATAAATTATGAGTAAATGGAAAATATCGGACTCTTAGGAAAAATGGTTGCTTTTTGTAGCAGGACTTGGCATATGTTCAACTGGTGTGATCTCAAATGAGTGATGTTTGTGATTGTGGTGTTGAAGGCAATGTGATGCTTTGGTTCTTTTAATAAAGGTTTCATTTTGGTCTATGATGAAAAAAGAACGCAATATATTTGTGCTATTCGTAAAGGTTAGATTTCAATTTGTATTTAAATATAAACATACTTATTTCTCATGGATAAATTTAAATTAAAACATCAAAAATTTCTTTTTGCGTGAGAAATCCCCAAACTGCTGAAAGACCTACATATTATATTAATGATGCAGATTTTGATTTAAGAGCAACACTGCGGTAAGTATATATGTTATAATGGCTCCGAGCATCGGATTCTATGAAATTATAGCTGCATACATTTAAGTGTTATTTGATGGAAAAATCCCAGTTTAGCAAAAAGTGCCGCTAGTCCTGTTGGTGCTCTAAAAGCCTTTCATTTACACGTTTATGTTTTCTTAATAAAACTTATTTTTACATATCTTGTTCACATGAGGGGATGGGCATCCAGATTCATATAAGTTTATATGTAACGAAATCTTAAAGTTTTGTTACATACCATAACTACTGTTTTTGATTTTATTGCTTTGAAACTTTATAATTTTTACTCCCAGTGGGTGTGGTGCAGACCTGGATACTAGCTCCGAGATTGACCCAAGAAAAACAGGGCATGATCGCCCCTTTAGGCCCATCATACGCATTATGGAAAAATTTAAATGCAAAGGCTCCGGCCCATCGGGAAATCTCTATAGATATCCCACCGACCATATCTGGGTCTGGTGTGCGTAGTCAACAATATGTTGAAAAGTATAATGTGAAGGATTCTTGCTAGGGGGACTACAAACGTTACCTCTATCGGTGGCAACGCTACAAGCACTAGTAGCCCCCCCCCCTCACTTTCAACACTTAATTGCTCCTCGAAGGGAGAAAATGCAATCAGTTGACGATGTCATCTGGTATGTCAAAAAGGGAGTGAGTTCAGGAGTCAAAAAGCTCATGTTTTTATAAATGGTAAATTAGAGTGGGGTATGCCTAAAAAGATTAAAAATATTTATCGTACAATAAATAAAACTGCTGATTTCGTTCTTTCGACCCAGGCCGTCCGACCTACCCGAAGGTGTAAGATATCTGTTTAAACCGCTTAAACTGGAACCCAGTGAGGGCGACATCCGCAGGGACCGACCCTCTTTCCTTTACTGCCAACCGCTCGAAAGGACTTTCAAACCCATAAATTTAACGTGTTCGTACACGGGGACAGTTTAGACAATACCGGAAATCGAACTCGGGTCCTCTGAGTACAATCCCCGTGACTTAATCTATTATCTCACTCTAAAACTCCTGCTTGTAAGACAATAACTTACAAAACTTCCTCGAGGAAAGCATATATATGTCAGTTAGGTGACTACAGTTACTTAGATGGCATTATTAGCCCCTTTTTTCAGACCAAAATAACAGTATGCGCGCTTAACAACCACTACTGTCATTCGTTGGGCAGTTCGTTCTTGGCGGTTGTTAAGAGCGCATATTTTGGTCTCAAGTAGGGCTTATAATGCCCTCGCAACAATTGTAGTCATCTAACAGACATTTGCTTGCTTTTTTCAAGAAGGTCTTGTAAGTTGTTATAGCTTTATCGACTTTGTAAATCTGTTGTATAACTTTATCGGATTGTGCCCCCCCCCCCCCTGAGATTTTGAAAACTCGGCGCCTATGAGTGTGTCATCTTAATTGAGACAAGGACGCCCCTACAGAATGCGGCGTTTTATAAAGAGTTTGGTCTTTCTATAAAAATATTTATACTTTCATGCAACTAGTGTGCTGTGACAAACAATAGCGGGTGTTAAAACTGTGTCTGTATTAGATAGGAGAGGGGTAAAGTATCAAGTTAATGATTGTATAAGAATAAGACCAGACCAACCCCATAATGCTGAGAATACCCGTTCTCGAGTTATTTTTCGGTTTTTCGTACTTTTGCCACATCCGCGTTGAGTATACGCCCAGTCTCCAAATCAGTGGCAAAGCGAAAATTCAAGATGGCCGCCGCTATATAGGGAAATAATTTACTGCGTTCGGATCCCTTTAACTTTCTGCTTACGGGTGGGACAGCGTCCATTCCAAACGAAGAACCTCTCAGAAAGACAGGTATTTGACATACCCTATCCCAAACACTTCGATCCCCCTTTGCAGGCATTGGCGTCCATGAAAATCGATGGCAGAAACATTGCACCTGCTGCAGCAAAAGGGACCTGCTTTTTTCTGCGAAATAGCCCGCGAAAATTGTACGTATCCTTTTCTAGTTGAAAAAGTAATTGATTAAATTTTACAAATTTCTGTAGCTAAGTTAGCTGTGGGTGACCCTGGTGCTGATTAGATTTAGGTATGATTCCGAGAAAAATAACCTGTCGTTTTTGCGAAATATCTAGCAAAATTTGCCAAGAATTCTATCATCAGAATTTTATTTTGTTTTTGTTGTAAGTGAAAGTATTGTTAAAACGTTATTTGGTTTTCAGGAATTCGCTGCGAGTTCCGGTATAGTATTAATTAGAGGTTTGTCTCTTAAATCTCGGGTTACGCTGGATACTTTTTCTATTAATAAATAATGCAATTGAGGATGGATATAGCACAAATCAATTTTTGAAATGTTTGTTTTGAACAAAAATCGTTCAAATTTAATCCCAAGTTTCAACGATAAATAACGGAACATAATTTCACTCTTTCCTTCTGTTATGTTATACACTGTGAGCAAGAAAACACCCTCTCGTTAGTAAATTGGTACAATTTATTTTTATATGTTTCCAAATTCTCGTTACAATTATTGTTTAAATATACTTTTGATTTTATATTCGCATGTAACCAATATGATCACACCCTTTTGATATATGGGAACTTTTCTCTTAACATAAAACATAAGCAACTCTGACCACAGTTTGAAGATGGGTGGGTGCCACTATTCCTTCCTCCCCGGGAACCTTGCTGTAATATTGATTTCTCACTGGTGTCACTAAGACTTAAAAAACAGACAACTTAATAAAACTTGAAAAATAGAATTTTTTCAATACTTTGATAGACGAAATTTGAAAAATATAGTGTTTTTTATTCTGATAATGATCGTGATTCAATTTCACCCTTTTGATATGGGAACTTTTTTCTCTTCATAAAGCGTAAGCAACTCTGACTACGGTTAGAAGATGGGTGGGTGCCACTATTCCTTCCTTCCCGGGAACCTTGCTTTAATATTAATTTCTCATTGGTGTCACTAAGACTTAAAAAACAGGCAACTTAATAAAACTTGAAAAATAGAAATTTTTCAATACTTTGGTAGACGAAATTTGAAAAATATACATGTGTTTTTTATTCTGATAATGATCGTGATTGAAATTCGCAAAGCGTCATTCAATTTCACCCTTTTGATATGGGAACGTTTCTCTCTTCATAAAACGTAAGCAACTCTGACCACGGTTAGACGATGGGTGGGCGCCTCTATTCCTTCCTTCCCGGGAACCTTGCTTTAATACTAATTTCTCATTGGTGTCACTAAGACTTAAAAAACAGAAAACATAATCAAATTTGAAAAATATAAATTTTTCAATACTTTGATAGACAAAATTTGAAAAATATACATGTGTTTTTTATTCTGATAATGATCGTGTTTCAAATTCTTTTTTCGATTAAACGAAATAAAATTGTTTCCTGAAAAGAAAAATGATCAGTATTACATAAATGAATTCACCAGAATTTTAAATTGAATGCCAAATTTTTTAATATTGTTTCCATCCACCAATAAATATTGTTTCCATAATTGAATAAAGAACCGGCAAATGCACTAATATTCTAAAGTAAAGTTATTTAATGAAATATGATTTAAGATTGCAACAACAGATGGCGCCATCAACTACCGTGCCGTAGAAGATTTGGTACACATCAGCCGTTGAACTTACTAATTCGAATTTAAAAGAAAATCTCGCCGAGATGTATCCTCCTTTAGTATTGTCCTGGGGCCTGAAGTACCTGTATACCAAATTTCATGTTCGTACGGCGTTTATATTTTTAAATATAGACGATACAGACAGACATACATTTTCCTCTATTATAATAAATAAATTATATAGAATATATTGATATTGTGAAAATACGAGATTTTATTGCAGCTGAATCTAGTTTTAAATAAGTCTAACGACATAAAATATGTTCTACAAGATGAAGAATGAATTATTTATTATCGTTTGACTTTTTTTAAAACGCATAAACTCGATTGAGTTCTTAGATTTTTGAAACATCAAAAATGACATTTAGAAGATGTATAAAACGTATGATTTGAATACAAAGAAGAAAAAATTATTCTTATCGAAAAACATTTCAAATATATTTTTAAACTTGCGTGCATATAGGCAATTTAAGTGGAGATAGAAGTAGTATTTAAGAATGCGAGTTTTTATTATTTGAACAATGTATTTCTTATTTATGATTTTCTGTATTCTGGGACATTCATATTATTTTCTTTTGAAATTTCCTTCTCATAGATATGTACGCGTCTTTAATAAAACAAATACAGTTGAAACATTTTTTTTTAAATTCTCTGAAGGAAGTATTAAGTATATTTTTCTAAATAAATTCAACGAAGCAGAATATGCTGTTAAAGGATTGTCACATTTTATGTCACTGGAAACAATTTGAAATATTTTTTTTTTCAAATTTAGATGTAAAGAAATATTTTCTTTCTATATAAAAATAGTTATACTTTAAAAAATTTTAGCAGCGACTGAACGTAAAAGATGAACGGTTAACTGAATGGTAAATCTTGTTTAGAGCAGTGTCTTTCAACCTTTTTGCCTTCCCTATATACATATTGTGTAATGTATAGGAAAAATATTGTGACTGGGTCTGAAATTTGAACTCATGTTTTCGATGGAAAAGCATGTTTCAAGCATCCCTGAACTAGAATAGAAAGTTTTTGATGTAATGTTTGTGTATAAGTGTGTATCCGTGGATGGGGTATCTCACGAACGAATGGAGGGTTTCGAACGAATATTGGTAGAAATATTACAATCGCTGAATATTGAAACCCTATCAATTTTAAGAGCAATTGAATGTTCTGAACACCCCCAGATTTTCGAATGAAATTTTGAAAAAATCATTAAAAAATAAGAACCTTCAACAATGTTACGTAAATAATCGTTTATGTAATTTTTGAATAGAAAACGAATGACATAATTTTTAAAACGCTAGTATGAACCATTGTTTAGATATTGCATATTTTTCAAATAAATTTATAAAACAAAATCACATAAAACAAAAACGATATGTTTAACTATTGTGAAATATGTTTACTTTTCATTTGTAATATTATACGATAAATTTATTAAAATTATTCTCGTGTATCTAGTTCATTCCATTTACGAGAGAAGATACTTTGTGCAATAGTTTTGCATTTTGACACCGAACAATTCGCCGATAGTTATTTGTAAGAAAAGCTCTTCTCTTCGTTCATCTGTAACTCTTTTAGTATAAATCTGGCAACTCATTTAGTGAAATACCGACAAGTTGGCAATATTTCGTATTGGATTGAAGAAGTATCGTCAAAATTGCAAAAATGACGCTCAATTAGTAAAAATGACTTTAAATTGCTGAATAATTATTATTATTTTCTTAATTTATAAACTATCAATAATGATAATTGTCAATTTAGAGTTGCGCGAAGTAATTGGGAACTTCGTAATAGTTTTTTAGACCATAAATCTAAAGAGGCGTTTTAAACGTTTTTAGCCACGAGATTGGCTAAAAACGTTGACCAATATGGATGATGGCTGATCGCGGTGTCGTAAGGTCGACCAATGGTAGCCAAATGGGTGTTACAGACCTCAGGCAAGGGGGGCGGTCACCGAAAGGCGCTAAAAAATGATATGCACGAATTCGACGACAGATTACGCAGATATTCACAGATTCAGATAGACACAGAGATCAGAGGAGAAATTCAGCAGAATGCCATGATGATTCCATAAGAGTGCGTTCCACAGAAATTCTACAAATAGTCCACAAAAATGTCTTGATTTAGACTTGAACGAAATGAGCAGATACAGTACGAGTATATGCTCATTTCGTCGTACATAGGAATACAATACTTAGAGTGAGTGCCAGTACGATATACACTGATGCAAGAGTTGTGGTCAATGACCAAAGACGAAATTGAAAGTATGTGCCCATTAATTATTGTAACAGGTCATAGAACATCTTGGTAATAATAACTTACTGGTCTTACATGTCCGATCTCACATGTCCAAGATCCTCCGCGAATAATATGATAATTGATGTAATTAATTTAATAATTGAACAACTGTTGTTAATAAATAATGTTATTTTTAAAGTTAAAAATGGTGCAATTAATTGAGTAGTATTATGTTAATATTCTATTCCAGGACTCGCACTGAAGTTAAATAAGGTTGATTTAAGCGGCACAAAACACAATGTGTATTAAGGTTTCACGATGTACGATCAACGACTATGTTAATTATAAATAATTTAATAAGTCTAAAATCTCACATAAACCGTTTACTTTTTTGTGCACCACAAGTTTTACATGTTGTCATCTGAAAAAGCGCCAAATGTACAAGTTAACGTTAAAACACTGTGTCGTGGATCTATCTATATAAATATCTATAAAAAATGATGTATAAACATAAATTTTTTTCAATGCAAAAGAAGAAAATACATTGTTTTCTATAGCGAAAGTCATGTGCTGCCCACATCAGAGTTTTTAAATCTTTGAGAGGCCTGTATCTTTATTTGTAACGCGATCGAATCTGGGGAAATCCGTCAATTTTTAACACTTTACAAAATAGTTGAAAAGTGTTTATGACTTTGTTCTGTGTGTCCGTTCGCACGATAACTGCTGTAAAAATAACTTTACCAAAATGAAATTTTAGTATATTGTTGAGACGGTCTGTGGGACATATGGGAATGTAAATGAATAATATCGCCCAATTAGTTTTGGATTGAACCCGTGTTGAAAAAATGAAATACATCGAACGCTGTGGGACCTCATTTTTCAAACATTTTTTAAGCAAAATCACAATTCACAAATTACTTCGAAAATTTTATTAAATATTGAAATTATCCTATACAATAAATAAAAAATTTCAGCAAAATATGTTTGGTAGTTTTTAAATGAAATTTAAAATAATAATTACACCTATATAATATGAAGAGGTCACGTGACCCACTTTAAAATAAAATATGGCATCCATACCTTTTTCCCAGTGTAGAAATCGTGATTTTTGAAGTTCTTTTAAATTTATATTGAGTGTTGCATCCGTCCTAAAACCGCTTTATTTTTGCGTATTTTCTGTGCATCTATATTCTGGCCAACGCAATTACAATATTTTTGAGTTTAAATGATCATCAAATTTTGATTATTTCTACGACGAAGCCTAATTTTAATATATGCAGACTGTAAACAAGTGATTGTAAGATGAGTTGTATAAGAATTGATGAATTTTTTCACGCGAAATTATTTAACTCTGGAGTCTGGAATAAAAGTGTATAAACGAAATATTCATTACTTCTGCATAGAGAACCAGACGGTTTATATTTCGATGACGTCATTGGAATATTCATTTGTTGCGATGAAGTTTTAAGCTTCCAGATATAATAAATTATTGTATAATTTAAATGATAATTTAAAATATATCAGCGCTGAATATATCGCATTTTAGAGATGTTTAAATAAAATTGCATTTCAGTTAAAAAGTGTTTCATAATCAATGCTTTTTGCATGATTGATCTATCATGTTTTAACATTCTTTTTGAAATCTGTATAAGAACTATAAAAAAAAAATTCTGATGTGTGCAGCGCATGACATTTCCTACATGATGGAATTACTTTACCTCCTCATTCACAGTGAAATGGTATATAAGATTCAGGGTGCAATGTTTTGGAACTGAATTAGCATCCCGTATCAATAAGTAAAAAAACACTTTATACAAAGGAGAAGGAAAACTTGAGCAACTTATTTAAACAAAAATATTGTAAAACGTAGCATACAGCTGTTTCGAGGGCACGCTGGATCTCTTTCGTTAGTGTAATAAAATCAACACACCTGAAGTCAAAAATTGGACCCTTTCGTCCTTTTGACTTCGTGTTTGTCGGTTCTCTTGCACTGGGGAAGGGGACCAGCGTATCCTCCAAACATCTGTACGCTACATTTTGCTTTATTTGAATACGTTTTTCTTAACGTCCATAATACGTTTTCCAATTTTTAAATACGTTTTCCAATTTTTAAATACGTTTTCCAATTTTTAAATACGTTTTCCAATTTTTAAATACGTTTTCCTTAACGTCAATAATACGTTTTCTAATTTTTAAATACGGTTTCCTTAAAGTCAATAATACGTTTTCCAATTTTTAAATACGTTTTCTTTAACGTCAATTAGATTAATATGAGGGATATTTGGCAACTTATCAGCCCAAACAGAATGATTTAATTATATTTTTCTATGCAAAATTCTCACCAGAATGCAATTGACATTTAATTAATATTTCTTGAAAATAAATGAATATTGGTGAATATTTTGGTTACAATATTTTGGCTACAAATACAAAACTATTTTAAAAACCTTCTTTTCCCGTGAATGAAACGAAATAAATGTTCGAGAACTATGTTGAACGATTTGTTCGATAATATTGCGTAGGGAAAGTGAAAGTATCTGATGAAGCTTATTATTATTATTTTTAGTTTTATGTAATATTTTGATAAATTTATTTTTAAAATGTGCAATATCTCGAGAAAGATTCATGTTAGCTTGTGAAATGTTTTGTGTTTTACGTTTACAAGTAAAAAAACATTACATATGAAAATGATTATCTACTGGGTGATTATAATTAAAGTTCTCCGTTTGAAAATGGTCTCAAATAAAAGCACTGGTCAGAATGATTTGAAATTTTGCGTAAACACTCGTGGAGCAATGGAATTTTGCTTGGTAAAGAAAAAAAAAGAAGTTCAAAAAGTCGCCGTTAGGAGAATAATTGGCGCTTTACTACACTAGAATGCAATACAAAAGTAATAAACGTTGACTGATTCATTGGCTACTGACGTAATAAATGTTCAATATGCTGTCCTTCGCGTTCTGAAACAAGCTGAAAGCGCAAAATAGCGTGTTCAACAACAGATTTGAGTGTTTCTGTAGAGATGTTGTGAATGTGATGCGTGATGCTAGCTTTAAGTTCCGCTAAATTGGTAATGTGTCCATTAAACACCACATTCTTCAGATGCCCCCAAAGCCAAAAACCATATGGATTGAGGTCAGGAGAACGTGCTGGTCATCTTACAGGAAAATGGCGGCTGATGATTCTGTCATCTCCAAAATGACTGCGAAGTAGCCGTTTCACTGGTTTTGCGATATGTGGTGGAGCTCCATCCTGCATGAAAATAGTGTTATCGATACACTGACGCTCTTGCAGTGTGGGTATAACGTGACTTTTCAAAAGACGTTCATATCGATGGCCATTGACAGAACAGTTGACGGGGCCATGAGGACCAACTTCCTCAAAAAAGAAAGGCCCGATAATAAACGCTGCTGTAAATCCACACCACACAGTGACTTTGAGGGAATGAAGAGGCACCTGGCTGGATTTTCCTGTGGATTTTCCTGTGGATTTTCGGTTGCCCAGATTCTGCAATTTTGCGTATTAACAGTTCCGTGGAGATGAAAGTGTGCTTCGTCAGTCCACAAAACTTTCCAGGGCCATTCATCGTCCACTTGTATTCGAGCCAGAAATTGAAGTGGGAACATTTCACGTGCAACATTGTCCGCAGATAGCAACTGTTGAACATGGGTCAGTTTGTAAGGATAACATTTCAAAATGTGTTTCAGAATTTTTTGCACCGTACTGGAGGGTACGTCTAATGATCGGAGAATTCCACGTGCATTCGTAGATGCATTAGCGTTACTCTCTTCTTCTAACGCAGTAGCTACGTCTTCCACTATTTCTCCATCGACTGCTTTCCGTCCCCTGCCAGGTTTGATGTCCAAAGAGCCAGTCTCTTCAAATTTTAAAATCATTTTGCGCAAGCTTTTGCCACACAGAGGACCAGATTTTAGCTTTTTCAACGTTCTGAACTTTCTAAGAGCTAGTAAACAAGAGCTGTTATTCTCATAAAACAATTTGACAAGAGGAGCACGATCTTTTAATGATAGAGTCATTGCAACAGAACAATAGAGATTTTTCATTAAGTTATGAGAAACAAGTTCCGTTCTTTCTTTTTTATAGCAAACGTTTATTGCAACGTTATTGTCTTATGCAAATTTGCAGCAGCATTTAAAGAGCAATTATGCAAAACAAGTTAAATCCACTTTTTGTGAAAAAGTTTGGCTTACGTTTGCTTAGAATTTAACATTGTTTCAATGGATGAAATTTTTTTTCATTACTTGCATGCATATGATGATGAAATATCGACTTTTAATTCAGTATTTGAAGGACAGCATATTGAGCATTTATTACGTCATTAGCCAATGAGTAAGTCAAAGTTTATTACTTTTGTATTGTATTCTAGTGTAGTAAAGCGCCAATTATTCTCCTAGCGGCGACTTTTTGAACTACTGTTTTTTTTCTTCACCAAACAAAATTCCATTGCTCCACGAGTGTTTACGCAAAATTTCAAATCATTCGGACTAGTGCTTTTTATTTGGGACCATTTTCAAACCGGGAACTTTAATTATAATCACTCTGTATAATATGTATAATTATAATCACTCTGCATTTAAAGGTCACGATTTTTTAATGATTTTTAAAAATATTTTTTCGAAAATTATGCAATATCTTTGTTTTATTAAAAAAAAAAGGAATTTGACAATTTTTTAGCACAGTACAAGCGTTATTGCAAAAATATTTTTCGTTACAAAAATATCAAGACTTCTTGAGAGTTTTTACTCTTAAAATTCCCAATAGGCTGAGAATTCAAAGTGCAGTTAAAAGAAGATGAAAAGACTATTTACTTTTAAAGCTGAATAAGACATTGTTTTTCTAAAAATTTTAAAGCTGATGATTCTGCCGTTCACAGACCTGATCGCATTTCGAGAGATTATGGAAATGTGTCCTTTCCGTATGTGTGTATGTCAGTGAGAAGTGGGAACGCTAACTCAAGAACAAATGTAATTGAGACATTTTATATTTACATGTATAGAGGATTACTAGCAAAGTTCTTGAGTATCCCAAATAACTTTGTGAGTAAAGATCCACGAGTGTAAATATTAAGTGTACTTATCTGCAGTGAAGTTACAATGCCCGATCGAACAAAAACGAGTGAAAAATAAAAGCAGTCGAAGAATTTAAAAAAAGAAATAGGATAACGAACTCGGCAGAAAAGCGAGATAGATGAAGAAGATAGATGTTTCTGAAATGATTCTGCATGCGTAAAAATTAAATGCGCAGAAATGTTCTACGTCTTTAAGCTTTCTCACCTAGAGTGTATATTAATACTAATTAAATGAATTATACATTTTCTGTACCCTTCCTCGATATGCTCGAATTCACGACAGATTTCTTCATGAAAGACTTGCGTGTGTGCAGTTATTTGGAACTGGGTCTAGCCAGAAACCCTAAAATATCTGATATTAGATGTATAAATCCGTATTAGAAAATAAATAAAATATCGACTTAAAAGAGAGAGAGAGAGGGAGGAGAGGGAGTGGACAGAGGGAGAGAGGAAGGGAGGCAGAGGGGGAGAGGAAGGGAGGGAGGCAGAGGGGGAGAGGAAGGGAGGGAGGCAGAGGGGGAGAGGAAGGGAGGGAGGGAGGTAGAGGGGAGAGAGAGAGAGAGAGAGAGAGAGAGAAACTGAAAATTGTTGGAATAAGGGGTAGTTGTTAACTAAAAAGAAGTGTTTGCGCAATTTGTAATGGGGTGCTGAAGCACCCTAGCACCCCTCGTGGCGAAGCTTATAGAAGTACGTGGCAATATTCTTTCTTGTATACATTTTGTTGCTGACGGACGGCATTTTGAACAGGCTGTACATTCGATTCTTGTATGCTTGAGTATTTTAGTTTTAAGTATTTTAGTATTTGCTATTTAAGTATTTGTTTATTTTAATACTTCCGTATAGGACAGCCATTCGCCAATTACCCTATTGTGTCAAATAAATGTCTTCTGTAACAGCTTTGTTGTTGATTCATTCATACCTAGTAGACCAGAGCTCCGAAACTCGAAGGACTCACAGCAACTCGGAATAACAGGAGAAGTGTACCATAGTGCTCACGAACTGGAATCCAGTGCTCTCCAGAGGACAGTAGAATGACAATCGAAAGCACTCAAAGCAGCAATGTTTTAATAAATTCTGAAGTTTTACTTTGTTATTGAATTCAAATTGTCTTTTCTGATAAGTCGTAAAATTAACTGTATGAGCTTTAAAAATATTACTGCTATAAAAAAATTCTAATTCATTAATTTTTTTTTATAAATTTTGTTCCTTTCCATAAAAAAATAACCCACTGCCGCTAAACCTTTTTGTTGAATATGTTGATTTATTTGCAAGCAGTGTGACGCGAAATACATTACTTGATGGTGGGACCTTAAATTCAGGAAAATTCTCGCGCTTCCAGTACTTAAATCATGTAATGGCCAATGTTCACAATTTTAATTCAGAACAGCAAAGTAGTTCTAAATTACCATTAGCAAAATTTTAAGTAATTCTACACAGCGGATTGTAATACATTCAACAACAAGGTTTACACCTTTCAACAGAAACCAATGTTGCTGTAGCAATGTTATCAGAATTTGTCTAGAGAGTGCAAGCAGCGGTTTTTTGTTCTGCTTATTACAATTAGCTGCTGCTTTATTCAACACAGCTTTCTGGATATGAAAAGTTGGAAGAAACAAATCAAGACGTATAATTTCGGGGTGCTTGTGTCATCGACACTCATCCCCACATCGAAGATAGCAATGTCAGATCTATGATGGTGTAGAACAGCAAAAACGATAGTCAGTTTAAAGATAGTCAGCATAAAGATAGTCAGTTTCATCGCTGCACTCCTGTGGGCGTGAGGATACGGTTTGCAGATGTCGATTGCTAAAATGATCCATAATTGTCTTGGTATGGTGGATACCTGTCTCGGCTGTGAAGGAAAAGGTGGAAAGGGCAAGGAAACGTGAGAACGAGTCACAAGAAAAATTTAAAGTGCAGAAATCAGGAATTTATTTACAAGAACAATGACAAAGTTAAAGTCAGCAAAAATATATTATGTACTGGGCTGGCGTCAGAATAACGCCGACAAATGCAAGCTGTCGGAAAGGCTATTGGCCGGGTCAGAAACGATAGGTGAAACCACCTTCGTTCACTGAAGTGGACTCAGTAGTGCCATCTATCGTTACCAAATGAAGAAGGTAAAATCGTCGAAGAAATACTTCGATGAATGAGAAACTCTAGGAGACTCCGGCCTGAGGAACGATATACCTTGCTTTCTTCTACTTAGTTCGTTGGGAGCCATGAAGAAGATGCCTTGCCCTACGTTCCTGCAATAGGAAAATGAGGTACAGCGTAAGTTTGGATAACTTCTCTCATGCAGAGTATGCTACAGTTTTTCTTGTAGAAATTTTGAGTGCTTTCTCAAACCTGTTCTGCAACGTCAGAGACTTTGAGATCATGGTGAATTTCTTCGTTTTGGACATACCTAGGAGCATTAACAATACAACGTAGTACTTTAGTTTAGAAAACTTGCAATCTCTGGATGTGACATTTTGCCTCAGCTCCCCAGATGGTGCTGGTGTACAAGAATGCCGGTGCGATGTTTATAAAGTATTAATTTATTGGGGAGGGAAAGGTGGGATTTTCTAACGAGAAGTGGGGTGAGGGAATGATAGGTTTCATTAACAGTTTTCAATTCGGTTTCTATATGCTCTCCGCAAGTTAAGTGGTCGTCTAAGGTGACTCCCAATTACTTTACGGAGTGCCAGGAAGGAATGCTTTCATTAAAAATATCGAGATTAAAGCTATGATTTAGTTATCGGTAGTTAGGCTTAAAAATACATACTGCACTCTTGGAGGCGTTAATTTTAATTCTCCAGGTCTCGAGCCAGTGCTCAAGGCTATGTTTAATGTAGCTTTGGAGTGTGTTAATGGAATTCTTCTGTGACAGCTCCGTGCGATCATCTGCACAGTCATCTTCAAAGATGGCCAGCTTGATTTGTAGAATGCTTGGAGTATCATTGTTGAAGATGTTTAAGAGGAGAGGACTCAAGGCTCTGAGTTTTCGGACAGAAGGGAGAGTTTGATCAATTCGTACGCGGAAAGAACGATTACTGAGATACGAATTGATGATGGTCAAAAGTTGTGTCGAAATGCCAAGTCGCACCAGCTTGGTAATTAATCCGGTAATTAACGCTTTATCAAAAGCTTTAGCTATGTCGAAAAATACAATGCTAGTGTACTGCCTGTTGTCAGCGTTTGTGTGGACAGTTTCAACAACACGCAAGAGTTGGGATTGCGTGGAATGAGCAGACAGAAATCCATGCTGGTCCGGTATTAAAATGTTATTAAGTCTGCAGAAACTATACAAATGACTAAGCAACACTAATTAGTAGATTTTTGATAAATTTGAAAGTAGACTGATTGTTCTCCAATTTTCGACAAGGTTTTGATTGGGTTTGGGAATTGGGCAGATGATGGCAGTGTTCCAACTCTGGGGGAAAAAGCAAAAGTCCGGCATGTAATTTAACAGCATAGGTATCCAACATATATAGATCAGGTAGATTTTTGATGATACGATTTCTTAATTTCTAGTCCATCAACGATATTAAGAATTTCAGCCAATGAGTTTCGTTTTAGGTCGTTTGGTGCTCGTGATTTGTCTGTTGTAATTCGTTTACAGTGTCTGTATAAGTATGGCTGAAATTGTGGTCAATATGAGGCGAAAATTGGAGTTCAAAGATGTCTGCGAAAGAATTAGCTTTTTCCTCCGCAGTCTGGGCGAGTCCATGTATGCTATTAATGACCAGAATTGTAGTTTTGGTGGTTCTTAGGTTTTTTGCTGTTCGTCAGAGACTGTGATTGGTCGGTGTAGCCCAAACAGAATGATTTAATTATACTTTTCTGTGCAAAATTCTCACCAGAACGCAATTGACATTTAATTAATATCTCCTGAAAATAAATGACTATTGGCGAATATTTTGGCGTCAAAATAAAAAACTATTTTAAAAACGTTCTTTTTTTCGTGAATGGAACGAAATAAATACTCGACAACGATATTGAACGATTTGTTGGATAATATTGCGAGTGGAAAGTGAAAGTATGTGATGATACTTTTTTTTTGCATAAATTTATTTGAAAAACGTGAAATATCTCGAGAAAGGTTCATGATAGCTTGTGAAAATTCGTGTCAAGTAAAAAAAAAATGCGTGTGAAAATGATTATTTACATAACAGCATTTAAAGATTATGATTTTTTAAAAATATTTTTTCGAAAATTGTGCAATATCTTTGTTTTATAAAGAAAAAAAGGAATTTGACAATTTTGTAGCGCAGAATAAGAGTTATTGTAAAAATATTTTTTGTTACAAAAGTATCAAAAGCCTTCTTGAGTGTTTTTAATGCTCTTTTAAAATTTCCAATAGGCTGAGAATCCGAAGTGCAGTTAAAAATAAGATGAAAAGACTATTTTCTTTTAATGCTGAATAAGACATTGTTTTCCTAAAAATTTTGAAGCTGAGGATTTTGCCGATACAACACGTCCACAGACCTGATCACATTTCGAAAGATTCTGGAAATATGTCCTTTCCGTATGTGTGTATGTCAGTGAGAAGTGGGAACCCTAACTCAAGAACGGATACATTTGAGACATTTTATATTTACTTGTATAGTGAGTTATTAGCAAAGTTCTTGAGTACTCCAATAACTTTGTGAGTAAAGGTCCACGAGTGTAAATGTTAAGTGCAAATATCTTTAGTAAAGTTATAATGCCCGATTGAACAAAAGCGAGTGTAAAATAAAAGCAGTCGAAGAATTTAAAAAAGGAAATAGGATAACGAACTCGGTAGAAAAGCGAGATAGATGAAGAAGATAAATGTTTCTGAAATAATTTTGTGTGCATAAAAATAAAATGTGCAGAAATGCTCTACGTCTTTAAGCTTTCTTACTTCGAGTGTAAAGTAATTAAATTAATTGTACATTCTCTGTATACTGCCGCAATTGGCGCGAGTCCACGATAGATTTCTTTATTGAAGCGTGGTTTATGTGCAGTTATTTGGAACTTTGTCTAGTCAGAAATCCTAAAAATATCTGATCTTAGATTTATAAATCCGTACAAGAAAATAAATAAAATATCCACTTAAAAAAAAAAGAAAAAAGACAGATAGAGGGGAGGGAGAGAGAGGGAGAGGAGAGGAGAGAGAGAAACTGAAAATTGTTGAAATAAGGGGTAGTTGTTAAGTAAAAAGGAGTGTTTGTGCAATTCGTAATGGGGTTGCTGAAGCACCCTAGCACCCTCCGTGGATCCGCCTATGGAAGTACATGGCAACATTCTTTATTGAATACATTTTGTTGCTGACGGACGGCATTTTGAACAGACTGTACATTCGATTCCTGTGCATGTTTGAGTATTTTAGTTTTTTAGTACTATTTAAGTATTTGTTTATTTTAGAATTTCCGAATAGGACAGCCACTCGCCAATTACCTAATTGTGTCAAATAAATGTCTTCTGCAACAGCTTTGTTGTTGATTCATTCATACCTATTGAACCAAAGGTCCGAAACTCGAAGGACTTACAGTAACTCGTAGCAGCAGGAGTACCATAGTGCTCACGAAGCGGAATTCAGTACTCTTCAGAGGACAGTAGAATGACAATCGAGAGCACTCAAAGCAGCAATATTTTAATAATTTCTGAAATTTTACTTTCTTATTGAATTAATATTGACCTTTCTGATATGTCGTAAAATTAACTGTATGAGCCTTAAAAATGTTACTGCTATAAAAAATTCTAACTAATTCATTAATTTTTCTTCTAAATTTTGTTCTTTATACCATAAAAGAATAACTCACTGCCGCTGAACCTTTTTGTTGAGTATATTGATTTATTTGCAAGCGGTATGACGCGAAATACATATTTTGATCGCGGCACCTTAAGTTCAGGAAAATTTTCGCGCTACCAGCACTTAAATCATGTAATGACCAATGTTCATAATTTTAATTCAAAACAGCAAAGTAGCTCTAAATTAGTATTAGCGAAACTTAACTATGCACAGCTGATTATAATAGTACATGTAACAAGGTTTACACATTACAGTAGACACCAACGTTGCCTGTAGCAAGGTTATCAGAATATATCTAGTGAGTGTAGGCCGCGGTTTTTTGTTCTGCTTAACGCAATTAGCTGCTGCTTTATCCAACGCAGCTTTCTGGATATGAAAAAATTAAAATATAATAAATATGCAGAGAGAATAAAATTATTTTTTTATACAAAATATACTATTAAAATATTATTGGTACATATAAAAATATTTTAATATTCATGATTCACTACACCATTTTGGGCTTAACTAAGGCTGGCTGTCCAAATGGCTGCTGTTGATAAAAATATATCTATGACCTGTAGGGATATAAATAAAATGAAATGAAGTTTAGACTTGAAATGACAGAATTAGTGCCATTATGAAACTCAAAAAGTTATTTATATTTCCGTATTTTGTCTTAGTCATTTCAGCACTTTCAACATCGATTTGGAATGCTACCATGTGTTCAAGTCATATTTACTGCAAATAAACACTATTTCAATGACCCAAGAAAACATAGCATGCTGAAAATGGGAGAATGGAAAATAGACAATTTATGCATGGGCGTATCTATATAAGCAATTTATGTATGTCCCCGCCATTCACAATTAAATCTTGTAGATATTTTTTAAATAAGGCTTCTTTTCTATAATTGAATATAATTGACTGAATTTTCAATTTGCATAACTTCTTATAGAAATCCGCGTCGTTGTAAAGCTTGTCTGGGCTCCTAAACAAAGAAAAGTGCATAGCCTCCTTTGTTTATTTATTAAAGGAGCTGCTAATCAAAAGTTTATCACAGAAGAGTAAATAGGGTATGCCTCATGAAGTTCTGCACCGATCGACTTCAAATTCCACAGGAAAAATAGTCGGATGAATTACCCAGTCATATACAGACTTTATGATAAATACAGAACATTTACATGGCATTACATTCTACTTTTACGCGAGACAAAACATGTAAACGTGGGAGTTTTATTTACTCCCAAATTCGCATAACAGAATGATTCATAAAGAGGGTAAATGTTGTGCACATATTAAAAAAATGCAAAGCATACTTTAAATTGAACTTATTAAACATGGCCTTTGATCGTAAGTCGTAAAACTTTTGCGTTGTGACGCTAATAACTCACTTTTAATATCTTTAGTACGAGTTCCTGGAATAGAATATATTAACATAATACTACTCATAATTAACTGCACCCATTTTAACTTAAAAATAACATTATTTGTTAACAACATTTTATTCATTGCTAAATTAATTACAACAATTACCACATATAATTAAGGAATTAAGGAGGAGATTGGACATGTGAGACCAGGTAAGTTATTCTTATCAATAAGCTGACTTGCACACTTGAAGCACCCCTTATTTATGGCTTTTGCTGACCTCCCAGATCAGGGCTGCAATACATTGGCGTCTTGCAGTCTCATACCATTGTGTGGCCTGCTAGACATCATAAATATTGATATAAAACTGTCTCCTTATATCTGGTCTCACAGTAAACATTCTAAATGCTGCATAGAGGGGAAAAATGTGTGCTTAATATGGAATATGGGTCCCCTGGAGTTCCGAAAGAGACTTAGCATCCATGATTCAACTTTTAGAGCAAGAGATCCAGGAAGCAGGAGGACAATGACTGAAATACCTGTATAAGGACAGTTGGCAGTTACTGGAGAGTTGTTGGATGAGGTAGGTGGGTACACAGCTCTCCAGAGGTCATCCCAAACATTTTCGGTATGATTAAGTTCCGAAGAATATGCTGGTCACTCCATACGTTCAATACATTTGCCCTGGAGACAGCTGTCTACTAAGTTTACTCTATTTGGGCAACAGTAACGTCCACTAAAAAAAAATCCAGTTTGATTGCAGTTGTATATCGCCTGAAATAGAGATCTAGGATTTCGTCGATACACATTTACGTGGTTAGTGCCTCCTGAAGGTCGGTACAGTCAATTAATGATGGTCGGCACGGTCTACCAATAAAATACCTGCCCATACTTTCACAATACCACGATCAAAAGCATGGTGTTCACCGATGTTACTCGACTAGTTGCCTGTTTCTCCCCCCCCCCCCAGAGAAGCGAACACTTGCTGTCTGATTGTCTGAATAGGACGATAATACGGAATGAAATTTGAGATTTTATAAATTCGTGAATTTAAAAGATATGGTTTTAATTTTTGGAATATAAAATTATTTCAGTGTGCTATGAAAATTTCAGTTAAATCGGATGAAAACTCGTTGAGATAGCAATTAATTTTGTGAATTTTACGTCTGGTATATAGGGACTTTTTCTTTATTGCGACTTCAAGTATTTTATTTATTAGCGTTTATTTTAAACAGTTGAAAAGTCTATGTTCTTGAATATCCGCTTTCCAAGTTCGCAAATTTAAAAGATATAGCATATAAGATATTTTTGTGTCGCTCTGCTAACGATCGACGAACTAGATATTTGTACTCACGCGTGGCTAAGAAGTATCAAATGAGCTTATTTAGGGCGTATTAGAAGCGTATCTGCATTACTTAGCGAACGCCTATTTAGGACTTTAGCAACGTCGGGTCATTCGTTCTAGTTTAATATAAAACCGATGGTTTGAGTTCCCATCTATAGATTCCTGAAATTCAAAATACAAATTAGAGATATTAGTAATATTAATATTAGAGATTTCCAGAAGTTTCTATGGAGAGTCTATAAATAGGAATCATCATTGAGTCGAAAGACATTTGATAAGATACGAACTCATTGGACTGTGATTTTTACCTATGCTTCGGGAATAGTGGCTGCTGTTTGGGAAATTACTTTTGTCAATATTTTGAGATTAATATCAGTTATTTTGTGAAATGAGCGAAGCATTTAAGTCTTGTTTTATTGTATATTGTTCCTGTTTAAGCTGCGCTTGTGAATAAACGTGTTAGTTATCCAGAAATTTGGACTTGTTCTTTTATTCGGAGTGCACATCCACTATGCCGACGGATACGTCGTAACAATGTACAGGAAATGCAGTGTGACGGAGTCAAAAATTCGAATTCGAGTTTTCGATGGAAGAGTATGTATGTCTCAAGCATTACTGAGCTCCAATCGAACGTCGAGGTGATCTCTCTCTCTCTCTCTCTGTGTATACGTAACTGTGGAAGCGAAATCTCAAAAACGAATGAAGTAATTCGAAAAAAAAATGGTACGATTATTACAATTAATGAATACTGAGAACCGATTGATTTTAAACGCAATCGAATGTTCGGAAGAACCCTGAATATTCGAAATCAATTTTTAAATAAAATCATTAACATTCAGAACATTTAATAATGTTAAATAAATAATCATTTTATACACAATGTTTCATAAGAAAACGCATGACATCCGGTTTTAAAGCCTTGTTCGAACCTTTACTCGAGACAGCACGTTTAGGATAAATTTATTGAAAAAGTTTCATAAAATTAAAGTGAGTAGCACGTATCTTTAACTAGGTTAACATTGGTGATAAACTAGGCGAAATATCACGAATTTGGCGACTTTTGGAAATCTTGAAAAATTCCCGAAAATATGTCCAAATTGGCAAAAAATGACGCTTAATTACTGAAAATTACGCCAAAATTGATGAAAATTGAAGTTCTATTTCTGTGAGAATTTCAGACGTTTTGGGGAGTTAATATTTTTCATTCGAAATGTAGTGCGTTTCCTTATTTATCGGACAGGCACGTTTTAAAATTAATAATAATATTTTTTTTTTTTGGGGGGGGGGAGGTCTAAGGTGTTGTAAATTAATGTTGTAGCGGATTATGAATAAATTATTCTTCAATAGGGTAGCTTGTTTCATCCTTAGTTTGCTGTGAAAAAAATAAATTCATTGCATTATGCAGTGAAAGTTATGCGTACATCAGAGTTTTAACATTCGCTTTACTTTAAACAAATGTTTGAAATATGCATTATTTAACAATGAGTTTTGCACTCGTAGTACTAAGAGATCTCTGAAATTATCTGCCCTATGAAGTTTTGAAAAAATAGAGTTCTAAATATGTCTCCGAGTTTTACGCTTAGGGCTTTCAACGTTGGGATAACCTAGAGAAAACAGTTTTTGGTATTTTTAATTTTCAAAACCGGGATTTTTAAATATTAAAGCTTAGCTCGCGGGTAAAAATTGGAGGAAAAAAATATAAGGAAAAACAACGAGGTTTATGTTATAATTGAATTTAAAGAAAAGGTTATTTACCTATCTACTTAAAGCACGAAGAATGACAATGTAATGAAACGCCCTACACTAAATAAGATAATAACAATAATCTTAGTCTCCATCTTGACTGCAAATGATTAATTAAAAAAAGAAAAACAAAACTGCATAAAGTACACAAAAGAAGAATTTGCCAATAATAATTCTGTAATATGAGTTAATGTAAAATTAAAAAAAAAATGATGACGGGTTTAGTCCGAGGAAGCTCAAATGTTTTCGAGTGAATAGCGTTTTGTGATATAGTGCAATAAAGTTTCGTGAGGTTGTTCATTGTTTTTCCAGTTGCTTTGTTTCGCTTGCAATCTATATAATGATTGTATAACTTGTTTGTGTCTTTTAAGACCCTCATAGGACCTCGGTGACTTGCAAAACGGAATTTTTGCATACTGAATATCGACCATGGGATAGAACTTAACTGAGCAGGATCTTTGATTCCCCACTCCTCCACTGGGAAAGGATAAAATACTCTTTTCGAAACGTCTTTTATATATATATATCTCTGAATATCTTCTAAAAAGTATTTCGAGTGAAACTTAGCAAAGTGAAGCAAAAACTCGCTGAGACTAAAACTCTTTTTTCGAAAAAAGAAAAAAAAAAAATAAATAAATAAAAATGTTCAATGCATTACGATATTAAAATTATTTTTGAATATTTATGAATGGTAATTATATTTACATAATAAAATAGTATGGAAACCAGTCAAAATAATTAATATTTAAAAAATAAAGACAACCAAAGAAATTGGTCATGATTAAAAGCCTTTTATTAAAATCTCCTTTTTACGACGTACCAAAATCACATGGCCATAGCGCAATCGGGTATTATTATGCCTTTCATCAGTGGCGAAGTGAAAATAAGTGGCGAACATGTGCTTAAATACAGGCCATAACCTCCAGACGAAATTTACATATTAATCATTTTACATTTTTAAATACGAGGCATTTAAACTATAATTTAATTATAAAATACAAAATATAATAAAAGGAAAAAGGTTCATAAATTAAATGCTAATCAATAGGAATGTCGTCAAAAAACGAAATAAAGCATCTACTAAATATTCGGAAAATCATATAAAGGTTTAACACGTAGTGATTCAAGAACGTTATTAACGATAATTTTCATCCTATATTTGATAAACCTTTTCTTTTAATTAGCTGCAATAACTCCCGTAATATTTTTCTTTATGAATCCCTTTTCATTTATCTTTACCGTGAAACGATTTGCAATTTTGATCCCTTTCAGACCCTTAGTTATGATTGGCGTCCCGTTCTCGACTTGCTACGTGTTAAAACTTTATATGATTTTCTGAGTATTTAGTAGATGCTTTATTTCTTTTTTGCCGACATTCCTATTGGTTACCATTTAATTTATGAACCTTTTTCCTTTTATTGTATTTTGTTTTTCATAATTAAATTATATTTTAAATGCCTCGTATTTAAAAATGTAAAATGATTAATATGGAAATTTTGTCTGGCGGTTATACGTCCTGTATTTTAGCACATGTTCGCCACTGATGAAAGACATACTAATACCCGATTGCGCTATGGCCGTGTGATTTTAGTGCGTAGTAAAAAGGAGATTTTAATAAAAGCCTTTTAATCTTGACCAATTTTTTGGTTGTCTTTATTTTAAAAATATGTATTTACATATTGAAAAATTCTCATTCTATTTCCGACAAAACAGGCAAACATTTTTTACATTTCTATCTATTAGGCTCGGTGATATAAGCGTCTAAATTGTTTACATTTTTTGTAGAGCTCCGATTTTAGACGGGTATCCCGACCATAGACATCATTAAAAAAAAAGAGTGAGGAAACTGCAAGACAAAAACTGATATCATAAAAAAATTAACGGATACATAATTATATCTGAAGAACTTACATTTCAGATACATTAGAAGTTAGTTGGGTTTATGACAAGGGGGACAAAATAGTTATAAACATTAATATGCTGAATTAAGGAAAATTGAGATAAAATTTTAGAGAATTATCCTTAAGTTCTTTAGTACTATAAAAAAAAGAATAAATTGAGAACAGTTTCAAATCAAGACAAATTCATTAAAAAATGCAATGACTATTAACCAAATGAGGCACTGTGTGACATTAGTTCTTACATTGTTATTCAGAACTTTGAAAATAATAGAAATGAAGGACAGCAGGTAATAATAGTTAAGTTTTCAAACTAACAATTTGATAAATGTGAAAAACAAGTAATACAAAAAATCGGTATTTTTGTATCATTTCTAATTTTGAAATGTCGAAAAAAATTGACAGGAATACGAATTTTCGGGATCCCGGCAATCCATGCAGGTGATTGATAAATCTTGTCGAGATAGTACTTAATATTTAGATTTTTTCTTCTCTGGCTTCAAAATCACGTTTATTAGAGCAGGTGATTTTGGATTTCTGAAATTCGTATTGCAAGCTGGTGTTTTGAAGAACTGGTATTCTTCTGAGGGTAAATTGAGTGGTGTTTCCTGTATCTGTATTACTTACGTAAAGGACGCTTATTCAGAACCCTGGCAACGTCGGGTACTTCGTTCTAGTGAATAATGAAAAAGACCATGACGTAAAATGCAACGCAATTAAAGTTAAGTACGCAGACGTACGTTTTGAAAATGTTTGGATTTCCATCTTCAGTTTGAACAATCCTAGACTTGAATATCCAAACAAGCGCTAGAGTATGCCGCTAAACAAACCATATTGTTTGCTTTCTTTTCTCTCCTAAAATTAGTCACAAAATTTCTACAATTCTCAATAATTTTGAAATCAAAGTGATATTCTTCCCTATTTTTCCCTACAGTGATATTCTTCCCTATGATACTCTTCTCTATATATCTTCTTTTAAGGACTCTAATATTAAAAGTTTCAATTACTAGGGAATTTATCAATTTCTTGTCAATGTGGACTACCTTACATTGGTCAAACTAAACGCGGCTTGAAAGGACCTCAAAATTATGTCAGAAACCAAGAAATTAATATGAATCTTCAATTGCTAATCATTGCTGGATGAAAAGTCATCGGTTTGATTTTTCGCTGCGCCCATAGGGTTCTTCTGTTTTCGATTTCGATTTCCCAGATCATTTTCATATTAATAAAAATTCTAGTTATCTAGTTAATAATTTATCACTGACACCCTAATTCTTCGAGATATGACATAGTCATGCCTAAATTTTGTTTCACTGTTTCATTCGTTTTCTGCTCCGTACGTTAAGTTCATATGCAATGCACTGTATACCTTTTCTCTTGTTTGAATCATATTTGAGTTCCGTCTTTCTATTTTTTCTCGTTTTGCTTCTCTTTTGTCGCACTAGGTGGCGCTACTATATTAGATTCTGTCGTTTAGCCATTTTCTGTTTGGACGGTACAGTGTAGTGGTAATTTGTGCTTTCAGGTGCAGTTCGTACTGGATAAAATATCCAAATATTTCCGAAACGCACTTATGCTTACTTAACTTTACTTGCGTTGCATTTTACGTTGTGATTGTGATTTTCTTCTTTAAAAAATAACTTGTTCGCTTATCTTAAATGATTTACTGTTTTCATAGGTATTCGAATTTCATTCATGACTATTTTACTCTCATGGAAAAATAAAGGATAAAACGGGTTCTTGAAAAGAAAAAAGAAGGAATTACTATGGAGTTTATGAAAATGTTCATATAATTTCGCACTTCGACTTAAGAAAATAGGTTAAATTTACCTCACAAAATACTTTGCCAATTTTCTTTTAGAATGTATTGGGAAAACTACTGAAGTTTTTTGATTATATATATATATTCTTTTTGGATTAGCAGGACTGTTCTTCATTTTGCTTTCTGATTGACTCTCTAATGTGGGCTCTTAATCTAGGTGTATGAACTACCGTGTTTTTTCTCTTTGTGGCTATTTCGTCTTTATTATTTCGAGATTGCTGGTTCTCTTTTATTGACGAAGGGAATCCACTGAATCTTCGAAACAGCTGTATGCTGCATTATTACTTTATTTGTGCTTTAATACATCGCTCAAGTCTTCCTCTCTTATTATAGTATTAGTTAATATTCGTGAAACGAGTTATGGCGAGTGTCAGCGAACAGGAGGCACAAGGCCTCTAGTTATACTAAAAAATAATGTTAATAAATGTTGAATGTTACACAAAGAGCATTTCTTAATCATTTCATAAAGTGGAAAAAATATATATACTTATCGTGTACATTTAATGAGCTCCACCAAATAAAGATTTTAAACCATCTATTATTATTTTAATTAAGTTAATTACTTCCATTTATGAAATTCGGAATTTTTAAAATAAAACTTCTAATAATCTTTCTTTCTTAAAAAAAATTAATGAAAAATTTAGGAGAAGAAGCAAAAACTGGAAGCAGGTTTTTTCATGTAAATTTATTGCTTCGGTATTATTTATTAGAACTGTTGTAATTATAAAAATTCGTTAATTGTTCCTTTACCTTCATTAGTTTTGTTAATTTTTCTCTAGACGTGTAATGATATAATTATTTATTTATAGATCGGTGGAGTTCTTTTGTTAATTTCTTGAACACTGCGCTCAATCAGAAATGATAATTAGGTAGGGAATGGTTATATGACTTTCCTTACAATAATAGTATATGTGAAGGAGAATGTTTGTGATTGGGTCAAAATCCTTGGAATGGTTTGATTTAATACTAATACGAATTTATTTTGCCTAAAAGTTTAAAATCAAAGACAACTAAAAATTGGCCATAATTAAGTCTTTTATTAAAATCTCCTTTTACGACGTAAAAGGAGATTTTAATAAAATGCTTTTAATTATGGCCAACTTTTTAGTTGCCTTTGTTTATAAAGTTTCAATTATTTTAACGTGTTTCCATGCTATTTTATTCTGTTTAGATCTGAATATGAATGAACCAATCCTTGAATTATGTCTGCTTTTATCTGTGGACAGAGTATCTCTTGAACGAATTGAGTGATTCGAATGAAATGTGGTAAGCCTATTTAAATTAACTAGAGTCTGTCTCAACTCGCCTTTCTCATACCTAAATCATTTTTCAAGAAGATTTATTTTAGTTTTGTTTTTGGAAATTTTACAAGAAAAATTTGAAATATCTGTATTGTTGTTTCAAATGATCCCAATTATAGCATGTTACCCTTTATTTAAAAGAGCTTGAAAAAATCTTTTAACTGATACCAGGTTTCATATGTACCTCCCCTGGGGGAGGGGGGCACTCGCCTCCTCCCCGAGGGGGCTAATGATGTCACTTATACAAAAATTGTATCGCAGCTATTTTTTAGCACAATTATTGAAACTATTACGTTTTGCGATTATTGAGCCATAAATAATCCATTTTATGCATGCTTATGCCGCATTTTGTCCTCTTAAGAAATCGTATGCTATCATGTCAAGAAATGCTACTATGTCAAAATTTCGAAATTAAAAAAAAAATTCCATCTGGTTTTAGATTTTTCACTATCAAAGCCGAATATGGAGTCTCGTGAAAATTCATTAATATTTGTGGCAGTTATAGAGTACATATCAAATCGATTACTGACAGATAGACGGACAACACGCCAAAAATAATCAAAACGTGTTTAAGAGGTACTAAATCGTATATTGGCATCAGAATCTCGAAATCGGCAATTTTCTTTAAAACAATATTTTTTCAATACTACGTATGAGAGAGTTAATATATAATGTAAGGAGAACATGACATAAAAATATTGTTAATAATTCCAACGTAAAAATATTGTTAATAAACTTATAATTTTTATACTTTTTCCAGATCGAAATAATGGTGTACTAGATTCACAGAACAATGATCTTGGCATTGAACTAACATCACGCAAATTGACATTGGGCTCTTTTGCAATACATATATATATAATTACTTGAATTGGTTATTATATATTTCTAATATATACAGGGTGATTATAATTAAAGTTGCGATTTTAAAACGCTGTAAAGTAAGAACTACTGGTCAGAATGACCTAATATTTGACCTGAGTATATGTGAAGTAATGGAATTTTGTTTGGCGAAAGAAAAATTACTTCCAAAATGTACCGATAGATGGCAGTGTGCGAATCCAACATGGAATTTGCTTGAAGAAAACCGAAAAAATTAGCCGCTAGGTCGCTCGAGAAAGTACGCCTCTAATCTGGAGGTATGTTAATTAAGACTGAGCATGCGCACCGCACATTCCAGTTGTGATAAAAACGACGAGCACATGCAGTTCTCTGGAAATCACAACTTTTGTGCAAGATGGCGTTCCTCCGCACATTGCAACACCAGTGAAGCAGCTGCTGAAAATCCATTTCGGAAATGACAAGATTATCAGCCTCATTTTCCAACAGTCTGGACGTCACGTTCACCTGACCTTAATCCTTGTGACTTCTGGCTTAGGGGGCACCACAAGAATGTGGTGTATAGTGGTCGTATTGCGAACTTAGCTGACTTAAAAGCACGCATTACTCACTACATCCACAGCATCACCTCTGATACACTCCGATCTGTTGTTTTGCGCTTCCAACTCATAGCCGAGCACAGTGGACAGCATATTGAACATTTCTTGCGTTTATCGTATTTATTTCATATTTTCGTGATGTTTCAATCAATTATTAAATTAAGTGATGTTGATTAAATTGTCGTTTCTTTCGGCTAACAACACCGCGTGTTTGGTAAATACAGCGCCGTCTATCGGTACATTTTTGAAGTATTTTTTTCCTTCACCAAACAAAATCTCATTGCTTCACGTATACTCATGTCAAATTTCAGGTCATTCTGACCAGTGGTTCTTACTTTACAGCCTTTTAAAATCGCAACTTTAATTGTAATCACCCTATATATATATATATATATATATATATAAATATAGTTTACATATATCTCTTCCCAAATTCGTAAATATTATTATCAACTCTGTATCAACTACCACTCGATATCATCCAAGACAACATTTCCAATTATGACGGTTACTAGTTTATTAAAAAAAAACACTAAATATTAATAATTATAATATATATATCCCCCTGGCCGTCACTTTATAAATACTCTTTTAATATTTTTATGGGTATATAAGTACTTGTTCTTTTTAGGAGTTTATAAATAAATATATATATATATATAATATGTGTGTGTATTAAAAATAGTTTTAGGCCTAATGCTACTTAGCGTATAAATATTAAGTAATCAACTAAATGTACATGCACAAATCAATCATAAAATAAACCTTATATGATTGATTTGCGTATGCTTGGTAATTGCCCTTCAGTTTACAAGTCAGTTGAGTTAGCCTAGTTACAACAATAACTATAGAATACGTCATGGTGAAAATGTCATTTGTGACAAATGCTAGTACAAGTATAATAAGCGTGAAATATTTATGCATATAAACATTTTAAAGTCAAAAGGCATTTTCCTTTAGGCGATCGCAGAATTCAGCGAGCTTCTAAGATCTTTCCAATATTCATGAATAATTCAGGCTTAAAGCCGGGGAGTAATATTTATATTCAGTTTTCAGAAATATTAAGAATTCAGAATCTTATTATGATCCTGGAGCAAAACCGGATTTGTATTAAAGTCGGAGATATTTTGAGTCCTCTTACACCAAAAGTGTATGCGAAAAGTTTTAATAGTAAGTAAGATAGAGTATATATAAAATTATATGTACCATAAATAATTATAAAGTAATATAAATAATAAATATGTAATTTTCAATTTCATTCAAGCGAATGAAATTGAATGCTGAAAACGTTAGCAAAACTATGTAGTACACTACACAAGGTAGTGTACGTGACTTGCGTACGATCAACAAAAGAAAACTTTGATTATTATATAAAATACAACGCAAATAAGGTGTAGTAAGCAGAAGTACGTTTTTGAAATTTCTGGGTTTCCTTTCTCAGTGGGAACAAGTCTTAATATGAGCGCTAATACAAATATGGATATTAGGTGCAGGTTTGTTTGCACTGAAGAAGGAAATCTAAAGACTTTTAAAATCATACATTAGCTTACTACACCTTAAAATGTTCGATTTACCGAATAGACAAGAATCGTCCGTTTTAAAGTAAAATAGAGAAATTTTGTATAAAGTAAATAATTTGATAAAAAATTGTGAAAAAGACGGATTTTTTAAAATGTTTATTTGAGGGGGGGGGGGGGGCTCCAAAACAAAATGTTCGAAATTTAAACTAATTGAAAGCAAATCCTCCGATGAGGTAGAGGAATTAAATTTGACGAAGTATAGACTGTTCGATAGTAAGAAACACACCACTAACCACTATATGAAGACTCTATAAGTTATAACTATGATATATATATAAGTTATAACTATGATTTTTCCCCTTCTTACTATCGAAAAGTTTAGACTGTTTGATAGTAAGAAGGGGAGAAATCATAGTAATAACAAGAAATTTATGAAAGGGTCTTCATATAGTGGTTAGTGGTTCTGGTGTGTATACTTCATTTTTGACAAAACTATTAAGAATTTCTATACTTATTTCGAACAATCATGTTCATTTTTGGAAACATCTGGAAGTAATATATCCAGTAACGGAAATGGAAATCCTTAGTGAACCCTAACTCTTCGAAATTACATGCTGAATCTATATCACTCATTATGAGTTCTATCTATAGACAATTCTTAGAAATAGATGTTGAAAGGATTGGTGCTACCGTGAACATTAGAGTACATTATAAGACTCGCCAAGAGTCATCGAGTTGGCCATATTCCAATTTGTTTGGTGCCAAGGCTGCGAAAATTGATTCTAAGGTCAAGCAATCCGCTTCTTCAAATAACGCAGGGGTTGTCTGTAAATATGTTTTCTCTTTGTTCAAATATAACGTGCCAAGAAATATTTTAAACATTTGTAACAACAGGGATCAAAATTGGGTACTTGAAGGCTTCAAAATGTCATTACATATCTACTTTGTTGAGAAATAAATTTTATTTTTCTTTAGGCATTAATAGTGGTTGATAACTCAGTTTACATATTTTTATAGTAGTTGCATTGATGATTCAATGGAATTTATGTAGAAATGGCTGCATTTATTTCAACACAACAGATCTTCTTGTAATTTCTGTTTTAAAAAGAGTACAAATATTCTTGCATATGGCAACGGATTAAAAAATTATTGTTTGTTTAATTATAATAATCTTAATCGATTAGTTACAAAGTTGCCACTTAGCGGTCAGAAATTGTAAAAAGTTACATAAGCAACCCATGGTCCAATTTTTAAAATGAATATATCACACAAATTTGCAGGCCACGTCCTTTAATATGATATGTGGTTTGTAATTTTTCGTTAAGCATTCTCCGAAATCTTAAAAACCTTACAAATATATATATATATATATATATATTCAAATATACCAATATATCAAATGCTGAAAAAAACAACTTTCTGAAAATATACCCTTAGGCGCATAGCAGCTCAACCAAGTACATTTATACAAAACACAAAGATAAGAAAGAAGGAATGACAATGTATCAAAATTTCGCCGAGGGGGATTGTGACCCCCACTTCCCGGTTAAGCCAGCTTAATGTCATGACTATACTCCCGGAAGCGGATACACTGTCGTAAACCAAGTACACTATACTAAAACTAAAAATGTAAAGACAAGAAGGTGAAAGACCCATACTGACTATACCACCAAAACTGTATCTACAAGTTTCATTACAACTAAACAGTAACACATATGACTATTTAAAAATCAAATATATAACATGACAAACAAACTCGTACACACGTCACCATCCAAGCATCAAAATAGTAATTGACACTACCTGTGCTTGTATAAAACTCCTTTAAACTGTTCAACTATTACGTCCGTGGTAGCCAAACCACAATATGTAAAGCCAAAAAGGTGAAAGACCCATATTGACTATACCACCAAAACCGAATAATAAAGTTTTCAATGCTGCTAACATCAACACAAATTACAATATAAAATATTAAAGAGATAACAAGACGAACCAACCTCGTTCTCACTTCGCCATCCAAACAACTACTCATCATTTGACACAACCTCTCCGGAATCAAAACTCCCTTTAACATCTCTACCAATATGTCTATGGTAGCTGTATGTCTTCTTCTGTTTAAACTGTAAGTGTTCCTTTATATAAAAATTAAACTGTAACTTTCCGTTACGGTTATGTTGTAAAATTTTCAGATGATGGTGCTTAGAAAACGCAAAGGGTAACCTTTTGCAATAGCCTCATTCAGATAACATTGATCGCTTTTATAACGATCTATGTTACTGCTATTTAATCGTTTGCTTCTGATCAAAAAGTTTAATATAATGTTTCTGAATATATTACGATGTAAACTTGTATTCCATTTGACAATGTAATTTATTTTAAAATTGAAATCCTTTCTTTTATCATAAAGTCTAAAACCAACCCATCCATTTGACTGGGTGTATATAGTTAAGTCCAGGAAATTTATGCTTTGATCAAAATTACATGCTGTTTCAGTCAAGGTTAAGTTAGGCGGATAAAAAGAAAAGTCTAAGTTATATTGACTTTCGGGGTAAGCACATAAAATGTCATCCACATATCGAATAAATATTATGTTTGTAAAAATCTGATCCATCGTATAATACTGTTTCGAATAGAACCATTTCAACTAAGCACTTGAATACATGTTTTTTAATAAGGTTTTGCATTTCGTACTTTTCATATAACTCCATTAAAATGTTAAATAAATCTTTTATATCAATATTACAGAAAAGGTCATGGAAATCGTAACTTTTGTACTGCAATTTTTCAGAAATATTCTTAAGTTTTTCTATAACTTCAAAACTATTTTTTATGAAATAAACACCAGTATTTTTAATTTTTATCAAGATGTTCTTCAAAAGTTTTAATAATTTTACGTTAGCAAAGGTTATATAAGTTTTATATCCATTTGTGACTGGTCTGAATTTTACTGGATTTTTATGTTGTTTTGGTATAAGTGTGATGTATGGGAATCTGATTGAATTTATATTGTAACTCAAAATTTTATATTTTGCTTTGATTGGATTTTGAATTTCAGTTTTAGAATGGTGTAGTTTTATATAAGAATTTTTATCTTGATAACTTGCAATAAGCATTTTGCTGTAATAATATTGGCATGTGAAAGCGAAATTAGATGTAACTTTATCTACATACGATATGACAAATTCTTGATGTAATTTTTCCAGAGTGTATTTGTTGTATTTCCCAGAACCATAGTATTTATTTATAACCTCATAATTCTTCTTTATACTGCTCACCACTTCCGATTTCCATCCTTTCCTGATTTCCTCCGATTTCCTTTCTTATCTTTGTGTTATATATATATATATATATATATATATATATATATAATGTTCGGATTTATATTTCACAAGATAATTTTCATTCAATCTCAGACCTTTAATAATTGATTCAGTATCCTTAAAAAAAAACATATTTTTTTCAAAATTGACAAAATAAACAAAAAAATTATTGACAAAAATTAGCAAATTTTGTCATTGCCACAGTATTATTATTTGCGTTATTTTACATCGATTGCAAAAAACTGCTTTCAAATCAAATGTTTACTTCCTAAATAATGAATAGGTGAAGATCACAAAAAAATTGTGTTGAAAGTGTACTTTAAATGTGTTTTTCTCAGAATGAGATTTTCAAGAATTTTGTAGCTTTAAAATGTTCAATGCGTTCAAATATTTGATCTAATTATATAAAATTTGTAGAACATGTTCTAGATATATATTTTAACTAAATTGTGCATGTATTTTTGAATTCGAGTACTGGGAGTAACCTAAATATGTAGTAAAGCTTCGCCATACGTAAAATATTGATGAAAATCGAATTTCCAATTCAGGAATATATATATTTTTAAATAACCTGAGGGCAAATTCAGAAGTAAATGAACACATTTATTCTTATTAATCTGTTAAATAAATCTAATGTGAAATTAGGAGATAAAATTGAAAAATTGATGCGCAAGGAAACAATTTAAAATTTTATTAAAAATTATTATTTTTTATTTTTGAAGTTAAAAAAAATTGAACTGCATCGACATTTTTTATTATATATTGGTAAATGTGTGATAAATTTGACATAAGTACAAAATATTATGTCAATTTGACCAAAAATTAGAAAGTTACATTACAACGTCCACCGTCTGCTTATGTTTTGAAGTTCATGTTAAAATATTGAATAGAAAATAGTAGAATAAAAATGCAATATTCAATGCAAAACTTCTTTCATATTATATAAGTATTTTATTAGGTTTGTGCTAATGGGAAGCTAAAATTTCTTCTTTTCTTGGTAAATGGGTTCCAGGTGCGGAATATAAGAGTAAAAATTCTAATAGTTTCCCGAATAAATTTTTAATGTTCTTCCAATTGAATTTGTCGCTTGTGTTTCGAAATACTTTTAAGCTCTTTTAATATAATCAAATAACATCCAATGAAAAGTCTTACGTTTCTTACCAGTGATAACTTTAAGGACATTCGCTGTCATAAAATTTTTCCCTAACTGGAAAGTTTAAATAATTAAATTCTGCAATTTTTTTTCTTTGTTTTCTTATGAATCTAAGTTATAAAGATAGTTATCAGAAGCGATCATTTATATTTAGAATTTTTAAAATGCATTACTATTGATTTCTTACATAATAAAAGAAAATGTCTGTCTGTATCTTAAAAAGTCAAAATTCAGCCGACATTTTGCTATTTAAAAATCAATTTATTCCAGCAGACGATTTTGAGATACGATTGTCGATAGACCAATCAGATATATGTCGGAACAGGAACTGTGGTTTAAATTGCAAGATTATATTTCTTTTAATTTTAAAGATTAATTAGATTTCAATGTTTCTGTATGATTATTTCACTATTTTAAGTATTCTAAAAAAATTCACATGAATAGAACTCTTTCGGTAAAATTGCGAATTGGGAACGGATAATGCAATATTTTGCAATTCAATATTTTTCAGACGTCTATTTTAAAATGCTTTAAGATTAATTTTCAATTCATATTCTATCTTTTCTTTATAGAACTGTCTGATAAATTCATAAGGTGCCTTATCGATAATAAACTGCTATTGTGCTTCTTTCACTAATTTAGTCTTATTCCAGCTTTTAATTAGTTTTAAAGACTAAGCTTTTAATTCGAGCTAACAAAGATATACACCAGGATTGCATGAACCATACGGGCTGCTTTAGAGCGTATTGCACTACAAAGCAGGCGAAGCGTGTTTAGGTACTACAGGTAATATTTTATGGTATCACTGGTACTACTTTATGTTTAGGTATTACTTTATGGTCTACTGGTAACTGCTTGTGTGGTTCCTGGAAGTTTAATTCTTGTCCTCATCTAACTTGGTGTAGCACGTAGAGTTATGAATAAGGCTTTTACATTCAAACTTATTTAGTTACATTACTACTACACAAAAGTTAGAACCGCGCTCCAATTGCATATAACAGGATTCATGAACCGTTAGCATAGAGTAACCGACCCCTGAAATGGCATAAAAAATTTGCTCTGTGCCACAATTTTGTTAAGTTCTATAAAGACCGACAGATTTATTTCTTTTAAGCAGACAGTTTCAAATTTTTTCAAATAGGTTTGAGCTTTAGTTTGAGCAATTTTTATCCATGGAACTTCGGCCATTTCACCCGTCAATCTTTTTTAGGACATTCCCTCTTAAACAGATGATTGTTGAGTTGCCAGTAATTTGCCACTTATTTACGTTTAGCAAGCTTAGCGTCAGATCATATGAATGCTAAAATATCATCAATTTACATTCACGAAGTATTTCAAAGTGTTTTTATAGCATAATTCTGATCTTTAATCTACCATATATTCATGTAATTAGATAAAAGTTTGTGAAATTGCTATTCCATATCCGTTGTTTACTGTAGAACTGCATTTACAGCCGGCATTTTTTAAGGATGAGTGGTGTGACGTCAAATTTTGTCGTCCTCTGATTGGATCGCGCTCATTAATTGATCAATTTTTCTTGCTGTGCGCGAAAAAATTTCGACTATTTGGTGGAAAGTTTTTTCGCAATAGAAATGTATGATTGCTGGAAGATTGCCGGAAGAAATTGCTTTGTATAATAGCACCTTTAAGGCTGCAAGATGTGGGGATGTTCAAGTTCATATTCACAGAGCATGAATACAGTGGTGTTCTCAGTTCTAGAAGCGACCTTAGTGCAGGTAACAGTATTCATAGATCGGTTTCGTGCTTATGCGCGTTGGTCAGAATGAAATAGCCGATACCCCAATGAACTTGGTTGCTGCAACTTCCTGCAGAATAAGATAAATCATTATTGCAAAAAAAAAAATGTCTGAGCTGAGTGGTAAAACTGAATTTGTCGATTAACATACAGGTTCGAAGTTTCACATGGATGGTGTGGATTTAACTTCATTATTAGATTCACTCCTCAGCTTCGTTTCGCACCACTCAGTTCTTTTGTTTAATATGCTTGTTGTTTGTTTAACATGTTTTGTTTAATATTACATCTTCAACGTTAAAATATATTTTATAGCAAAGCTGTCACATGTATAATAAACATGGACTATTAATCCAAATAAACATTTCGAACATGGAGGCGTATTGCCTGACTCAATTTCTGAATAGAGGGATTTCTAACCTGTTGTCATTGTTCAAGAATTATTTATATTTTAAATAACCGAGTAAAATTCCAACGCTTTCATTCCAAGAACCATCAAGTAGCTTATTTCACAGTTACGTACGTGGCGATCATAATCAAAGAATCTTATCAAATCTCTTTGCAGATTTATCTAAAGTTCTCATCCAATATGCGCAGGAATAAACTTCAAAACATATAACGCGATTTCATGTAAATAAAGTTATAATCAAATGTGAGCAACACATGACTTTCTTGACAGACTCATATTTATTACTTTCCCTACGTATGTAGTATAATGTACAGGGGAAGTATTGTGACGGGGTCGAAAATTCGAATTTGAGCTTCTGACGAAAGAGCACGTTTCAAGCATCCCTGAACTTGAACCGAATATTTTTAAGGTGATGTCTGTGTATGCGTATATGTGCGCGTGAGTCGTTGTGTGTGTGTGTGTGTGTGTGAGCGTGCGTGTGTGTCAGTGTGTGTGTGTCTTTAAGTTTGCGGAAGTGATATTTCATGAACGAATGGAGTAATTTGAACGCAATTCTGTACGATTATTACGATCCGTGAAACTTTATTGATATAACTGAAATTTTATCGATATTAAACGCGATCGAATGTTTGGAAGACCCCTCAAATATTCGAAAATTTTTTTGAAAAAATTATTGAAAAATCAGGATATTAGTTAAATAGCTAATCATTTCTATGCATTTTTTATTCTAAAACGAATGAGACATGTTTGCTTGAACCGTTCTCGAGATATTGCACGTTTTTTAAATAAATATATCTAAATATACACAAAATTGAACAGTAGTCAGTATCATCCAATATATAGCACAAATAAATTTGACGATTCATTTTGTGAAAATATCGTCAACTTGGCGATTTTTAACGTGCAGCCAAATGGACGAAAATGTCACGAAATTGACAAAAATGATGCTAAAATGAATGGAAATGACGCTAAAGTTATGAAATTATAATTAACATATTTTGATATAATGGAGTGAGTATATTGCTTAGTAGATGCTAGTAATATTCCCAATTCTTAAGATATATTTGCATTGAATAAATAAATTGGGTTCTTCAAAATAATTCTGTATGTTATCATCCAGAAAAGCGTTACTGTTCAAAGTTAAAAATATCATCCTGGATCCTGTTCTTCATTAATTTGCATTCAAAGAAGTAAAGAACTTTCAATATGTAGAGAAAGTCGCGTGCTGCCCATATCAGATTTATTTTCTTTATGTAGGATTCCTAGAATAGTTAAGCACCTCTATGACTTTGTAACGAAAGGTCTTTTAGTGCACGCGTTCAGTCTATGTATAGTATAGTGACTATGTCCAGTGTTTCTTTCAAGACTTTTTAGCTAGGGGGGAGAATGACATTTTTGGGGGCAAGTTTCTATTTTCCCTAGATAAATATATCTGAATACTGTGTCACATAAATAGAAATGAGGTTAACATAAAATGTTTCCGGAGGGGGGAGGGGGAGCGAATACTCGTCTCCTGGAGGGGGTTTCGCCCCCCTGGAGGTATGCCTGTAAGCAACACTGGCAATGTCTGATCGAATGAAAGTGATTTCAGCGTTCCTAGTCGGTAATTTTAAAAGTTAGGGAAGGTCTTGGTACCAAAGCGATATAGACGAAAAGAAAAAAAAACAATTACAAAGGGTTATTGGTAAATTCTTTGCATATTCAATATTGATACAATAGACAACTGTCAATTGTTACACGAACAGAAATCTTTCTCGTTAGATCACCGAAGTCAGGCAGCATCGGGCGCTGTTAGTACTTGGGTGGGTGACCACCTGGGAACACCGCGTGCTGTTGGCACATTTCGGACGCGGTAGCCCGGTGGTTTGCGCGCTGGATTTGCACGCTGCCACAACTGCCGCCGTGTTCATGTGGAGTACGATCACGTTAAACATGTGGGTCCGTAAGTCCTTCCGAGAGGTTGGTGGTAGGGGAAGGAGGGTACGGTCCCTGTGGATGCCTCCCCCACTGGATTCCGGTCTAAATTGGGTGGCACTTCCCGGCCGCCCAAACAGTTACCTTACACCTTTCTGGTAGGTCGGACGGTCTGGGTCTCAACAACAACGAACAGAAATCTAGCGTATAGAGACTGTTTAAAATGCTTTCTTCCAGCAACAATGCGCATTTAAATTCGAGAAAGAATATTACTGCCTGCTTTGAGAAGCATTGCACATGTCACCGTGTTGACTGATGTTACTACTTTTTAACAGGTAATTATTGCTTTCTATTTACGTGTTTCGTACATTTTTAATATCAAGTTCTGCTAATTTGATTATCCTCTGCAACTTTGTATTTGACATTTTACTTTTATATAGTTTTGTTGCCGAGTTCGTAATAACTTTTTAAATTCTCCTTTAGTGGCGCTCCAAGCACTAATAATATTTGAACCAGTATTGTCCATTTATTATAAGTAGATAAAACGTGCATTCAACTTTTCAACGTTATCGGAATGTTTAAGAAGTTTCTAGGAATGGTGTATATTAAAGAAAATATTTTATTTCATCACATCTTCCAAATATATTCAACGTTAAAACGTGTCAACTAAACTCCAAACTACAGTTATAAATATACAATACCTAATTTTGCTTTCAAAATTTCGATGTTTAACAAGGACAGTGTGTCTAAATTTAATTTCATTATTATGTTCGCCCTCCAGCTTTTTGCAATTCACACAGCTCATTTGTTTAGATTGCTAGCTTTAGTTCGTTAAATTCAAAATATATCTTCTGGCAAATACTGTCACACGTGTAAAAGATATGAAATATTAATATAAGTAAATATTTCGAAAGAAAAAGAGCTTTGAATAAAGCAGTCTCTGAACATATGGAAATTCTAGTCTGTCACCACTGTTCCTATATTAATAAAGGAAAGTATCTGTCTGTGTGCCTCTGTCTGTGTGTGTCTGTTTGTTTGTGCCGTCTGTACTGAAAAAAATAATCGTCGTTCGGCCATGAAAATTGGTACAGGGGCACTTCAAATTCCAGAAAAATTCGCTTTGGTGCATTTTTTTTTAAAAATTCGAATAAGTTTTTTAGTTATTTTATTAGCACGATTTAGGGTGATTTTCACACAAATCTGTTTCTAAGTGACCGAATATATTATCACAGAGTTTTCATCTTGGCACCATCGAAGAACATTCTTTTCGACGATGTTTGAATCGAATTCTGAAGACAAATTTTTCATATTTATTTATTCATTTTTAAATGCATCGAATTTGTGTTTTTTAGGTCATCTGATGTTTATTTCGTCGCATCCCAAAAAGGAAACTAGAGTGTATATTTTCCTATTCAAACAAGAAAAGAATATTTTTTGAATGGCTGCATTATTTCATTTTTTGTAATTTTTAAAGCAAACGCATAAAAATTGCGAATGCAAAAGTGCGGAGTTTTTTTCCCTGCGGACTGACTGCTCATGCCCTAGCTCAAGGTACGGCTTAAGTCACACCCCCTCGCTTCTAGAGAAAAGAACGTTTATTTATTTATTTTTTTGCTTTCCACATTTGTGGAGCGCATGCGTGAGGATTTGATTTAAAACTAAAACAGGAAATGATTGAAACAATTATGTAAATGCATTATTAAGGTAGCTGGTGCTTATTTACAACCCGGGCATTTGTTTTCTTCTAAATGAATTTTGTGTCTATTATATTTTGAACGGAATCCATGCGATTAATAGTCGAATTTTCGTGAATTAAAAATATATATATATATATATATATACTTTTTGTGTGTTGAAGATGTAATCTCTTGAGATAAGAGGCTTTTGATATATTCTCGCAGAGTTTTCATCTTTACACTTTCAGCGCAGCAGGTTTTTCTTTGGTCGTTGTTGTTGTTGTAAGCAGACGCATTATTAAAGCATTCTTTGGCTTTCGAAAACTCACTGTGAGTTCCTGTGTGATTTTAATCAAAAGTTTGTTTCTTAAATCCCAGGCAACGGCGGGTGCATTTTGTAGTTATTTATATTCTTAAGAGCCGAGTGAAATGTCGACTGATTCATTCAAGGAACTATCAAGTATTCAGGAGTTTATAATGACATCACAGTTATGAACAGGACGATCCAAGTTTAAGAATCTTATTAAATATCTCTGCAGATTTATATAGAAATAAGCTTGGAAGTGATTTCATGAAAACAGTGTTAAATATATGATTTAATCAGCGACTGATTCATTCAAGGAACTATCAAGTATTCAGGAGTTTATAATGACATCACAGTTATGAACAGGACGATCCAAGTTTAAGAATCTTATTAAATATCTCTGCAGATTTATATAGAAATAAGCTTGGAAGTGATTTCATGAAAACAGTGTTAAATATATGATTTAATCAGCACGTGACTTGTTTAACCGAGTTTATATATATATATATATATATATATATATATATATATATATATATATATATTTACATGTATATATATATATATATATATATACATGTGTATATATATATATACATATATATATATATACATGTATATATATATATATGTATATATATATATACACATGTATATATATATATACATATATATGTATATATATATATACACATGTATATATATATATATACACATGTATATATATATATATACATGTATATATATATATATACATGTACATATATATATATATATACATGTAAATATATATATATATACATGTATATATATATATATATATATACATATATATATACATGTATATATATATGTATATATATATATATATATACATATATATATACATGTATATATATATATATATATATATATATATATATATATATATATACATATATATATATATACATGTATATATATATATATATATATATATATATATACATATATATACATGTATATATATATATATATATATATACATGTATATATATATACATGTATATATATATATATATATATATATATATATACATGTATATATATATATATATATATATATATACATATATATATATACATGTATATATATATATATATATATATATATATACATATATATATACATGTATATATATATATATATATATATATATATATATATATATATATATATATAAATAAATAAATCTATCAACCACATCGAAATCAACCAACTGAAAATATACCTATGGGCGCATGCTGCTCAACCAAGTACATTTATATAAAACAAAAAAGAATGAAGAAAGAACGACAATGTATCAAAATTTCGCCGGACGGGATTGTGACCCCCACTTCCCGGTTAAGCCAGCTTGATGTCATGACGACACTCCTGGAAGCGTATACACTGTCGTAAACCAAGTACACTATACTAAAACTAAAAATGTAAAGACAAGAAGGTGAAAGACCCATACTGACTATACCACCAAAACTGTATCTACAAGTTTCATTACAACTAAACAGTAACACATATGACTATTTAAAAATCAAATATATAACATGACAAACAAACCTTGTACACACGTCACCATCCAAGCATCAAAATAGTAATTGACACTACCTGTGCTTGTATAAAACTCCTTTAAACTGTTCAACTATTACGTCCGTGGTAGCATCATATTTCCGTTCAAACTGCAAGTGTACCTTTATATAAATATAAGCTGTAACTTTCCGTTACGGTTATGTTGTAGAATTTTCGTATAATGTTACTTAGAAAACGCAAAGGGTAACTCTTTGCAATAGCCTTATTCAGGTAACCAAGATCGCTTCCATATCGATTTTCCTCACTACTATTTAATCGTTTGCTTCTGATCAAAAAGTTTAATATAATGTTTCTGAATATATTACGATGTACACATGAATTCCATTGAATTACATAACTTATTTTAAAATTGAAATCTTTTAAAGATTTCAATTTTCGAAATAAATTACATTGTTTCTTGGAATTCATGTTTACATCGGAATGTGTACAGAAACATAATATTGAACCAACTTATATGAAGCAAAATAATAAACAATAACGTTAATGATCGTTATAAAAGCGATATAGGCTTCCTCCATGGTTTAATTACAGAAGGATTTCCGAAGCGTTTTCTGAGCAACATCATATACAGATTTTATGGTTTAACCGTAACTGAAAGCTACCGTATATATTTAGATACCGAACCGGTAAAGAGTTGATCACGTCTGGGTGTCCGTGCCATCCTTACACAAGTTAATGCTGTGTACAGTTTCCTATATGATTATTACAGACGCGTGAATAGAGTGGTGCGCAATCGTCTTGCTGCATGAAGTGTTGAGGTCATGGTGCAGTATCTGATTATGTGTTTATAATCCATGCTTTTTAATTCTTTTTGATTTTTAATCTGTGGAATTAAGACACGTTAATGCAGATTTTGGATTACATGTCAAGTGGGTTATTCCGCGTTTTCATGTTCTCTGCCTCTTTTTACATCTTTTTAAATTTTGATACTTCGGTATTCATTTTTTGTACAATATATCAGCTACCGGGAGTGTTGTCTAGACAAAAAGCTTGCTTAACCGGGTAGTGGGGTCACAACCCCCCCGGCCATTCTTTGATATATTGCTTCCTTTTACTTGTCTACTTTTCTGGTATGATATATATATATGTATGTGTATATATATATATATATATATATATATATATATATATATATATATATATATATATATATATATATATATATATATATATATATATATATATATATATATATATATATATATATATATATGAATATACATATATATTAAAAGTGAAATAACTTCGTTAAAGGCAGTGTGCAATACAAAAGTAATAGTATCTACCAGTTCCGAAGGTAAAAATAGCCTTCTTCTTCAGGACATACAAGAAGCGCAACCTTCACTCGTCAGAGAAAGATCGGCGGCTGATGCGAGGACAGCAAACATGGCAAACGCAGGGAAAAGGTATTGCAAACAGCGTAAGAAGGAAAAGAAGATAACAAAACCCAGGAGAAAAGAATAAAAGGTGGGACATAATGAATGAACGAAAAAATACCAAAGAGGAAAGTGCAAAGGATTCAAACCACCAGTTCAGTTGTTCATAAAAACCCAATTAAATTAAAAACCAAGAAAAAGTTGAACATTACCAAAATAAGAAACGAAATCTAAAAATTCAACCAGGGATTCCCAGCAGAAGAGAGGGAAGTATAATTATCATTAATAAAGGATTTTGATTGAGAAACACTCTCTGAATGATAAATGTCTTCTCTTTTATGTAATATTTTGATAAATTTATTTGAATAATGTGCAATATCTTGAGAACGATTTTTGCTAGCGTTCTAAAGATTATGTTATTCGTTTTGTCATAAAATATTACGTATGGAATGATATTTATTTAACAATAAAAAAGGTTATGAATTTTTAATGAATCTTTCAAAAATTCATTAAAAATTGGAGAGGTGTCCGAACATTGAATTGCGTTTAAAATTAATAGGGTTTTAGTGTTCAATGATTGTAATAATCGTTCCAACTGTTTTTCGAAACGCTCCATTCGATCGTGAGATATCGTTCCCACCGAGTTACGACCTCCCCCCCCCCCCCCACACACACAGTTAACCTCAAAAACGTTCAATTTGAATAAACATGCGCTTCCATCGAAACTTGAATTCTAATTTTCGACCCCGTTACAAAACTTTTTATATACATTATACTATGTATACAGGGGAAGTAACAAACATGCAAAGAAACATACAGATATTTTTTATCATGTTGAATATAAGGAATTTACTGTTTGGTTTCAAAATTTAAATTCTCGCGAACCTATTTCAATTTAATACAACTTTTTAGCGCTTTAATATGGAAACATGGCAAGCTAAAACCAAATCTAAAATTGTGCGTCATATAATTCCATTTTATATCTAACACATTTCGAAAATGCAGATGAAACATTTTCCCAGACTGCCAGAGTATTATTTTCTGGCGCCGCTTTGTAATTTATACTACTAACTAGCTTTCCAGCCTCAAAACACCTTTCGTGACAAATGTTGGCATAATAAATATAAATATTAATTCAAATGAACATTTTAAATTCAAAAGACGTTATGCAGGAGGGTCTTGGAATACAGATAAATTCAGACCTCTTTCTACTATTCATGAATAATTCAAATTCTACGCAAAAGGGTAAAATATCAATCCTTTTCATACGAAATATTAGGATTTCAAGATTATTATGATCCGAGGTAATATAGAAATGGAGTTTTATCTAACTTTTAAATTGTTTTATTCGGTATTGGACTTTTGGAAGAATTTATAAGGCTAGATGCACAGATATTAGGCCATAGTATGGCAGATCAATTAGAAGTGATAGGATGTGCTGTTTTTTACTTTTTCTATAAGCATGGTATAATGCATAGGGAAAGTATTGTGACGGGACCGAAAATTCGAATTCGAGTTTTCCTCGGAAGACCGCATTTCAAGCATCCCTCAACTAGAATCGAAATTTTTTAAGATGACGTCTGTGTGTGTGTATGTGTGTGTCCGTGAGTCTGTGAATGCGATATTCCACGAACGAATGGAGTGTTTCGAACTAAATATAGTACTAATGTTACAATAAGTGGAGCCCAATTGGTTTTAAACGCAATCAAATAATCAGAACCCATACATTTTAGAATGAAATTTTGAAAAAAAAATATTAAAAAGTCAGGACGTTCGATAATGTTACGTAAATGACCATTTTTAAGTAATTTAGTTCGTTCCATTCACGAGAGAAGACACTTTGGGTAATAATTTGTATTTTGACGCCTAACAGTTCGACAATTATCGTGTATGAGAAAAGCTCTTCCCTCTGTCTGTCTGTACAACTTTGCAGTTAATTTTGCAATCTTAGCGACTAATTTAGCGAAATATCGCGAACTTGGTGATCAGATTGAAAAAATTATCGTCATAAATTGCAAAAATGACACCAAATTTATAAAAATGACGTCAAATGGATGAATTAGATATTTAAATATTTTAATATATATCTTATTTATATAAAAATTATTAATAAATATTTTATTATGTATTATTAAATATTTTAAATTAAATATCAATATCAAACTTGATAACTGCCAATTTAGAGTTGCGCGAAATATACGTTAATTGGGTATTTTAAAATAATGTTGTCATCCGCAAAAGAGTCCAATGTACAAAAACACTGTGGCGTGAATCTTATATATCGTTTTTTCACTGTGAAAGAAGTAGATTCGTTGCATTATATAAAGAATGTCATGTGCTGCTGACAACAATTTCTTTTACATTTCTTACAATACATGATAATGTATAAATGAAAGTATTGGAATCGTGTCGAAAATCGCAGCTCGAGTTTTTAACAGATTATGTAAGAAATAAAACGGAAATATAAGTATTAAATTTTTTCAATCTTCTTCAACTTGATATAGCAACTGCTCGAAAACTATAAGAGCTTTTGTTAAAATAGATAGATTTTGAAGCTGAATTTCTCAATGCATATTTTTGTCTTTTACTATTTATATCTATATCGTTTATTTTCAAAGATATTTCGAGTGAAAGTAAAAAAAAACAAAAAAAAACAAAAACACCCATCGGACTAGATTTTCTTGAAGGGAAAAAAAAACAAAAAGCTCAAAATATTGAAATTATTTTTATATATTCATTATCTAAACCTTATTTCAGACAGAATGAAAACATTTTTCTTTTACATTTTTATCTATTAGGTTCGAAGGTTAGCATACAAAATGTTTAAATTTTTCTTAAAGCTCCGTTTTCCACCCAAGCATAGATGGTACTAACATCAAAATTGGTAGACTTTCACATATATTGTCTTTTATTAACACTTTAAAACATAGTTGAAAACATAGTTGAACTTTACAACATAGTTGAAAACATAGTTGAACTTTACAACATAGTTAAAAAGTGTTTATGACTCTGTTCATTCTCTCTATCTGTCTGTCTGTCTGTCTGTCTACCCGTTTGTGTGATAACTGCTGTAAAAAATGACTTTATAAAATGAAATTTTAGTAGGTTGTTGAGACGGTCTGTGGGACATATGGAATGCAAATTAATAACATCACTCAATTAGTTTCTGATTGAACCCGGGTTGAAAAAGTGAAATACATTAAACCCTATGGGACCTAATTTTTCAAACATTTTTTAAGCAAAGTTAAAATTCACAAATTGCTTCGAAAATTTTAGGAAATATTCAAATTATCCCATTAAATGAATAAAACAAAATATGTTTGGTTTTTTATAAATAAAAATTAAAATAATAATTACACGCATATAATATAAAGAAATCAAGTGGCCCACTTCGAAATAAAATATGGCATCCATCTTTTTTTCCCCAGAGTAAACATTTTTAAAGTTCTTTTAAATGTATATTAAGTGTTGCATCCGTCCTAAAACCGCTTTATTTTTGCGTATTTTATGTGCATCTATATTCTGTGCCAACGTGATTACAATATTTTTGAGTTTAAATGATCATCCAAATTTGATTATTTCTACAACGCAGCTTAATTTTAATGGATGCAGAATGTAAGCAAGTGATAGTAAGATGAGTTGTATAAGAATTTCTGAATTATTTAACTTTGGAGTTTGGAATAAAAGTGTATGAATGAAATATTCATTGCTTTTATATAGAGAGCCAGGCGATTTATATTTCGATGACGTCATTTGAATGAATTTTATTTTTTTCGATGAAGTTTTAAGATTTCAAGTAAAGCAAATTATTGTAGTTCTGTGATAATTAAAAAAATATCACCGCTGAATGTTTCGCATTTTAGCAATGTCTAAATAAAATTGCATTTCAATTGGAAAGTGTTTCATAATCAATGCTTTATGTATGATTTATCTGTCTTGTTGTTCACTGGCCGCTATCAGCTCGGTCGCTTTATAAATTAACTGGAGTGTGATTCATCTCGAGAGTTTCACGCAAGAATTCATTTTTAAGGGGACGGTGGACATTGAAATGAGCAAAAATTGACTAAAAATATATATATATTTTTAATATATAACATTATTTTACACATTTAACCTTTTGCTTATGGGTGGGACAGAGTCCATCCCAAACGAAGAGCCTTCCAAAAAGATAGGTATTTGACATACCCTATCCCAAGCAGTTCGATTCCTCTTTGTAGGCATTGGCGTCCATGGAAATCGTCGACAGAAACATTGCACCTGCTGCAGCAAGCAGGTTCAATGTTTCTGTCGGCGATTTCCATGGACGCCAATGCCTTCAAAGGGGGATGGAACTGCTTGGGATAAGGTATGTCAAATACCTGTCCTTTTGGAAGGCTCTTCTCTTAGGATGGACGCTGTGACACCCTTAAGCAAAAGGTTAAATGCATTTTTTTCGAAACGAAATTTTCAAAGGTTTTACATATTTAAAATGCTCCATGCGTCTTAATTTTTGTTTGAGATGCATGAAATTTGGCAAGAAGACACCTTTCATACTTTTTAATGAAACTGGGTATGCATGCATTTTATAATTGGACTTTATTAAGGTAATTAAAAGTGAATAATAACCTAATTTAATGGTGAAAATTAAGTTTTAATGCAGAAAAATATTTTTAAAAAATTAACTTTCTAAAGGATTCAAAAATGAATACCCAAATTTGTTCATAATATGTTTTTGAATGATCATAATGTAAAATGAATCAAAAATGTGAACAAATGGCACGCAAGGAGCCTTTTCAAATTTTCGTTAAAAAAATTAAATTTAAAAAAAAATACAAAATTATAACAAAATTGAAAAAAATTGAATGGTATTTTATATAGTAATGTTAAGAGGAATATTTATAAAAATTTTCATGTTTCTAAGTCAATAAATAAATAAAAAAAATTTCAACGTCCACCGTCTCCTTCAGTAGCTTTTCTTTCTAATTTTTACAAGAAAAAATTTGAAAAATCGCTTACTTGTGTCCAAATGATGACAATTGTAGCATGCTACCATTCATTTTAGAGGGCTTGACAAGATATTTTGAATGATACCGAATCTGATAGTGTATTCCCGGGGAGGACTGGTTACCTCGAGAAGGACTAATGTCCTCCCCAGCAGAATTGCATCGTGGCCATTTTTCACTCGGATGATTGAAACTCTTAAGTCTGGTGATCATTGAGCCACGAATAAATACTTTTATGCATAATTAGTTAACATTTTATTCTATGCTGCCATGCTAAGAAAATACAAATTTCGCTCGAATTTCAAAATATGTTATCTAGTTGTAGATTTTTACATAAGAAAGTCGGATCTAAAGTTTCGTTGATGTTTGTGGCAGTTATCGTGTATACAAGAAACCGGCCATAGGCAGACATATTGATATTAGCCTAAAAATAGTCAAAACGTACTCAAGAGGTTCTAAAACATACACTGGCATTAGAATTTTGAAGTCAAAAATGTTCATGAAAACAATACTTTCTCTATACTAGTTTGTATAGCATGAGAGAGTAAATAGGTAGCATCGGTGATGTGTGTGAATTAAATAGGATGAAAAATGTGCAAAAATTGTGCTTAAGACCTTAAAATCTTTTAAGTCAGTTCAAATTACGAATACTCTCCTAGGTGTATTGTCTTCTAACCTGATGCATTCTTATATCGAATTTATTTCGTGGTTGTGAAACGTTAGCCTTTTCTCGCATGGTTGTGTATCGTTTACACACACACACACACACACGCATACAAACACACACGCATACACACACACAGACACACGACACACCCACATACACGCAATCACGCGCGCGCGCGCACACACACACACATTTTCTTTAATTATTTAAGAAGATTTGAATGTATATTTTTCTAACATAAATTAAACAAGTAAGATCAATCATGCATAAAGCATTGATTATGAAACACTTTCCAACTGAAATGTAATTTTATTTAATCATCTCTAAAATTCGATACATTCAGCTGTGATATTTTTTTGATGATCACAGAACTACAATAATTTATTTCACTTGAAAACTTAAAACTTCATCGAAAAATATCAACTTTATTCAAATGACGTCATTGAAATATAAATCGTCTGGCTCTATATGTAAAATAGTGAATATTTCGTTCATACACTTTTATTCCAGACTCCAGAGTTAAATAATTTTGCTTGAAAAAAAATCAGCAATTCTTATACATCTCATCTTACAATCACTTGTTTATATTCTACATCCATTAAAATTTGGTTTTGTTGCAGAAATAATCAAAGTTGGATGATCATTTAAATTCAAAAGTATTGTAAGTGCGTTGGCGCAGAATATAGATGCACAGAAAATACGCAAAAATAAGCGGTTTTAGGACGGATGCAACACTAAATATAAATCTAAAAGAACTTTAAAAATCACGATTTTTACTCAGGGAAAAAAAAGATGTATACCATACTTTATTTTGAAGTGGGACACGTGATCTCTTCATATAATATGGGTGTTATTATTATTTTAATTTTTATTTTAAAAACTACCGAACATATTTCGAAATTTTTTTGTATATTTTATGGGCTAATTTGAATATTTCCTAAAAATTTCGAAGCAATTTCTGAATTTTAACTTCGCTTAAAAATATTTGAATAGTGAGGTCCCATAGGGTTCAATGTATTTCATTTTATTAACCCAGATTCATTGAATGATATCATCCAACCAATTGGGTGATATCATTCATTTACATTCTTATATGTCTCACAACCGTCTCAACAACATAAAAAAAAATTCATTTTGATAAAATAATTTTTACGGCAATTATCGTGCAAACGGACAGACAGACAGATTGAACAAACCATAAACACTTTTCAACTATGTTGTAAAGTTTTAAAAATAAAAGTTAATTTTTGTTTTTATCATCCACAATGTAAGATTTAATTAAAATACATCCAGGTTTCAAAAAGTAATAACACGTGTGGAATAAAATATAAAATCAGCAAAAAAATTACATTTATTTTAAGTTAATGTTTTTATTTTCAGTTATTCGACAGAAAAATGGTTATCGATGTACCAAAACTCCTTTTTACAAATGTGCTCCCTGCTAAATTTCTGTGGTATGTAAAAGTACAAGAAGTCCTCCATTCTTGAATTAAACTTCAAAGTTTCTGCCTTCTAAGCGGACTATATTTCTATAGACTATATTTCTATAATGTTTCGATAATCAAATAAAAGTTTTAGATTTATTACGAGTGGTAATCTCACGTCAGATATTATAAAATATAATTTCCCTCCAGTTGAAGTATTTAGATAATTTATTCATATAAAAAGATAAGTTTATAAATTAAAAAAAAATATATATATATTTGACATTCTTGTATATACGGCTGCAAATGTCGCATATTACATTCCCCGTCCGCAATTCATGCATAATGAGTTCCTCGTGTTTTCCCACATTTTAAATTTAATAAAGTTCCCTTTTAACTCCATGTTTTAAACGTGTTAAGTACAAGATGATCGAAAAGGCCCATCAAATTTTAAAAATCATATAATTTATTGAAAAAATGAAATATTAGATTATTTTTCAGTTGGATGTCATTTCAGTTGAAAAATGCTGCATAATGAAACAAGAAAGATCAATCATGCTTGAGGAATTGATTATGAAACGCTTTCCAACTGAAATGCAATTTTATTTAAACATCTCTAAAGTGCGATACATTCAGCGGTAATATTTTTTAAATTATCACCGAACTACAATAATTTATTTTACTTAGAACGGATGCAACACTAAATATAAATTTAAAAGAACTTCAAAAATCACGATTTTTATTCTGGGAAAAAAATATGGATGTCCTTATTTTATTTTGAAATGGTTCAAGTGATCTTTTCATATTATACGGGTATAATTATTGTTTTAATTTTTATTTAAGAAAACTATTGAACATATTTTGTTGAAATTTCTTTTTTATATATTTTACGTCATAATTTGAATATTTCCTAAAACTTTCGAAGTAATTTGTGAATCTTAACTTCGCTTAAAAAATGTTTGAAAACTTAGGTCCCACAGGGTTCAATGTATTTCATTTTTTCATCCCGTGTTCAATCCCAAACTGATGGGGTGATATTATTCATTTACATTCCGATATGTCCCACAGACCGTCTCAACAACATTAAAGTCATTTTTAAGGCAGTTATCGTACAACGGATAGACAGACAGACAGAGAGAATGAACAGAGTCATAAACACTTTTTAACTATGTTGTAAAGTTTTAAAAATACAAGTTAATTTTTCTTTTTATCATCCACAATGTAAGATTCAATTAAAATACATACAGGTTTCAAAAAGTAATATTACGTGTGGAATAAAATATAAAGTCAGCAAAATAATTTCATTTATTTTAAGTTAATGTTTTTATTTTCAGTTATTCGACAGAAAAATGGTTATCGATGTACCAAAACTCCTTTTTACAAATGGGCTCCCTGCTAAATTTCTGTGGTATGTAAAAGTACAAGAAGTCATTTATTTTTGAATTGAATTTTAAAGTTTCTCCTTTCTAAGCGTATCAAAGGACTATTTCTGTAATCTTTCGATAATCAAATAAAAGTTTTAGATTCAGTACAAGTGGGAATTTTGAACACGTCAATTGTTATAAAATATAATTTCTCCCAGTTGAAGCGCTTAGAAAATTTATTCATATAAAAAGATAAGCTTATAAATTAAAAAAGTATATATATTTCTGACTTTCTTGTATATAGCGGTTGCAAATTTCGTATTTCGCATTCACCTTCCTCAATTCATGCATAATGAGTTCCTCTCGTTTTGCCACATTTTAAATTTAATAAAATTCCATTTCAACTGTATGTCTCGAAAGTGTTAAGTACAAGATGATCGAAAAGGCACATCAAATTTTAAAAATCTTATAATTTACAGAGAAAACGAAATATTAGATTATTTTTCAGCTGGGTGGCACTATCTTTGAAAAATGTTACATAATGAAAAAAAAATCTGATGTGGGAATTTCTTCTGAAATATTCAATTATAAACGACTTATACTGAAATATTTCACAGGATCTCTTTCAACGTAATAGTCAGATGTTTTTATTGTGATATCGGTTAATAGAATAGAGCGTTTAACGCACATTTTCTTAGGTAAGTTAATTTTATGTGCGTGCACTAATTCCCCCGTGGTGAAGGAGCGCCTACGCACCACGTCCACAAGCCCTCCCAGGGTGTCCCATGGCGAAGGGGAGGAGATTTGCAGCTTCACTTTTATAGAAGCCCCCCGAAGGGTGGAAGTCTGACTTGGCTTCGACATGATGTCTGACTTGGTTTCAACATCCATGCCCGCTGGCGGGATTCGAACCCGCAACCCGGCAATCCAGCGATCAAAAGAAACGCATGCCCCAGACCGCTCGACCACCGGATCACAGTTAATTTTATAAAATTAAGTAAGTTAATTTTAATGTCAGCAATATACTTTTAAATTATGTTTTGCAAAGTTTTTTTAGTAGCTATCAATAAGGTTTCTGACATCTACTTATATTAGACAAGAATTGTTCTTCATTTTTTCGACTACACAACGATATGCTTGTGGACATTTTCCTATGATTAAGAATTGTTTTTTGTAAAAACAATCTACCTAGTTTGGTTGCAAATATTTCATATGAATGCCCCGATACTTTTTTGAATATTAAATATTATTTTCAGTGTGATTTTCAGAGTTCAGTATTAGTGAAATTAATGACTAAATATTATAATTGTGTCACATTGTCAATGCATAAGTATTGGGAATGCATATAATAATTGTGTAACGTGTTTGTGTCTTTTCAGACCTCCCCCCCACCCAAAGCCTTTAATGACATAGGAAACTGAATCTGTGTATGTTTACAGCATCGACCACGGAATAGAACTTAACCGAGCTGGATTTTCGAGTTCCCCTCCCCCCAAAGAACTGACAACATCAGGAAAGGGATGAGGGGAGGGGGTCAAAAACATTTTTAGACACCTTAGAATTCCTCCCCGGTAACCTAAAAGGCTGAAACGTTGCGAACTTATAGTAGCTTAATAGAGTTGGATTTTCGATTTGCTGCTTGGGGGGTTAAGAAGATGAAGATTTTTCGAAAAGTCTAGCATGCTCTTTCGAAGCTTCCTTGGAAGGCTAAACCTTGGAAGAACTTAATCAATTTGTAAGTGTTAAGTAATTTTGACGTGTTAAGTAAAATAAAACGTATTAAAAAAGACTTGCAACTTAATTTTTCAAAAGTGTAAGTCTCCCAGTCTTTGACAGGCTTAAATACTAATATACAATAATAAATTTGTATGTTTAGTTAATATGGTTAATATGACATAGTTAATGTTTTGTCGATATTAATTCTAATGGTGTCCAATACATTTTTGTGTGAATGTACATCCAAATAGCAGCAAAACCATTTTCTGAATTATGTTGAAAGGTTAAATAAGCGGTTTAAAATAAGGCAGAAATAATAATTTGTATTCATATGTATTAACATAAGACTACAATTCTTCATACGCATGCCATTTAATTGGATTTTTTTGTTTAATTAGCTGCAGAAGAACATTTCCTTAATTAGAAAAATTATGGAAAAAAGCAATTACTTTAAATTATAATCCCTCGTCAATCCTTTGATAATTAGTAACTTAATCCACGTAAATCTATCAGAATTAGAAAGCTAATTAAACACTACCGAAGAGAAAGAAAATGAACATTTTTACAGGCCGTCCAAATAGTTGCTCTTAGTCCTCTGGACGAGTCGGACGGTCTGGGTCTTCTACAATATTTTATTTACATTTTAAAAAATGTTGAAAATTTGAATTTAGAACACCAAATGAAGATAACACATCGAAGCAAAAAAAATGGGTGAACTTCGAGCGATTTTCTTTTTTGATTAACTGGAGTGTGATTCATCTCGAGAGTTTCACGCAAGAATTCATTTTTAAGGGGACGGTGGACATTGAAATGAGCAAAAATTGACTAAAAATATATATATATTTTTAATATATAACATTATTTTACACATTTAACCTTTTGCTTATGGGTGGGACAGAGTCCATCCCAAACGAAGAGCCTTCCAAAAAGATAGGTATTTGACATACCCTATCCCAAGCAGTTCGATTCCTCTTTGTAGGCATTGGCGTCCATGGAAATCGTCGACAGAAACATTGCACCTGCTGCAGCAAGCAGGTTCAATGTTTCTGTCGGCGATTTCCATGGACGCCAATGCCTTCAAAGGGGGATGGAACTGCTTGGGATAAGGTATGTCAAATACCTGTCCTTTTGGAAGGCTCTTCTCTTAGGATGGACGCTGTGACACCCTTAAGCAAAAGGTTAAATGCATTTTTTTCGAAACGAAATTTTCAAAGGTTTTACATATTTAAAATGCTCCATGCGTCTTAATTTTTGTTTGAGATGCATGAAATTTGGCAAGAAGACACCTTTCATACTTTTTAATGAAACTGGGTATGCATGCATTTTATAATTGGACTTTATTAAGGTAATTAAAAGTGAATAATAACCTAATTTAATGGTGAAAATTAAGTTTTAATGCAGAAAAATATTTTTAAAAAATTAACTTTCTAAAGGATTCAAAAATGAATACCCAAATTTGTTCATAATATGTTTTTGAATGATCATAATGTAAAATGAATCAAAAATGTGAACAAATGGCACGCAAGGAGCCTTTTCAAATTTTCGTTAAAAAAATTAAATTTAAAAAAAAATACAAAATTATAACAAAATTGAAAAAAATTGAATGGTATTTTATATAGTAATGTTAAGAGGAATATTTATAAAAATTTTCATGTTTCTAAGTCAATAAATAAATAAAAAAAATTTCAACGTCCACCGTCTCCTTCAGTAGCTTTTCTTTCTAATTTTTACAAGAAAAAATTTGAAAAATCGCTTACTTGTGTCCAAATGATGACAATTGTAGCATGCTACCATTCATTTTAGAGGGCTTGACAAGATATTTTGAATGATACCGAATCTGATAGTGTATTCCCGGGGAGGACTGGTTACCTCGAGAAGGACTAATGTCCTCCCCAGCAGAATTGCATCGTGGCCATTTTTCACTCGGATGATTGAAACTCTTAAGTCTGGTGATCATTGAGCCACGAATAAATACTTTTATGCATAATTAGTTAACATTTTATTCTATGCTGCCATGCTAAGAAAATACAAATTTCGCTCGAATTTCAAAATATGTTATCTAGTTGTAGATTTTTACATAAGAAAGTCGGATCTAAAGTTTCGTTGATGTTTGTGGCAGTTATCGTGTATACAAGAAACCGGCCATAGGCAGACATATTGATATTAGCCTAAAAATAGTCAAAACGTACTCAAGAGGTTCTAAAACATACACTGGCATTAGAATTTTGAAGTCAAAAATGTTCATGAAAACAATACTTTCTCTATACTAGTTTGTATAGCATGAGAGAGTAAATAGGTAGCATCGGTGATGTGTGTGAATTAAATAGGATGAAAAATGTGCAAAAATTGTGCTTAAGACCTTAAAATCTTTTAAGTCAGTTCAAATTACGAATACTCTCCTAGGTGTATTGTCTTCTAACCTGATGCATTCTTATATCGAATTTATTTCGTGGTTGTGAAACGTTAGCCTTTTCTCGCATGGTTGTGTATCGTTTACACACACACACACACACACGCATACAAACACACACGCATACACACACACAGACACACGACACACCCACATACACGCAATCACGCGCGCGCGCGCACACACACACACATTTTCTTTAATTATTTAAGAAGATTTGAATGTATATTTTTCTAACATAAATTAAACAAGTAAGATCAATCATGCATAAAGCATTGATTATGAAACACTTTCCAACTGAAATGTAATTTTATTTAATCATCTCTAAAATTCGATACATTCAGCTGTGATATTTTTTTGATGATCACAGAACTACAATAATTTATTTCACTTGAAAACTTAAAACTTCATCGAAAAATATCAACTTTATTCAAATGACGTCATTGAAATATAAATCGTCTGGCTCTATATGTAAAATAGTGAATATTTCGTTCATACACTTTTATTCCAGACTCCAGAGTTAAATAATTTTGCTTGAAAAAAAATCAGCAATTCTTATACATCTCATCTTACAATCACTTGTTTATATTCTACATCCATTAAAATTTGGTTTTGTTGCAGAAATAATCAAAGTTGGATGATCATTTAAATTCAAAAGTATTGTAAGTGCGTTGGCGCAGAATATAGATGCACAGAAAATACGCAAAAATAAGCGGTTTTAGGACGGATGCAACACTAAATATAAATCTAAAAGAACTTTAAAAATCACGATTTTTACTCAGGGAAAAAAAAGATGTATACCATACTTTATTTTGAAGTGGGACACGTGATCTCTTCATATAATATGGGTGTTATTATTATTTTAATTTTTATTTTAAAAACTACCGAACATATTTCGAAATTTTTTTGTATATTTTATGGGCTAATTTGAATATTTCCTAAAAATTTCGAAGCAATTTCTGAATTTTAACTTCGCTTAAAAATATTTGAATAGTGAGGTCCCATAGGGTTCAATGTATTTCATTTTATTAACCCAGATTCATTGAATGATATCATCCAACCAATTGGGTGATATCATTCATTTACATTCTTATATGTCTCACAACCGTCTCAACAACATAAAAAAAAATTCATTTTGATAAAATAATTTTTACGGCAATTATCGTGCAAACGGACAGACAGACAGATTGAACAAACCATAAACACTTTTCAACTATGTTGTAAAGTTTTAAAAATAAAAGTTAATTTTTGTTTTTATCATCCACAATGTAAGATTTAATTAAAATACATCCAGGTTTCAAAAAGTAATAACACGTGTGGAATAAAATATAAAATCAGCAAAAAAATTACATTTATTTTAAGTTAATGTTTTTATTTTCAGTTATTCGACAGAAAAATGGTTATCGATGTACCAAAACTCCTTTTTACAAATGTGCTCCCTGCTAAATTTCTGTGGTATGTAAAAGTACAAGAAGTCCTCCATTCTTGAATTAAACTTCAAAGTTTCTGCCTTCTAAGCGGACTATATTTCTATAGACTATATTTCTATAATGTTTCGATAATCAAATAAAAGTTTTAGATTTATTACGAGTGGTAATCTCACGTCAGATATTATAAAATATAATTTCCCTCCAGTTGAAGTATTTAGATAATTTATTCATATAAAAAGATAAGTTTATAAATTAAAAAAAAATATATATATATTTGACATTCTTGTATATACGGCTGCAAATGTCGCATATTACATTCCCCGTCCGCAATTCATGCATAATGAGTTCCTCGTGTTTTCCCACATTTTAAATTTAATAAAGTTCCCTTTTAACTCCATGTTTTAAACGTGTTAAGTACAAGATGATCGAAAAGGCCCATCAAATTTTAAAAATCATATAATTTATTGAAAAAATGAAATATTAGATTATTTTTCAGTTGGATGTCATTTCAGTTGAAAAATGCTGCATAATGAAACAAGAAAGATCAATCATGCTTGAGGAATTGATTATGAAACGCTTTCCAACTGAAATGCAATTTTATTTAAACATCTCTAAAGTGCGATACATTCAGCGGTAATATTTTTTAAATTATCACCGAACTACAATAATTTATTTTACTTAGAACGGATGCAACACTAAATATAAATTTAAAAGAACTTCAAAAATCACGATTTTTATTCTGGGAAAAAAATATGGATGTCCTTATTTTATTTTGAAATGGTTCAAGTGATCTTTTCATATTATACGGGTATAATTATTGTTTTAATTTTTATTTAAGAAAACTATTGAACATATTTTGTTGAAATTTCTTTTTTATATATTTTACGTCATAATTTGAATATTTCCTAAAACTTTCGAAGTAATTTGTGAATCTTAACTTCGCTTAAAAAATGTTTGAAAACTTAGGTCCCACAGGGTTCAATGTATTTCATTTTTTCATCCCGTGTTCAATCCCAAACTGATGGGGTGATATTATTCATTTACATTCCGATATGTCCCACAGACCGTCTCAACAACATTAAAGTCATTTTTAAGGCAGTTATCGTACAACGGATAGACAGACAGACAGAGAGAATGAACAGAGTCATAAACACTTTTTAACTATGTTGTAAAGTTTTAAAAATACAAGTTAATTTTTCTTTTTATCATCCACAATGTAAGATTCAATTAAAATACATACAGGTTTCAAAAAGTAATATTACGTGTGGAATAAAATATAAAGTCAGCAAAATAATTTCATTTATTTTAAGTTAATGTTTTTATTTTCAGTTATTCGACAGAAAAATGGTTATCGATGTACCAAAACTCCTTTTTACAAATGGGCTCCCTGCTAAATTTCTGTGGTATGTAAAAGTACAAGAAGTCATTTATTTTTGAATTGAATTTTAAAGTTTCTCCTTTCTAAGCGTATCAAAGGACTATTTCTGTAATCTTTCGATAATCAAATAAAAGTTTTAGATTCAGTACAAGTGGGAATTTTGAACACGTCAATTGTTATAAAATATAATTTCTCCCAGTTGAAGCGCTTAGAAAATTTATTCATATAAAAAGATAAGCTTATAAATTAAAAAAGTATATATATTTCTGACTTTCTTGTATATAGCGGTTGCAAATTTCGTATTTCGCATTCACCTTCCTCAATTCATGCATAATGAGTTCCTCTCGTTTTGCCACATTTTAAATTTAATAAAATTCCATTTCAACTGTATGTCTCGAAAGTGTTAAGTACAAGATGATCGAAAAGGCACATCAAATTTTAAAAATCTTATAATTTACAGAGAAAACGAAATATTAGATTATTTTTCAGCTGGGTGGCACTATCTTTGAAAAATGTTACATAATGAAAAAAAAATCTGATGTGGGAATTTCTTCTGAAATATTCAATTATAAACGACTTATACTGAAATATTTCACAGGATCTCTTTCAACGTAATAGTCAGATGTTTTTATTGTGATATCGGTTAATAGAATAGAGCGTTTAACGCACATTTTCTTAGGTAAGTTAATTTTATGTGCGTGCACTAATTCCCCCGTGGTGAAGGAGCGCCTACGCACCACGTCCACAAGCCCTCCCAGGGTGTCCCATGGCGAAGGGGAGGAGATTTGCAGCTTCACTTTTATAGAAGCCCCCCGAAGGGTGGAAGTCTGACTTGGCTTCGACATGATGTCTGACTTGGTTTCAACATCCATGCCCGCTGGCGGGATTCGAACCCGCAACCCGGCAATCCAGCGATCAAAAGAAACGCATGCCCCAGACCGCTCGACCACCGGATCACAGTTAATTTTATAAAATTAAGTAAGTTAATTTTAATGTCAGCAATATACTTTTAAATTATGTTTTGCAAAGTTTTTTTAGTAGCTATCAATAAGGTTTCTGACATCTACTTATATTAGACAAGAATTGTTCTTCATTTTTTCGACTACACAACGATATGCTTGTGGACATTTTCCTATGATTAAGAATTGTTTTTTGTAAAAACAATCTACCTAGTTTGGTTGCAAATATTTCATATGAATGCCCCGATACTTTTTTGAATATTAAATATTATTTTCAGTGTGATTTTCAGAGTTCAGTATTAGTGAAATTAATGACTAAATATTATAATTGTGTCACATTGTCAATGCATAAGTATTGGGAATGCATATAATAATTGTGTAACGTGTTTGTGTCTTTTCAGACCTCCCCCCCACCCAAAGCCTTTAATGACATAGGAAACTGAATCTGTGTATGTTTACAGCATCGACCACGGAATAGAACTTAACCGAGCTGGATTTTCGAGTTCCCCTCCCCCCAAAGAACTGACAACATCAGGAAAGGGATGAGGGGAGGGGGTCAAAAACATTTTTAGACACCTTAGAATTCCTCCCCGGTAACCTAAAAGGCTGAAACGTTGCGAACTTATAGTAGCTTAATAGAGTTGGATTTTCGATTTGCTGCTTGGGGGGTTAAGAAGATGAAGATTTTTCGAAAAGTCTAGCATGCTCTTTCGAAGCTTCCTTGGAAGGCTAAACCTTGGAAGAACTTAATCAATTTGTAAGTGTTAAGTAATTTTGACGTGTTAAGTAAAATAAAACGTATTAAAAAAGACTTGCAACTTAATTTTTCAAAAGTGTAAGTCTCCCAGTCTTTGACAGGCTTAAATACTAATATACAATAATAAATTTGTATGTTTAGTTAATATGGTTAATATGACATAGTTAATGTTTTGTCGATATTAATTCTAATGGTGTCCAATACATTTTTGTGTGAATGTACATCCAAATAGCAGCAAAACCATTTTCTGAATTATGTTGAAAGGTTAAATAAGCGGTTTAAAATAAGGCAGAAATAATAATTTGTATTCATATGTATTAACATAAGACTACAATTCTTCATACGCATGCCATTTAATTGGATTTTTTTGTTTAATTAGCTGCAGAAGAACATTTCCTTAATTAGAAAAATTATGGAAAAAAGCAATTACTTTAAATTATAATCCCTCGTCAATCCTTTGATAATTAGTAACTTAATCCACGTAAATCTATCAGAATTAGAAAGCTAATTAAACACTACCGAAGAGAAAGAAAATGAACATTTTTACAGGCCGTCCAAATAGTTGCTCTTAGTCCTCTGGACGAGTCGGACGGTCTGGGTCTTCTACAATATTTTATTTACATTTTAAAAAATGTTGAAAATTTGAATTTAGAACACCAAATGAAGATAACACATCGAAGCAAAAAAAATGGGTGAACTTCGAGCGATTTTCTTTTTTGATTAACATCTTCTTATTTTACTTTCGCTACAATCTTACTATAATAAAAGAAGATGTTTATCTGTATGTTTGCATCGTCTGTATAGAAAAATCTAAGCGTCGTACAGCCATGGAATTTAGTACAGGCGTACCTCGGCTTCTAGGAAAATCCGTCTTGTCAAGACTTTTTGAAATTCAAATAAAAGTTATGAAGTCGAAATTTGGCCCTGTCCGGATTTCGGCCTTGCTGGATTAATAGCGCCATCTATTGCAGGTTGCTATAACTAAAACCATTTTTCGATCAAAAGCACATAACTTGTCTACAAGGTAGGATCAAAAAGTTCGGAGACTGTGCTGATATCTCCAATCCTGATTGGAGGAGAGGGGAACTATTTTACCATGACGTAGAGGTATGCGGGACCGAAAATGTGAAAAGGAAGAAGCAGGTGTTTTTTTCCAGACAATGCGTGTCAGTGGACTGTAGTCGTTCGCGTTCGTCGAAAACGGAAATGGCGTTTGAAGAACAACGTGCGAATATCAAATTTTGCCAGCGTTTGGGGAAGTCGCCGACAGAAACATTGCAACAGGTGTAATGTTTTTGTCGGCGACTTCCCCAAACGCTGGCAGAATTTGATACTCGTACGTTGTTCTTCAAATGTCATTTCCGTTTTCAACGAATGCGAACGACTACAGTTCACTGACACGCATTGTCTGAAAATACCCTGCACTGCGGACCTGCTTGTTCCTCTTCACATCTCGAGTCACATGTGCCTCTAAGCCACGGTGAAATAGTTCCCCTCTCCTCCAAACAGGGTTGGAGATATCAGTACAGTTTCCGAACTTTTTGATCCTACCATGTATAAGAGGCATCGTAAAACCGATCCATGGATATCCGCACTGGAAGCGTTTTCCGAATTTTTTCGATTGCTTGCAATTCCGCTATTTATTGTAAATTTTCCTACGACTAAAGGAAGAATCACATGATTTCTTTCTAAAAGTTTCATTTGAAATGAAGAGTTCACATGGACATGTCACTCAATTCTTCTCGGGACACGGTCCATTGCCGAAGTTTATTCAATAAATTGGAAAAAGGAGTTCGGATTTGTGTGTGTGCGGAGAAGAAGGGACTCATCTTTATTACGTATTTGATTGTCCATTCACGAAGAAATGGCATCTCGTCAGACCATCCACAGCACTCTTCGGAAAGTGGGCGAATAACATCACCACGAATAATTAGGAACGGAAACATATTCTAGATATTTTTACACATTTAGAAGAAAATGAACGCTTTATTTGACTGAATATGCATCCTGTATTAATTAGATAACACGTATTAATTGCATCCTATGCTTTAATTTTAATGTGCATGATATAATTTTATTTTTGTATATATCTTATGTATTATATATTTGTGTTACCATTGGGGAGAATGACTCACTTTAGAGTTCCTTTATATTGAGTTACGTTAAGTTTTGTGCGAATTGTGTATACAGGTTGTTCTGAGAACAAGTTGTGTATGAGTTTAATCATGTTCATGTAAATATATATATAACTATATTTCTCATTAGAAATTAGTTTGTATAGACGTATGCTATTGTTTAACATATATTATTTTAGATAGATCCAAACATATGAGTAGAAGCAGTGACGGTGCGTGCATAGGCATTGCGGCACTGCGGGAGCGACAGTGCTCTCTCTCACTCGCAGCTTCGCGTGCAACTTCCTAGTGCGCATGTGCACAACAGTCAAACACCACGCTTCACAGTTCCAGCGGCGTGGCGTTTGACTGTTGTGCGCATGCGTAAGTAGGAAGCTGTACGCCAGGCTGCCAGAAAGAGAGAGCACTGTCGCTCCCGCAGTCCCGCAGTGCCTATGCACACATCGCCACTGAGTAGAAGTATGATTAGTATGTTTTTGCAAATTGTAAAGTGGGTGGATGCAAACAAATTCCGTGACGAGGCACCGTCAGGTTGTAAACCCAATGGGTCGTCACTTCGCTCACAGTGATTGATTGATTGATTGTAAATTTCTCTGCAGTTTTTTAGTCAATTTTTCGTCACTGAGTTTGGGGAATAAAAAAAATACATATAACTAATTTCTAACGAATAGTCTTCTCTTTCTCTGATATTTTCCGTGCTTTATCCATCACTCGAAAAGCCACATTTTTATTTTAAAATCATTTGATTGCTCAAGTCTTGGGTTTCTTTCGATTCGCGACGACATCTATAGTGTTATTTGAAGACGAAAACGTCGCGGGTCAATTTTTAACGATGAAATGGCGCTAAATTTAAAATATTCTGATTGTTTTCGGTTCCAAGAAATTATTGGTATTTTCAGTGTTCTTTCAGACAGAATTCTTATTATATCAAATATTTTTGTCACCAGAAAGCGCATTTAATTATTATTTTTTTAATGTTGTGAAACGGGATTTCTTCTTCTTTTTTTAATTCGATTAGAAACACATTTTTATTGAGTCATCTTTATAACTAAATTCTCTGCTGTAAACGAGAACTAATATGTTCTGTTTATTGGCATAACATTGCGGGTTTTTTATGAAAGAGGGACATGAATAAACATTTTTTCAAACTGAGAACCAAGAATTAGTCCGGTTTAACTCATGTTTCTACAGAAACCGGCGAAAGTCCGATTATGTAAAATTTACTCTGTAACCGGATTGCTCGTAATTTCCTGCATTTTTCCAGTATGAACCCTGCCGTATTTTGAAAAATTTAGTCAATTCATTGATTGCATCCGTGCTTTATACCTGGGGATATAGTGTTTACCCAAACAACTCGCTACCAAGCAACTTTTTTTCCAACTGTGAACTATTCGAAATAAGTACATAAAATATTTTGAATAACGTATAATTCAAGTGAGAACTTCTTGGTAGCGGGTTGTTTGGGTAAGCGCTCCTCAGATTCACTTCACGTTTAAATCTCCACTGTTTAAATCTCCGGCAACGCCGGGTTTATTTTCTAGCATAAAGCATATAATATATTTGTAAAGTATATAATATATTTTTAAGGTATATAGTACTCCCGTAATTAAAAGGATTAATATAATAATAAGACTCCCGTATTTAAAAGGATTTATATATTTTGAGTATTCAATAATACGAATTAACAAATTTGCAATGAAAAACCTTTGATAAAAATTTAAAATGAAATTTTCTACGATTGTTTCGTTTGAAAAAAAATTTAAATGGCTTTCACTTATCAAAAAAAAAAATTAATTTTCAGAGTGATCGAAATGGGGAGGTTCGACATCGAAACGGGAAAAATTTTAACTTGCAAGAAAAGCTTTAATTATTCAGCTTTAATAATATTGTTCCGTTGATCTTACGATACAAGAAACACATTGTTTGTTTCGTTTCTTAAACTTTGAGTTTACATAATGCAATTTATCGAGCGAACTGATTCTTCCAAACTTTCAACATTGGTTTATTTATTTAACCCACAATCTCGCAAGAAATTGCTCAACATGGACCATGACCCAAAGTTTCACAGACATTTCTTACACATAGTACGTGATGAGATGATTAGATAATTACAAAATTTCATAAAGCAATAATTTCAAAAAAAATTCTGGTTATTAAAATTCTCGAACGTAGTAACGATATTCTAATGGATTTTAATTAACTTGGAACTATGGAATTCTAATAAACATCCAATCCAGGACAGAGGGAGATAGCAGGGATCCAAGAGGAGATAATAGTTTTCAACTTTCACAAAATAAATTTCTCAAATTAAATTAAAAGTATATTTCATTTTAATGATTAATTTGAAGCAAACCGCATAAAAATCGGACATAATAATTAAGCATATAGAGATAAAAATCTGATGTGGGCAGCACATGACTTTCCCTGCAGACTTAAATTTATTTTATTTTTATTTTTTTAATAATTAATTAAATTGAGTTTTGGTTGCACACACACACACAAAAAAAAAACCCACGCTGAATTTGCACTTTTAATTCATTTTCGTTTTCATTTGGCAACTGCATGTTTATTCGAAGGCGCCGTAGCAAAAGTGCAAAAAAACTAAAATATCTCGCGAACAGCTAATGTTAGAGTAATGGAGTTGGTTTTATTCTTTTTATCGTCAAAAATTAAGTACATAAAACAAGCCTTTAATGGATACGTTTGAGCATAAGTAGTCTTTTTAGATTTTAATAACTTTTGCGGGCTATTTTGCAAAAAAAAAAAGCTGGTTATGTTTTTCCAAATCGTATCAAAATCTAATCAACATCAGGGTAACCTACAAAATACTTATCTATCAAATTTTATGAAATTTGGTAAATTAGTTCTATAGCTGGAGTGAATACATGCGATTTAAGCAGGCTATCTCGTAAAAAAAAAACGCGGATTCATTTATCCCGAATCGTACCAAAATCTAATCAGCACCAGAGTCACCCACAATTAATTTCCCCACCAAATGTTATGAAATGTAGTTAATTAGTTTTTCAGTTAGAGTGGATGCATACATTGCCCAGACACACGGACGCCATGCTCCGGCCACTCAAACTGCTACTGTAAGCCCTAGGGCCAGTCGAATGTTTCTGGGTTTTCGACAGACGCCATGCTAAAAATAGGTTTTTCGTGTTCTAGAGGTCCCGAAAGGTGTAGATCCGTCGAAAACTCGACTTGCGATTTTCGACATGATTCCAATACTTTCCCTATACATTACCATGTATCGAAGGAAAAGTAATAAAATTACATCTATCTATTGCGCAAATGCAGCTTATAGAAAAAATAATTTCAATAATAATTTTTTTTATAATCCAAAGAAATAATAGAGACTTGGAGATATGTAACAACTAGAGAACACCAAAAATATACATATTAAAAAGTAGCAAACAATATTAGACTGATGTATATCTACTAATTAACAATTACAACAGAAAAGAAAAATTCGGGCAGAGCTCACAATGACTTTCTAATCCATCCAAAACAAATTAAAGTATAAGAAAGATCAATCATGCATAAAGCATTGATTGTGAAACACTTTCCAACTGAAATACAATTTTATTTAAATATCTCTAAAATGCGATACATTCAGCGCTGACATAATTTTAATTATCACAGTACTACAAAAATTTATAATATTTGAAAACTTAAAACTTCATCGAAAATAATTGAACTTTATTCAAATGACGTCATCGAAATATAAAACGTCTGGCTCTCTATGTAAAAGTAATGGATGTTTTATTCATGTCACTTCTATTCCAGACTCCAGAGCTAAATAATTTTGTATGAAAAAAATTCAGCAATTCTTATACAACTTATCTTACAATCGCTTGTTTACATTCTGCATCCATCAAAATTAGGCTTCGTTGCAGAAATAATCAAAGTGTGATGATCATTTAAATATAGAAGAAATATCTATTTTAAAAAATATATATTTAAAAAAAATATTAATATTTAAATATATAAAAAATATTTTATTTGCGTTGGCGCAGAATATAGATGCACCGAAAATACGCAAAAATAAAGTGGTTTTAGGACGGATGCAATACTAAATATAAATTAAAAAGAACTTTGAAAATCACGATTTTGACACTGGGAAAATAAGATGGATGCCATTTTTTATTTGAAGTGGGTCACGTGATCTCTTCATATTATATAGGTGTAATTATTTTTTAATTTTTACTTAAAAAACTATCGAGCATATTTTGCTGAAAATGTATATTTTTTGGAATTATTTGACTATTTCCTAGAAGTTTCGAAGCAATTTGTGAATTTTAACTTCGCTTAAAAAAATGTTTGGAAAATGAGGTCCCATAGGGTTCAACGTGTTTCACATTTTTTACCCGGGTTCAATTCAAAACTAATTGGATGATCATTTACATATTCCCATATGTCCCACAGACTGTCTCTACAACATACTTTTCATTTTGATAAAGTCATGTTTACGGCAGTTATCATGCGAACCGACAGACAGACAGACAGAATGAACAAAGTAATAAATACTTTTAAACTATGTTGTAAAGTGTTAAAAATACAACAATCAAGTGTGAGATTCAAAGAGAGGGGTATATAAAATTGAAACAATACCTAATATCTACCATTTAACGTAGAAACAACAGATAACAATGATGACAATTCTAACATAGAAAAAGAAAATGAGGTAATCATGCCGATAAAATGGAATAGTACTAAGCTTAAGATGGAAGTGATTCTTCTCCAAGGCTCAGCCTCCATCTAAATTAACCAAGAAAAATGCTTGTTCCTGAATATGGAGATAGTTAATACCTATGGATTATATACTCAACTGATTAGCATAAAATGATTGAGAAATGATAAAGAAATTAAAGAATTACCAGAGAAAAAATTCATGTGCTTATGAACACAAAGTGCTGTTGCAAAAATATGGAGTGGTGTTATCTGTAAATGTATAAATAAAGTAGTGAACTTTTGTTTAGGATCCGGGGAACTTAGGGTAATTCGTTCTATGGCAGTATAAAAAACATCAAAATAATTATAAAAAAAATTCTAAACGTTCGTAAATTTACTGTAAAAGTACCAGCTTTTAAAAAAAAACACGAAAGAAAAAGCAATCTGTTTCTGATAACTACATGAGCTACTTCATTTAACTATTTTACCAATGGATGAAATATCGAGCAATTTAGGATGATGTAACAAAATATGCTAGAAAACAGCCGGTTTCGGAAGGTAATCATCAATTAAATTAAAAAATGAGCAAAAAAGAAAATAAGTGAAAAAAATAATTAAAATAAATATAAATTTAAAATTAATAAATTAAAAGCAATTACTCTATAAAGAAAAAAAAACTTGCTTCTAAAACCGGTCATTACTTTTTATCAACTGCTCGTGCTAGGGAAAATCCTGTTTCCTACTTCACATTTTTAAAATGTAAAACTTTGCATTTGTATTTGAACCGTAATTGCCCAAGTTGAACCTTTGAAAGTATTAAGAATACGTTTTTCTCAATGATGAGTCAATGATTGGAGATCCACTCCAGATTTTTCCTTTTAAATCAACTGTATTTCACCTTTGAAGTGGAAATACATTGAATTTTCTGCAAAACTCATCTTTGTCATAATGTATTATTTCGTTTCACTCAAAAGGTACATTCGAAATGAATCTCTTCATACTTTGAAATGCCCAAAGAAACGTTTTTGCTAATTCTCACTTAATCTTATGTCAAAGGTTCCTTTTTATCTTTCCAGATAGCAGGATTAAAACAATTAAACTCGACTCACCCGAAAGGCAGCCTTGATAATTAGTTACTAATCGTACTGTAAGATCCTTTGACAAGTGGAATGATTAAGCCCACGTTTGAGAGAGGAATGGATAAAAAATAAGTTTATTTTGCACGTAGAAAATAAGTTGCAGAGAAAATAATTAAAATTGCATTTTTTATTGAAATGAAATGTCATTAGCAACTTAGAACATAGAAAACAAATAAAAATTTTCTGATATCTGAGAGCATTATAAGGTCATATTTCTAAAATTCCTGGTAACACCAATACATTTTGCTGAATGATTGTAGCTTCTGTTTTATTGGAAACTAGAATGAATTATCCGATCTTGACTGCGCCCAAAATAAGTGCTCGCTGCGTTAATAATATAGATACAGATAGCGCAACTCAATTTCTAAATAGCTTGTTTTGCCGCAAAATCCCCTCTGTGTTCAGCTTATTGTATACGTAAGCATGGCAATTTCATAACGCGGGTGCAATATGCCGTAAACAAACTCCTTTGATACGTCCTAAATAAGCGCACTGAAAATAATTGATATTACAAAAAGTAAATAAACATTGACCCGATGCGCGAGCTAACACAAGAGGCTAAATTGCATGTTAAATCGGATCAACGGCGCTGATATATATCAAACTGCATATAGAAAAACAAACAGTAAAGTTAAAAATAATTAAATGCTCAGTAAGTTTTTACCAGGATTTTGACATTTATAGCACAATACTTATAATTATAATATAATACCAAATTAAAAATATCTGATGTAAGCAGTGCACAATTTTTCCTACAGACTCAAATTCATGTTCTCTTTATTTCTTTAATAATTCATGAAATTGATTTTTATTGCGCGAAATAACACGCATAATTATTTGAAATGTCACTGAATTTGTCCTATTAATCTAATTTTCATTTTCAATTGGTAACTGGTCGTATTTTCGAAAGCGGCGTAGTAAAAATGTGAAAAACTTAAATATCTGGTAAACGGCTGGTTCTAGAGCAATGGGTTGGTCTTATTCTTTTTATATTTAAAAATTACGTATAAAAAAAGCATTTAATTGATATATTTGAGCATACGTAGTCTTTTAATTTAGACTTTGACGATTTCTACGGGCCATTTCGCAAAAAAGACAGGTTCGCTAAATAAGGGCATATCTTTATATGCCTGACGTCACCAATCAAGTGATTTGCCAATGGAGACAGATACGATTTATACATTATGAAGATGTTGAAAATAAATTAATAGGCATATTATAATAAAATTTGAAAGTTCAAACAGTTCAAAAGCGCGCTAAAGTTAAAAGTATTTGAGTCGCTACACATATTAAAACAGAAATTTATGAAGGAGCCTTCATGTGGTGGCAAATGGTGTTGAACGTTTTTGCTTTTTTATTTCGTACTTCGCTTTGTTTCACATTTTCTGCTTTTTTATTTTGCACGTTAATACAAATATTCGGAAAATAGGCAGTGACACCTCCAGAACTTCAAATGAGAATCCTTAATGAGTCCCATGCCTTACCATCTCAAGAGTTCGATATTGAATCTATATCAGTCACCATCTAAGTTCTATTTATAGCCAATCCTGAGAAATAGAAGTTGCAAGGAATTTTTTTTAAATCGAAAGTGGAAATCTTTAGTGAATCCTCCTATATACTTCGGAATTCGATTCCTCCTTATTTGAAGAAAAAGGAATATTCTTGAACCAGAAATGGAAAAAAAAACCGAATGTGGAAATAATTAGTGAACACCTTATTCCTTTTCAGAATTTGCTGCTGAATCCAAATCACTCATTATCTAAGCTCTGCCTAAATCAGATCCTGAGAAATAGATGCTTCAAGAAAAACTCTTTCATAAAACCATGGAGTTAGAGAGATGGAGATCAAACTCCTGTGGATGAAACTCTTGAAAATGCCACAATGCTTTGAGAATTAAATCTAGGTGTCGCTCGTGTTAGTAAAGTACCCGAATTGTTAATTGCCACAACTTTTAAATTATTTCCTAATTATGAGCATAATTAATCACTATTTTTTCATAGTTGTAGAACAGAGTATTGAATATATGGAGATAAAAAGGTAAAACAATTTTGAATACGTAGGAATATTCTTTATTATTTCAGTTCTAATTTGCATTGCTCTAATAATTTATTTTTACAACATGAAAAGTTTAATTAAATATTTTAGGCCTTTTGCCGTAGAGATACATAATGCAGGTCATCTTATTTTATCTCAGCGCCAACTGAATGATTGTCTCAAACGGTGATGGTATTGTCTTAATATGAAGTTATAACTCCTTACATTTACCTCCATGGTAAAAAAAAAAAATAGTGCGGCAAAACTGTTGCCACCAATAGAAAAAAGTATAATTTAACTACAGTATTTTTCAATTATATTCTACTTTTCTTTATTATTAAATACGAAATATTTTTCGTTACTAGAGCGACTATTGCCGAAATCATAATACTTACCTAAATACTAGCACTATGTCGTGTTGTTATATACTAGTACTAGTAATAACAACACAACATGGTACCAGTATTTAAGTAAGTCTTGTTATTTTTGTTATTATCAAAAAAATAATTCGTATTTTTTCTGGAATGATCGTAAAGGAAGATAAATTTGATCTCCATTTGTATCAACAATTAATGAATCAATTTCTTTTTATACCACAATTTTGGTAGATGGAATATTTGTTGACAAAATATGAGTTTTATAGATGAAGAGTAAATCAATGATAGTAAAAAAACAAGAAAGATCAACCATACATAAAACTATGATTATGAAACATTTTCCAACTGCAGTGCAATTTTATTTAAACATCTCTAAAAAACGATACATCCAGCGGTAATATTTTTAAAATTATCACAATGCTACAGTAATTTATTATATTTGAAAACTTAGAACTTCATCGAAAAAAATGAACTTTATTCAAATGACGTCATCGAAATATAAATCGCCTGGCTGGCTCTCTATGTAAAAGCAGTAAATATTTCATTCATCCATTTTTATTTCATTCATCACAGTAATACAATAATTTGTTTTACTTAAAAACTTAAAACCATAGAATTAAAAGTAATTTAACTCTATACGTAAAACTTCATCGAAAATGTCTGCTAGAAAATCATCTGTAAAATCAAAGAATGTTTCATTCATATCACCGGTATTGCAGGCTCCAGAACTAAATAATTTTGCGAATTAAATTCAGCAAGTCTTATACAACTCATCCTACATTTTAATGTTGTTCACATTCTCCATAAGTGAAAATTAGGCTTAATTGTAGAAATAATCAAAGTTTGATGATCATTTAAACTCAAATATATTGTAATTGTGTTGTTTCAAAATATAGATGCACAGAAATTAAGCAAAAATAAAGCAGTTTTAGGACGAAAACAACACTAAATATAAATTAAAAAGAACTTTAAAATTCATGATTTTGACACAAGATATATGGCATTGATCATTCAAACTCAAATATATTGTAATTGCGTTGTTTTAGAATATAGATGCACAGAAATTAAGCAAAATTAAAGCGGTTTTAGCACTGATACAACACTAAATATAAATTAAAAATAACTTTAAAAATCCCGATTTTGACACAAGATGGATGCCATATTTTATTTTAGAGTGGGTCACGTGATCTGCTGATATAATATGAGTGTAATTGTTATTTTAATTTTTATTTAAAAAACTACCTAATATATTTTGCTGACATTTTTTTCATATTTTTTATGGGATAATTTGAATATTTCTTAAAACTTTCGAAGCAATTTGTGAATTTTAAATTCGCTTAAAAAATGTTTGAAAATTTAGGTCCCATAGGGTTTAATGTATTTCATATTTTCAACCTGGATTCAATCCAGAACTAATAGGGTGATATTATTCATTTATATTCCCATATGTCCGACAGACTGTCTGAACAACATACTAAAGTTTCATTTTGATAAAGTCATTTTTACGGCAGTTATTGTGCTATCGGACAGACAGACGGAATGAACAAAGTCATAAAAACTTTTCAACTATGTTGTAAAGTGTTTAAAAAGGAGGAGGTGGGATTAGATGACGTTAATAATTGAACAAAATATTATAAAGGAAATTCCGTTCCTTGGAATGCATCAAAGTCTTGGAATTAATGACCGATGAGTGGGGATTTTAGGAATATTATATCCGAGCAACTTGCAGTTCATTTTAAATGTTTAAAATAACATTAATTGTATAGAAAATTATTTCGGACTAGAATAAAAGTTCGTTATATCGAAGAGATCTCTCTATCCCGGGTTCTTTATAGCAGGGTTCGACAATATTAAGCAAAAGTATTACGAAAAATTTAAAAATAATAACTTGTAAACGGAAACTCGTACAAAGATACACTTACCTTGTTTTGAAGTGATTATATGAGAAAGTCAAATGAAGTCTCAAACTCCTAGTATTTTCTTTAATATTTATTTATTTATTTTTTAACTTTTCTTCACTTTCCCGCTGTTAGAAACCAACAATAATCACGAATAGTGAAATTTTCTTTGGGATCTTGTGTAGATTTTATATCGATCTTGGATAAATTTCTGAAATTTATATTTTACTGCTACAATAATTTAAATAGACTTTATAAATAGTTACACACATATGTTACTTTTCCAGCAATACATGGTAATGTATAAGGAAAGTATTGGTATCATGTCGAAAATAGAAACTCGAGTTTTCGACGGATCTACACGTTTCGTGACTTCTAGAACACGAAAAACTATTTTTAGTGTGACGTCTATATACAGGTGTAATGTCGATATTCAAATCGAATTACTTTTATGTAAAATATATAAATATATGTATTATATTTCTTTATATACAGTTATGTTACAGATTTTAATTCTGCCGTGAAAACCCCCTTTTGTCGTTTTATGTGTTCTCGTGGAATATATATTATTCTTAAACCGAAATTAAAATCATTTCTAACATATTATTTAAAATGTACGAGCGCTTTGAGAGTTATTTCTTCTGTTGAGTTCAAGGTCTTTTGGCAGTCGAAAATGGAAGTGCCAATGTAAATAATTTCATAGTTTCTATACATTTGTGCTGCAGACGATAATGAAGTTTTGCAACAGTTGTTTATAGCAGGTGGCTCTCCAGACATCCTGTCGAGACATACTGGCGTTTGGCCGTGAGAACCTTTCTCGGCGGGAAAGATCATGATTATTTTCTATTGGTGGTGACGGACTGGAAGCTTTCGTCCAGGTCCGTGGAAATGTTGGCTGAAAAGGTATAAAAAGCCGTGCACACCTTTTCTCGCTCTCTTATGCTCTTTTGCCCTTCTGCTCTTACGACTTGGTAGGCAGTTCACGATAGCAACGCTCACTCCGAATCTCGGGAGTCTGACCTCCAGGCAGATTCCTGGGGATTCGTGAGCTGAGTAATGCTGCCTTTATAACGTCCATCTTTGGTGCGATCCCGAGGTTAATACCGGGAATGAAATAACGTCGAAACTGCACGTAGAGCGAACCCGATGCTCATTCCGGGATTACTACCAAAACATCGAGCGGGCTTGTGGAATGCTCCCGAGGCTCATACCGGGAAGGTAAATCGAATCGTCGCTACCCGAGTAGTACTAGTTAATGATGCCATCCATCCAGGCTGGGCCATTCTAGAGAAATCTTTGAATGTGTGTGCCGGCCTTTCATTCTGAAACACCGATTCATCGCCGTGTGGGTGAGTGGCTGATGTGAGAACTACTACCTTACTTACAACGCCTTGATGACCGGGGTAAGCGACTTTTAATGTATAACTTCATGAGAGAGAGATCGTAACGGAGAGTGAAACCATCTGTTGAGTTTTGTAACTTCAATTCAATGCTTATTCTAAAATTTAATTTCTGTTTGATTAATTTTCAAAAATGCTTTATTTTACCTCTCAGAGTGCTCGTCCCGTAATGTGGCCATACCTATGTTTGATATCAGTATGATCTGTTGTTTGCCACTTAGTATTGCATTATGTGGAAGTATAGAGGCTTTAAAGCCAGTGGCGTTATGTTAAAATCTGCGCATGTGTCCAGTGGTGAGCTGAAAGATTCAGCTGTTGTATCTGATATACAAATTGAATTTAACTTCTTAAATAAATGAAAATTCATTTTAACTTCAAAATTCTGTGTATTTATTTGTGTATTGAAATTCCTTTTGATTTTGGTGAAGAAGAAAGTTTTTAAAGGTAAGGTTTTGATTTTGAATGTTTTCAGGTTATTTAGGTTCTTCTGGGCTTTAGGTCATCGCGGAGATTTACTTCTCCCGACAGGAGTGTGTGTACCTGTGGGTTATTTTTGCGGCATTTTTCGATCATGGTTTATGTAGTGGTGCTGGTGCTGGTGTGGCTAAATTCTAAATTAAGAGGTCACGTTTCATTATAATCCGCGCCATTACAAATTGGCGCCGTGACCTTTCCTCCTGAGTACCTGCCCTGTTCTAAATTTTTAAAGTTGTTGATGAAATGTTCTTGTTTAGAGTTTTTCGAAATTTAAATTTAAAAGAATTTTTTTTGCGCTGGACACAGAGTGGTATGGAATTTTTTTTAAAATATTGCGATTTCGGGAGAGCACTCATATTTACGTGTATATGTAAAAAAAAATTGTCTAATGTGTTGATATTTGAAAATAATAATGTATTGAGATTTGAGAAGTATTGTTATTTTGTTACAAATTGAAAGTAGTAGAATGAAATGTTTTCACTGAAATTGCGTCTTATCATGTCAACGTGAAGTGTATTGGAATTGTGCGAAGTGGCACATAGAAATTTATTTACAGTAAGTTGTGCAAAGTGGCACATTGACGGAAATTTGAAAGATATTAGTGCAGTTGGCACATATAAGATTGAATTTTTGATTTCAATATGTGACAAATGTGTAAAAAGGTGTTTTTATTGAAAAAGTTGAACTGACAAAAAGTTTCGGTTTTGATAATGTTGGTATCTAGTAAAGATACGTTGAAAATTTAAAAATTGAAATTTGATTATATAAATATTAAGAATTTTAGATTGGTATTAGTATTTAAGAATTTTATAGGTGTATTGAATTTAGGAATTGAAACTTAATTGGAATGAAATTTTAATTATAACATCTGTTTTAAGAACACTTTCGATTTGATTTTCTTGAGAACACTTTGTTTTCGGTTATGATTTTGGTTCTGTGTATTATGTGTGGGAGGCGATTCCTGCTGTAATTCTGATTTCGACGAGCTCTTCTGAGCATTTTTTTCCCCAAATTTGGGTTTGCAGATTTCGAAACTCCGGTGTGTCGAATTGTTTAAATTGAAATGAAATTTTGGCTGGAAGCAGAGGCCGTTTTCGAAAATTTTTCGAGATTGAAAATTTTAACTGTAAATGTTTGAAATTTAATTATAATTGCTTGAATACTCGAGTTTAAAATGATTTGAAAATGCACCTTAATTTTGAGAACATAGAGATAAAAAGAGTAGAATGAAATGATATACGAGTTTTGAACACCTGAATACTGATTGTGTATAAATATGAAAATTATTTTGAGTAAATAATTATTGAAATTGTGTGGCTAGAAAAAGCACACATTTTTGAGTTCTGTAAAAGACAGACTCGTGTTTTGATGGACCAATGTTTGGCTTGAAAATTCTAAAGTTATGAAATGTTTTGATATTTGAATTTTGATAAAAAAAAATTTATTTTTCTTGGTTGCATCAAACGTTTTTTATCTGGTGAGAATTTTTTTTTGGATAACTAGTAGAATTTTGATATGTATATATGTATAAATTGATTTCGAAAGTATTTAGAAAAAAAAAAGAAAATGGTGTCATTGCATGAAATGTGGGGAAGAGCAGGAAAATTTTTAAAGGGGTTGATTCTTTTTGATAAATGTTTTGTGGGAAAATTTTGAAATGGAATTTTAAAAATAATTATGTGGAAATATTTGTTATTGAATGTTGATAATGAAATTTTTTCGATTTTTTGAAATTTTGAAAAAGTGAATTTGTGGGGACTGAAAGCTTCTTTTTCCCTGAGAGGTTGTTGAATTTGAAATTTTGTTTGCCTCAGGATGTGAAATAATTCTCCATTTGTTTTGATTTTAAATGTTTCGGTTTCCTTGCCCTGTTGTTGCATCCGAGCACCTTGCTTTTTATTTTTTTTTCGTGTCTTTGACTCTCCTGAGTTTTTTCTGCTGAGTTTGTGGTGATAGTGGATTCACGACCCATTTTCACTGGATTGAGTTGATTGTTTGGACGCTTGCAGTCAACGTTTAGTTTGAAATTGTCTCACAAACAATTCGAGGAGAGACGAATTGCGCACTCGTCTGAGCAGAGTTTCCTTGGGTTTGAATTTGACCTTGCTTGTGTGTTTGGAATGCATGTTGATGTTCTGTTGAACTAGCGTAATTCTATGTGATGGTTTATACCCCATTAGTGGCTTTTCTCAAGGGTTGATCCTCGTTTGCACCCATGCTTGTGTTTACTTCGGTAGCAGATGAAAGAATTCCTGCTCATTTTACTTCTTGAATTTTTTGTTGGCTGCAGTTGATTGCATTCCTGCAGAGTCCAACGCTGAAGGTTGAAATTCCTGAAAAATATTTTTGAGGATGGGTTGCTTTGCTTTGGCAAGTGAAATTTGGAGAATTTGGAAATGTTGAAATTTTGAAAATATTGAAGTTGTTTGATTTGAGAATTACGAAATTGATTTTATTACAAGAATTGTATTTACGTTGTGCTTCAGATCCCCGTTTTTAATCCCCCTGAGTGAATTTGAATTTTGAAAATTTTGAAGAGTAATAATTTTGAAAATGTTGTTCCTGTCTCGGTTTTCTCCCCTGTGCTGTTCTCACAAGTTGAGTTGTGATGTTGTTCCTCCCTCGGTTCCGGTGGTGCGAACGTGAGTGAGTGGAGTTGTCCTCTGTTTGAGTGAGTCGACACTTTTTCTTTTCCGTTCCCGTTCTGTGGATGTGCGAGGCGATGTCTGGAACTTTGATTGGCTGACACCAGTTTGATTTGAATTGTGTAATGAATATTTAACTCCGAACTTGAATACTTTCGGAACTTATGAAATTTTTTTTGGCGACTCCTGTTTATTACTACGGCAATATTTAGAAATGCTTTTGAAAAATTTGATTGAATTTTGGAGTCTGGAAATTGTTTACATTGTGGAATTCTTGAGTCGGTGAACTCTGAAGGTGTTGATTTAATTACAGAAATATGGTTGAAATTGTGATGAATTGATTCCACAATTATTTTACTTTGAAGGTATTTTGAAAATTGACTTGTTTTGATATCCATTTGAGAAAATTTTGAACTTTGAAATTGAAAGATTTTATTTTGAAACTTGATTGATTTACTACGAAAATAGATGTATTTTGGATTTCATTTGATTTTCTTCTAGTTATTGGATTGAAATTTTTGCACTTGATAATTTTATTTCGAAACTTTGAGTTTGGTGAAATGGTTGAATAACATTGAGAAAGAGATTTTTATTGAACTCATTTAAATACTGATTTTGACTTCTACTTATTTTGACTTGCGATTGAAAGGCAACTAAATTTAAAGATGGATTTATTGATTTAAAGAAATTTATTGATTTTTATGGAATGACACTTGTTTATTATGGATATTTTGAATTTTGGTTTGGCAACATGTTTGGAATTAGTTTTCGCCCCAAACCAAATTAAAGAAAACTGTCTACAAATTTAACTTTTCGGTGGCAATGTTGATAAATTGTATTTGAAATGTAATTGAATATTTATTTGCAGTTAAATGTAGAGGCTTGAGAGTCCTCTGTACCTGAAGTTCTGTGCCAAGAGAGCACTGATTTGAAATTGTGGCAATTGTTTACATAAAATATGTGGTTTGACTTCTGCCACCTTGCCACTTCTTGCTTGCCACTTGTTTTGCCATCTAGAGAAATTTTAATTAGTGTAAGAAAATTTATTTTTAATGAAAATTTACTAAATGATTAAAGATATTTTAATAAAATGATATTGTGAAATAATTGAATTTATGCAATAAAAATGGTAAGATTTATCCTGTGTCATGATTGCCAATATTGCCTTGATGTTGCCTCTATGTTAAGAGATGATGAAAATGCTGTGTCAAATAGACACCTAAGATTGAAAGCTGTGTCAAATGGACACTTGATGTTGACAAGAATGATGAGTCATGTGAACCACTGGACAAGGTTTGTTTGAAAATTTTTTGTTATTATTTCTGGGTATGGTCATTTCTCATTTAAATCTGTATTATATGTATATTACTGCTGTTTTAACATTGTTTAATGGAAAAGCTGCTGTGGTCATGAAAAAAAATTGTGATTATGTTTTCTTGAAAAGTTTAGACTTAATTTGGATGTTTTGCTGCTGACCACGTTTTAATACTTAAATTTGGGATTCTTGAAGGAAAGTGAACATTTCTTGGAAATTTAAATTTAATTTTAATGAAAGCTGAAATTGACTTAAAATTTGAAAAATTTAATAGATGATTGTTATTTGAAAAATTTATTTACAGAGAAATTTAATTTTAACTTTGCTGTTCGACTTGAGGGGTGTTATGTTACTTACCTTTTGTGAACCTTGGGATTTAAATTTAATTTACAATTTAATTTTTCACATGTTATGATTTCTGTGATGGGCTTGTAGATATTAGGATTTTAGACTGGATTGCAGTCATTTTTAGGTTTCTTTGGCTCTGGTTCTTCGACATGCGCCCATGTGGGATGGTGTTCGTGTCAGGAACTCTTCTGGTGTAGACGTGCACCACAAAATTTTGTTGAATTTTTTTTTCTTGAAGGTTCATGAACTTCAAGGGCCTGATGCCTACATGCACCTACTTGTTTTGAAAAATTTCTTCGCTTCGCTCTGAAATTTTTCCCCGGAGGCACCAAGGTATTTGTAATGTCGATATTCAAATCGAATTACTTTTATGTAAAATATATAAATATATGTATTATATTTCTTTATATACAGTTATGTTACAGATTTTAATTCTGCCGTGAAAACCCCCTTTTGTCGTTTTATGTGTTCTCGTGGAATATATATTATTCTTAAACCGAAATTAAAATCATTTCTAACATATTATTTAAAATGTACGAGCGCTTTGAGAGTTATTTCTTCTGTTGAGTTCAAGGTCTTTTGGCAGTCGAAAATGGAAGTGCCAATGTAAATAATTTCATAGTTTCTATACATTTGTGCTGCAGACGATAATGAAGTTTTGCAACAGTTGTTTATAGCAGGTGGCTCTCCAGACATCCTGTCGAGACATACTGGCGTTTGGCCGTGAGAACCTTTCTCGGCGGGAAAGATCATGATTATTTTCTATTGGTGGTGACGGACTGGAAGCTTTCGTCCAGGTCCGTGGAAATGTTGGCTGAAAAGGTATAAAAAGCCGTGCACACCTTTTCTCGCTCTCTTATGCTCTTTTGCCCTTCTGCTCTTACGACTTGGTAGGCAGTTCACGATAGCAACGCTCACTCCGAATCTCGGGAGTCTGACCTCCAGGCAGATTCCTGGGGATTCGTGAGCTGAGTAATGCTGCCTTTATAACGTCCATCTTTGGTGCGATCCCGAGGTTAATACCGGGAATGAAATAACGTCGAAACTGCACGTAGAGCGAACCCGATGCTCATTCCGGGATTACTACCAAAACATCGAGCGGGCTTGTGGAATGCTCCCGAGGCTCATACCGGGAAGGTAAATCGAATCGTCGCTACCCGAGTAGTACTAGTTAATGATGCCATCCATCCAGGCTGGGCCATTCTAGAGAAATCTTTGAATGTGTGTGCCGGCCTTTCATTCTGAAACACCGATTCATCGCCGTGTGGGTGAGTGGCTGATGTGAGAACTACTACCTTACTTACAACGCCTTGATGACCGGGGTAAGCGACTTTTAATGTATAACTTCATGAGAGAGAGATCGTAACGGAGAGTGAAACCATCTGTTGAGTTTTGTAACTTCAATTCAATGCTTATTCTAAAATTTAATTTCTGTTTGATTAATTTTCAAAAATGCTTTATTTTACCTCTCAGAGTGCTCGTCCCGTAATGTGGCCATACCTATGTTTGATATCAGTATGATCTGTTGTTTGCCACTTAGTATTGCATTATGTGGAAGTATAGAGGCTTTAAAGCCAGTGGCGTTATGTTAAAATCTGCGCATGTGTCCAGTGGTGAGCTGAAAGATTCAGCTGTTGTATCTGATATACAAATTGAATTTAACTTCTTAAATAAATGAAAATTCATTTTAACTTCAAAATTCTGTGTATTTATTTGTGTATTGAAATTCCTTTTGATTTTGGTGAAGAAGAAAGTTTTTAAAGGTAAGGTTTTGATTTTGAATGTTTTCAGGTTATTTAGGTTCTTCTGGGCTTTAGGTCATCGCGGAGATTTACTTCTCCCGACAGGAGTGTGTGTACCTGTGGGTTATTTTTGCGGCATTTTTCGATCATGGTTTATGTAGTGGTGCTGGTGCTGGTGTGGCTAAATTCTAAATTAAGAGGTCACGTTTCATTATAATCCGCGCCATTACACAGGGTATCCCAAATTAAGCTGCACATTTCCAAGAGCGCTATAGAAAAAACTATCCATAAGAAAGTTATGAAATTTGAGGAGTGTCGTAAGGAGATGATGAGAATTTTTTCTAGAGCAAAAAAAGTTATTTAAAAAAAACACCAATAGAGGATGTATAATATCTTTATACAGAATATATAACATGAAATACACAATGTATCCGTCAATGAGGACAAAACATGATCAATATGATGGTCATCATTGTCTGCTACCATCTGGAATCGTAACGCATGTTCAATGGTTGATTGCAGTGTATGAGTCGAGATGTTACACTTATGGCGTGCAATGCTCTCTTTAAGATAGGACATCGATCTTATGGGATTACTGTAGACCAAGTCTTTTAGATATCCCCAGAGCCAAAAATCTCATGGATTCACAGCTGGGGATCTTACAGGCCATATCGTTGGAAAATGACGGCTGATGATTCTGTTATTAGAAAAATGGCTCATGAGCACTTATTTCACACAAGTGGCTAGTGTAGAGGCATAAACACTATTGCTTACACTGCATCTTGCATAAACACTGCACCTTGCATAAACACTATTGTTTTAACACATTGATGTGCCTGCAGAGCAGGAATGATGGAATTCTCCAATAAGGATGCGTAACGTTGCTTGGTGACAGAACACGTTACAGGACCTGCGGGTCTGAGCTCTTCGAAAAAAAAATGGTCCCAAAATGAATGTGGCAGTAAGACCACACCATACCGTTACCTTAGAAGAGTATAAAGGAACTTGTAGACACTCGTGGAGCCAAAAAGAACCCCATCAATAGCGACCTCTATTGGTGGTTTATGGAACTAACCTATCTTTTGCTCTAGAAAAAATTCCCATCATCTCCTTACGACACTCTCCAAATTTCATGACTTTCTGATGAATAGCTTTTGCTGTAGCCCTCTCGGGAATGCGTAATTTAATTTGGGACACTTTGTATATATATATATATATGTATGTGTGTGTGTCTGTGCAAGGTTTGTATCCACTTTAGCTCAAAAACTGTTTGACAAAATATTATAAGACTCTATAGGTATATTTTCACTTGTAGGTTGTCGGTGCTGATTAGATTTTGGTATGATTCGGTATAAAAGAACCTGTTTTTATTGCGAAATAGCTCCCAAAATTGTCTGCATTCCGTCTAGCTAAAAAACTAATTTACCAAATTTCATAAAAATTAGTAGATAAGTCATTTCTGTGGGTTACCCTGGTGCTGATTAGATTTTGGCACGATTCGGGAAAAGAAACCATCCTTTTTTGCGAAATGGCCCTCAAAAATCGCCAAAATCTGAATAAAAGACTACGTATGCTTAAATGTATCTATTAAATGCCTGTTTTATGCGTAATGTTTAACGATAGAAAGAATAAGACCAACCTCATTACTCTAGAGCTAGCCGTTCTCGAGATAGTTTAGTTTTTTCACATATTTACTACGTTTCTGGTAGGTCGGACGGTCTGGGTCTCAATCAACAACAACATATTTACTACGACGGTTTTGATAATATGTCCAGTTACCAAAGGAAAACGAGAATTGATAATAAAAATGCAAATTCAGTGTCATTTCAAATAATGTTGCGTGTTATTTTGTGAAATTAAACTCAATATAATGAATTATTAAATAAATAAAGAGAAAACGAGTTAAAATCTATAGTGAGAGTTATGTGCTGCCCACATCAGATTGTTTTTAATTCTAGTCCGTTGAAATAATTTTCATAAAGAATTCTGCTGCCTGTTTTATGCTCAGCTATATGCCTAAGTAAAAGGCGATGAATATTAAACTTTTTGGTTCTGATAAGATATAAATATTTGTTTATTATGTTGTTTACAGTTGATACAGATGTATTTAAAGACATTAAATTCGTGTCCTTTTTTTTCAATTCTTCTTTGATTGGGTAGATTTTTTTTAAGATCAGAAACTTTACTTGTGAAGTAGTCGTAGAATTACTTACCTCCTTCGAATATGTTTTCTTTCTGTTAAAACAAATGCTTGATCTGGTTAAAACAAATGCTTGATGATTTTTTTCTGTATTATTCCTATTATTGTTAATTCTGCATTTAGAGACGCTAATTCTATGTTTTTCACTGCGTTAATAATTACAGAAAAGGAATATTAATCTTCGAAAATAGTAGAAACATAATAATCTTGATCCACAGCTTTTTACGTGAGTTATTTTGAAAGTAAACACTTTTTTAATTACAGCAGACGATAAAGTGGTCTTATATAACAATATGTCGCTAAATAATATTTCTTACAATTGTATTTTTTATTTTTTCTATTTTTGATGAAAGTAGTTCTAAAAATGCATAAACATCCTCTATAAATATAGGAGAAAAACTAATATTTGCATTGTGCTGGTTTCAGAACCAGTTTAATATTTTCCATTACCATGCGTTTAAACAATAATGTGATTATATTTCCAGTTTTTATCAAGATCATAATTACTCTTGCGGGCTTTCAAATTAATTTAAAATTTGTAATTATAATAAATATTTTGGAACACTGATTCGTATTGACTTTTAAATAAAACTTATGCAAGAATAATTAAACTGATGTATATTGTTTCAAGCTATGTCTGAAATTTATTAAATTTTCATTAAATCTTTGGAATGAACAAACGACCGATATCAGTGATGTTTATTAATACTGTGAAGTAATTTCCAAAATATACTTCAACTTCAATTTAAAATTTTATCATATTTTCAATTGCATGTCTGACGAATTAAAATATTGTGTTTTAATCACTTGCCTGCAGTTTTAAATTTAAAATACACAATCGCCTTTGAGAAAGCAATTACTTTTTGAATATTTTATGTCCTGAAGTAATTTAAAGTTGATGAAGTTCATTAATATGTGTTGAAATATATAGTTATGAAAATAACAAGAAAAATCTTATATATATATTACATGATAAATAATAAGTACACAAAATTTAGAGATTTCACGCTGTCTGTGAAATTTTTTGTTTTAATATATCGAGAACAGCTCGTTATAATGACTAAACAATGTTGCCAGTTTATTTATGGTTAGAAGCACTTACAATATAATCAGTCATTTGATAGTTGTGAACAAAATTATTTGTACTGGAAAAAATTACCTGGCGTTGCCCGGGTTTGATAATGATAACACCACTCAATTTTCAAATTGCTTGTTTTGAACTAAAACCATTCCGGCGCCCTCTTTTTTCATGCTCAACCATGCGAATTATATAACGCGGAAGTAATACGGCCTAAAAAAACTCCTACAATGCGCCCTAAATAACCTCCTATATATATGCCCTAAATAAGCGGAGGAAGGACTACGTCTTTTAAATTCACAGCGGCATTTTTTTTTATTATTTAATATAGTTTTTCTCGTTTAGATCATAAACGTTCAATATTTTGAGAGAAGTGCATATTATCATTCCATGAATTGTCATTTGCTTTTGCATAAAAACTACACACAACATTTTTGCAACGAATTTTAATTATTTATTTAATTTATTTTTTTATTTTTGAAACAAAAAGTTTGAATAGTTGAAGAACCTCTCATCGTCATAGACTCCGAAAATAAACACATCTCTGATATTTCTAAATTGGAATAAAAGTACTGTTACAAACATATAATGTCGTTTTCCCTATTTGAAGCCTCTCAAAGCTGAAAAACAACCTTTACAGGCAACTACTGTTATTAATTGAAGACCCAAGTCGCGTGACCTTGTTGACTCTCGGAATATTTTAGAAACAAAGTGACTGGAGTAGAATTTCACGAGTTAACAGGATTTGTCGAGATCAGTCCACAGAGGATATATGAGTTCGTCATCGTTCAGTTACCAACAGTTGGCGCAGGGTCGGACAGCATAGATGAAGGAATTTCGAATCGATTCCTACTAAATAGCTAATCCTTTATAACTGCTGTAATTGTATTTTGTCGTCTATCTCGCTTTGTTGCAAAGTTCTTTATCTTAGCTTTTTAAATTACCCACGATGAGCGCTGCAATCACTTTTATAGAGCGGGCTGTGGTGAGGTTAATTTTACACATAAATACAGAATCAATATACACTACATTACTTACCACTAGTGCCTTCCAGTTCAGCCGATGTATCTATAGTGGGATCCAAACGGATCAACGTACATTGCTTAGACTAATTAACGAGTCAATTTTGTGGCCATTAACACATTTATTAAAAAAAAAACATGAAATGCTCAGTTTGACAATAATAATAAAATACACAATTACAATCAACTCAATTCTACCCAGCTTGACCTCGGGGTGTACGGGTTAATTAATATACTTTCGAACTCCCACCTTTTCATTAATTTAAAATTTAAATTCTTCCGTGGGAATATCTCCCAACAACTTAAACTAGCACTAACATTGATTTATACAGGAAACAAATAATACATCCTATATTATTTAAAAAAATTCAATAAACAATACCTCCACACAGATGATTGTCATAATGCCTCCACAAAGATGAAAGGGGTGGCAATTTTTTTTACCAGATTCCAGTTCATATAAAAAAAATTTCCATGAACGTCTAGTAGAATCACACAGGTTTAGGCGAAGACAGGGACCGTTGTTTCATCAGGGTTATCACGGAGATGGGAACACCGTCCGCTGGATTCTCCTACTCCTAATGTCGGATTTGGCCCAGCGATTCCTTTATGTCGGAACTTGCGTGCAGGCCGCTGCCGGTAAGTCGTTTTCCGCCTAACCAAATGTAGTCTCCCACGGATCACACTGATGACAGTTGACGTACCCAGTTGACGCGTGTCGCACATTGCATAGGGGCCCAGGATTGACGCCTCGCAGCACTCCTTCCGCGTACACTCGTTGTGAAGGAGATGTACTCTGAGCTGTCGATATCGTCGACACATAGTTGCTGCGGCTTGGATGTAGTTAAGGGTTCAAAGGGCTCCCACACTACGCCGTTTAGAGTCAGAGCTGTGTTGCACTGCGACGCAAAAGTGGCGACTTTCTCACTGCTTCGATGTTCGTCACCGCCGGAAGAGTGCGCGCTCGGTCTAATTCGCTCTAGCTCGGTTTGTCTACGAGCCGCTATAACTTAACTTGTTGAAATGGTCGCACTTGATCCCGAGCTACGCCTGAGTGTGCATGCTTGCACAATCGGACACAAGACGTCGGTTCCTTGCTGTACGCATTGGCTGCCCTAGATAGGGGCCGCGGATACCGTGTCTAAAGATGCATCTAAATGCATGCCGGATCGGGCTTCAACAAAAAACAAGTGTCACGCAGTTGAAGAGATATTCTCTCGAGAGTTTAAATTGTATCTGAATTTCACGTTTTTTTTAAAGTCCTTTCAGAATTTTTGAAGCGAGGGGAACAAAATTTTAGGGCGGAAGTTCCCCGTTTCCCATACGATGTTTTCGAAGTGCAATAAAAAGGGCGGTACAATTTCGACTCACACTATTGGTCTGTGTCACATCGGCTGTGAGTCGGAACCAAAGTGAAACCGAAACCGATCTCACAACCGACATGCATTGAAGATCGAAGACTCGAAAGTACATTGCGAGAACGAAACACATCATTCAACATAAAATCACTCATAACCCAGGAGTACTTACGGTCTGGAGACATCAGTCCACAGATGGGTAGAAGTAACGACATAAAACAGGGTGTGCAAAGAATTCAACACATAAATTTAACATTCATTTTTATTAATATGCAAACCATTTAAAAATGAAATTATATTCCAAACAATTGAAGTGTTCAACAATCATAACAAATTTGATACTTATCAGAATTTATCTCTCTACATATATCATTAGAGAACATCATATTAAGTAATTAAGCTTTCTACAAATATTATTATAATCAAACACTTAAGAATCCTTATTTAATTAATCACTTAATTATACTTATCAATGTAAAATCAACATAAAAGGATTCCAACAAATTTCACCATATTAACTATGACGCACTTATTTAATCACGGATTTGAAATGCTAATTTAAAGTTCTCTGTTCCAGAATTATAGCTTTCGATTTAAAAGTTTTACTTCAAAGTTTCTGCTTTACGTCAAACCTCTTTATTTCCAGTAACATCAGATTAAACTGTAATTAACTTGAAATATTCTGCAAATCATATCCATCGTGAAAAGTCTACACAGAACAGAAAGTTCAAAAGCCGTCAGGGACCACACCCAACAGAACGGTCTTCGGTAGACTCCGAAAACAATAACTAAAGTAGAAAAACAGGAATTAAATTTTGAATAATTTGCAGATCCCGGTAAGATTCTTTCTCTGGTATCTTCCAGGATTAGATTTTGGGAAAATCAATAATCCTCAGCAGTATGGGGGCCACCGGCCCTATTCTTTTGTTCTTCTCTCCTTCAGCCGATCTCATTCCATCCGCACTTCATTAAATCCAACTATCAAAAGCTCACGGACAAGGCCGCACTCTCCCAACGACAGCCAAGCAGCTCTCCCATTGGCTGAGAGAGGAGCAAAAACTCCAAAAAGTTCGCTTTCGAACTCACGTCACAGACGGGGCAGGCGCCACGAAGAGGAACAGCAGAAACATAAAATCCACATCTCAAAACAGAACCAGACTTTTGCATATAAAACAATCTAAACAAGGCTTAACACAAAGTAGGCGTTGAAAAAGAGAGTTTTTCAAGCCGCGTTTTCACAAACTGTCGAATCGAACATTCAGGCGATACGACAGTCTGCAAAGTGACGCTCATTTTCTATGCGCTCCATTAAAATTCAAGGACCGGAGGGTTCCTACAGACCGGGTGGTCCCAGGTTGGACCACGAAGAAAGAACCACACCTGACAGGGGCTATAAATTTCTAGAGATTTGTAGCTTGAACTTTGACATTTTGTTACAAACTCTTTTATGAACATTTACAACCCATGTCAAATACCGGCCGTCCAAATGGTTGCTCAAGTCCTTGCTGACGAGCCGGACGGTCTGGGTCTTCAACCCATGTCAAATGTACACGCAAACCAAGGCGCTACAAAGTCCTATCTCGTATGTGAAGAGGTATCGCTATATAGCACATACACAATCTATACATTTTGAGTAATTGCTACTTCTGCCCCCCTTCATTCCTGCGCAAACCCGGGGCATGAAATATTCCTACATTAAGTACCAAAATATGTAATACAATGTCATGCCTCATGACACGGGCTAGATCATTTTACTACAGATAGACGTAACATGTACACTCACGGACCTTTCTTTAAGAACTTATTGAAGTACTTAAGGACTTTCTTGAAGTTTTAATTCGGATGGAAAGCGTTTTCGGCACAAAAACATTACATTTATGTAGCGAGAAACATAAAATTATAAATGTAGTGGAAAAAATTATATAATTTTTGCAGTATGAAATTAGAGGATGGTAAAAAACTGAAAAGGGATTTGTCTAAATTTAGTTTTAAGCTTGCAATTTTTGTTTGACTGAAATATTTTACAAAAATGCTCCCATTTTGAAATCGCGATATGAAAAAATGTTGCAGAAAACAATTTTCGTAAAATATTACCTACTATTTCATAAGACATACGCATTTCTAGGAAACTGGAGAAAATAAGGAAAGCCATAAGAGTACATTTTACTCGTTAAAATATTTCTTAATATTTGAGGCGTCTTTTAGTATGAGTTCTAAAAAACAGAATTTTAAAAGTAACGTCGCTCATAAAGATTTAAATTTCATTTTTTACAATTGATTTTAATTGAATGGTTTAGGTGAAATAAAATTTAGAAGATTATGATTATAGGAAGACGTTTTGAATATTAGAAACACCGCTATAATTCTTTATGCATTAAATAATTATTAATAGCAGGAAATCTTGCCTATTGGGGTGTACCGAAAGTAAAAATAATAAGTCGAAATATACATACGGAACTTTTTTCAAAACTATTATAGAATTGTGCAAATCTTAGATTTTCGGATGCGACGGAAGGGGTATCACATAACTCAGAAAGTGGATATTTAGATATAGTTAAATAAATAAATAAATAAATATGAAGGAAATATCATACGGATTTGTTTCAAATATCATCAGAAATATTGTTCTGCGAGCTTTCCGATGACCTCAAGATGGAAGCTTTGTAATAATAATTTTGGTTGCTAAGGAACCGATTTGTGTGAAAATGCTAAAACTGAAAATTGAAAAAAACAACTAATTCGAGTTATAGAAAATAATGCCGAAGTGCACAAATGTATGTCGTTTCCTGGTCATACAGCTATAATATTTTCCGTCCCCCCACATACAGGCACACAGACACACACACACATACACACATAAGCATACGCACACGCAGACACACACCCACAACTCACACACCCACACCCACAACTCACACACACACACCCACAACTCACACACACACACACACCCACAACTCACACACACACGCACACAACTCACACACACACGCACAACTCACACACACACGCACAACTCACACACACAACTCACCCCCCCACACACATATAGACACACACAAGCACACGCACACACACACTAGAACACGCACACACACACTAGAACACGCACACACATACTAGAACACGCACACACACACAAACACACACACATACATACACACATACACACACACATACACACGCATACACATCTTTTATTCTGTAAGATGCATGAAGGAAAGTCATTATGCCATCGGGGCCACTAACTACAACTGTTGCCATTCCTGATAAAAAAATGTTTACTTTAAGTACAACGAAATAACTTTCATTTGATTAAATTCTGATTAGAAGCTTGTTACAGGTTAATTTTACAGATTAATTTATCATTTATTCTTTTTTAAATCAAATGAATAGAACAAAAAGTGCATTTATGAATGCATTATTTCTTATGAAATTAAAGCAAAAAATAAGGAAAAATTAAAGTAAAAAAATAAGGAAAAAATAAATTTTTATTATTTCTGTTTACCATAAAAAAATTATACTGTCAGAATAAAAGAAAATATATTTTTTCTATGAAATGCAAGGATTATTACATTAGGCTCAAGCTACGTGCACAATTAGTAAATCATAGCACATATGAAAGGTTTTGCAAATATATTCTCTTCCAAATATATATGTTGTATCATAAAAAGGATTTTAAAACAAGAAAAAAAAAACTTTGGCTGAAAATGTTCTTTAAATGAATGTTTTCTGGTACATTTTTTTAAAAACCATAAAATAGACACTTTAATTTTTCATTTCTGCCGGAATAAAAATATGATAAAAATTAAAGGTACCGCATTTTAAAATAGTACTTTTTAATTATTATGTTTCTTAACTTTTTATGCATTCAAATTTATAAAGCGTTTTCTGCTCATACAATATAGCGTTTATTCAATTTTTGAGGAAATCATTATTTCTGTATGATTTTTTGCAATGATTTAAAAGTGTTACAATAAAAATTTTCAACTGATATTTATGGACATTTATAATGAATTATCCTCGAATTTGCGTAAATATTAAACTTTGCATGCATCTGGAAAAATGTATAAAATTTTGAGAAAAACATGTTTTTCAGTCTCCTCCCCCTACGCAATAGTGGTTTATGGAAAAGTAGAAGATAAATGTTTATTTCCTCATATTTTGTCGAATAAGAATATGGGGGAAAATAAATAGTACTACGTTATAAAATATTACTTTTAAATATTATGCCTTTTAACTTTTTAATTATTAAAATTAAAAAATTGTTTCTTCTCAAGTTAGCACATTGGTTAGCACAAGATTTTTGAGGATACTATTATTTCTGTATATTTTTCGTAACTATTTAAATGTTTTAAAAAATACTGTTACGTTAATGTTTACAAATATTTGCATTAAATTAGCCCCAAATTTGCTTTAAATATTAAATATATTTTTTAATTAATATTAAATATATTTTTTCAGACTACGGATGCGTGAGAAACTGCTGATTTATTATTTACAAGATTTTCAGAATTTGATCTTCGTAGCCTGGAAAAATATCCTACATACACATCCTTGACTTCGAAAGTTAGGTCATATAGCTTCCGAAATCGTCTGTTTTCCCCTTCAATTTGTTTTTTGCCTTCTTAATTCCACTCTCATTCACTAGAGTTGAAGTAGTCAGATCAATTGTTCTTTGAATTTATTCAATAAGGTTTGTTGGTATGGCTCCCAAAGCCGTTTACTTCTTTATTCATGCATAAAACTTCTTTGAAAATTAAAAGCTTTCTTTACACTAAAGGACGCTTTAAAATATATTTATGAAGCCTGAGCGCTTTCAAACGTGCATCATTATAGGAATATAACTACAAGGTTCACTAATATAAGGTTGGGCTTTCAGTCCGTCAACCAATCAAAAAGTTGTAAGCTTGCCGTTATGGGAATGAAGTTCCATCATTCGGGATGTTACGGTCAAGAGTAAACTTTAAGAGGAGTTGCCAAACCGCAAAAAGTTTTTGCTTTATTGCAGTTAAAAATTGCTTGTTAATTTTGAAGTGGGGATATCCAGGCTTTGATAATTTGCACTAAGATTTTAAATTGTGCTGTGCACATGGAATACAGTGAAGTCCAAGGAAGTTTACTGACATCGGTGAAGTAAGATGACAGCCGTAGTTACGAAGTTCGGTCCCTTTTGAGAGCCAGAGAACAAAATGATCGCGTTTTTAATTTTAATGCCCAGAGCCAAGTGAAAATAATGAAGTCCGTCATGTTCGGGATAAGCATCCCCTGTATAACTGAGAGATACATTGTGCTTTTTATACACAGACAAACAACAAACAAAATTTGCATATTATGAAAATAAATGCGGAAGAATGAATAAACAAATAATATTAAAATGACACAGCAGAAATGAAATATATATATTTTCTTTTTTTTCAATGGCCAGGCACTAGACTCTTCGTCATTCGTCCTATATTCGGCCGGAATCGTGAACCATTTCGCTGTCCTAGGACGTTAAATAATTGGAGGGTTTTATATAGCGGCACAAAAAAGCAATGTACAATAATAAATGAGTTCCACTATACGAGTAATTTACGACCATGTATATTAAGTTTAATTTAACAATATTATTATAATTAATAATAGTAGTTTAGTAGTTCTTTATATTTTATTCTGTGCCACAATAGTACATATTTCTGTTAGTTGTTCTACCACCTTCAAATAGAATGTTAGAGAAAATGAAGGATTTATCTTGGTTTTTAACGCCCTGAAAATAAGCAGGCTTTTTATGTGTACCGATTTAAATAATCGTAACAAATTTGATTTGAATCGCTTAATTTGTTCAAGATATATCATGCACATAGTCTCGCAGACGTCATTAAAAAAACTAGATAATTCGTATTCAGGAATTCATAAAACGCTTAAATCCACCCGAATCCGAGCGTCACATTTTTACCATCAGAGTTCTTTCCCTTTACATATGCAATAGTTAAAGTTGAAACAAGATATGTTTATTTAAGAGTAGAAAATGTATCTGACGTTGCCCGGGATGCAAGATGACCTCTTGTCACGTAGTCGTGTGTGCACCTACGCAACAGTTTCTTTTACTTTACTTTTGGTATAAGCGAGCGTATCGTTGAAACATTCTTTGATTTTAGGAATTCACTGTGAGTTTCGGTAAAGTTTTTATTAGAAATTAGCATTTTAAATATTGGAAAACGCAGGAATGTTCTAGTAAAAGTACCTGCAGTTGACAGAGATTTAGGATGCAAATATATGATTACAATCACACAGGAACTCACAACGAATTCTTGAGAACCAAAGAACGTTTTAACAATACTCTCATTAAAAACAACAAGAATAACTACAAGAAAATTCTCTGATATTTACAATGATGTTAAGATGAAAACTGTGAAATAATAGGTAATAATCGCTAAGGAACACATTTGTGTGAAAATTGTGCTAAAACATAAAATAACTAAACAACTATTTCAAATTGTAAAATGGTCTCGCCAACGTGTATTGTTTTGAATTTTGAAGTGCAAGTGCACCAATTTTCATGGCCGTACGTTGATTAGATTTTCCGCTGCAGACGACCATACATCTTTATTGTTATATATTAAATATTATAGGGTCAATGCTGTGTACAAAACATTGCCATCCAGTTAAAAAGTTCATTTTGTTACGTTCAGTCGCAACTAAAATTTTTAAAAATATAAATATTTCTTTAGAACTAAATTTAAGAAAAATATTCAAAATTGTTTCCTTCGGCATAAAATGTGACAATTCTCTTCCAGCACATTCTGCTTCGTTGAATTTATTTAGAAAAATATATTTAATACTTCCTTCAGAGAATTTGAAAGAAGTGTTTCAACTGTATTTATTTGCTTTATTAAAGACGCGTACACATCTATAAGAAGGAAATTTCAAAAGAAAATATGAATCATCCCTGAACACAGAAAATCATAAATAAGAAATATATTGTTCAAATAATAAAAACTCGCATTCTAAAATACTGATTCTATTTCCACGTAAATTGTCTGTATGCACGCAAGTTTTAAAAGATATTTGAAATGTTTTTCGATAAGAATATTTATTTTTTTCCTTTTTATTCAAATCATACGTTTTATATATCTTCTAAATGTCATTTTTGATGTTTAAAGATTCCAAAACAGTTTATGCGTTTTTAAAATAAATCAGACGATAATAAATAATTTATTCTTTACCTTGTAGAACATTTTCTGTGTCGTATTTAAAACTCTATTCAGCTTTGGTATGAGCTCGTATTTTTGTAATACCGAAACATAATTTTGTATGTTTCATAAATCTCCACTCGTTGGAAGACCGGTGAACTACCCAGTTTGTCTTTATACATCCGTTGTGTGGACATTGAGTATAATTAAGGCAAACCTAACTTGTCATTTCACAGGTATAGAGGAAAATGAGAACTATGGCTTAGTCATACAGGGTTCAGAGGAAAGTATTTAAGCGTCTCAATAACTTTGTAAGGAAAGGTCTATGGGTATACATGTTAGGTCTATATCTGACAAAGGGAGCATCCCCGATCGAATAAAAGTGGTTGCAAAGTTCCAAGTAGAGAAGTTAATAATAAAGTTCAATCATGCATAAATCATTGATTATGAAACACTTTCCAACTGAAATGTAATTTTATTTAAACATCTCTAAAATGCGATACACCCAGCCCTGATATATTTTAAATTATCACGGTACTATGATAATTTATTGTATTTAAGAACTTAAAACCATGGAGGTAAAAGTGCTTTGTTATTCTGCTTAAAACCAAAAGTAAATAATTTTGCGTTAAAAAAAATCCAGCAATTCTTATACAACTCATCTTACATCTTGATTTGTTCGTATTTTGCATACGTTCAAATTAGGCTTTGTTGTAGAAATAATCAAAGTTGGATGACCATTTAAACTCAGAAATATTGCAATTGCGTTGGCACAGAATACAAATTCACAGAAAATACGCAAAAATAAAGCGGTTTTAGGACGGATGCAGCATTAAATATAAATTTAAAAGAATTTTAAAAATCACGATTTTGACACTGGGTAAAAATATGGATGCCATATTTAATTTTGAAGTGGGTCACATGATCTCTTCATATAATATGGATGTAATTATTTTTTAATTTTTATTTATAAAACTACCGATCATATGTTGCACATTTTTTTTATATATTTTATGGTATAATTTGAATATTTCCTAAATTTTCAAAGCAATTTGTGAATTTTAATTTCGCTTAAAAAATGTTTGAAAAATTAGGTCCCATGGGATTCTATGTATTTCACTTTTTCAACCCGGATTCAATCTAAAACTAATTGGGTGATACTATTCATTTACATTCTCATATGTTCCACAGACCGTCTGAACGACATTCTAAAATTTCATTTTGAATGTCGTTGAGTCATTTTTACAGCAGTTATCGTGCGAACGGACAGACAGATAGATAGACAGAATGACCAAAGCCATAAACAATTTTCAACTGTGTTGGAAAGTGTTAAAATGATAGGTCTAGGAAAATGGCCTCATGCACGTGAAGTATGCCAACTGTGGAAACTAAGTTAAAATTTAATTTAACAAATAATTATGAAATTAGTAGTAAAAAAATTAATTTCAATATGTCAGAATCCTTATACAAAAGAGCATATAAGGTTTAAGTATTTGAATATTAAGTTAAACAAATTAAAATGCAGGAAAGCAATGGAACGAAACTAAGATATTTAAATCCCCAACGTTCCACAGATTTGAGTTTTTTATTGTATGTATCATGAAGGTAACTCTATAACTCAATGTTGTAACTCTATTTTGTTTCGTCACGTTTTTTGAGCAACAGTGTAAAAAAATGGGGTGGTAAAGCTTAATATTGGTATGGCTTTCTTTATGCATTGGACTCTGGATTGGACTCTTTATGCATTGGACTTATGGATTGGACTCTTTATGCATTGTTTTATTTAGGTTGTTTCTTTGTTTGTTAGAATCAAATCTTGAAATCAAATTTTGACCCACTTCTATCGGGCTAATTTTCTTGAAATTTTACACATATACGTAACTGGTCGGACGGTCTGGGTCTCAACAACAACACATACGTAATTACTATGACGATACAGAATTTCTTTAAATTTGAGTTGATCCCTCCAAGGATTCTGACCCTCCCAGAATCCTGTCCAAAGTGATGAATGCTCATCAGTTCTAGCAGATATATATTTGGACAAATACGAGACGGGAACACACATATTGAACGAGTTGGTTTACATGCGATATGTTGATGACGTGATGTTGGGTTGCGATTGTTTGGATTATGTAATGGATTTCAGTTTTTATCCGCAACCATTGAATTTAATAGAAACTCCATGCAATAACAATAGTTTAAACTACTTATATTTATGTATAGAGAAATCTGAAGACAATTCGACATTTTTTACTTTACTTGACAAGGGAAAAAATTTCAAGTTTAAAATGATTCACATTACACCCTGAAAGACTAGTTTACATAAAAACGTTTTCTGAAATATCATTATTAATCAGTCGTTAAGAAGCAAACGTTTGAATACTAGAAAGAAAGATCAAGTTAAAAGCGATCAAGTATATTTAATGGAAGCCATGAAACAGGGTTACCCTAAAGGATTTTTGATTAAAATTATTTCGGGATTTTTTGGATTGTCCGTAACCGCAAGCAACACCAAATATCTGAACGGTTGAACAAAAAGTATAAAAGGGAAAAAGGCGAGTAAGAGGTTGGTAATGATTGTTTGTGCGTTTGCTTAATTGGTAAAAGACAGGAGCGTAGTATTGATCTGAGTGACTTGGAACGAACTTAACGAGGTAAAGAGTGGATGCAGTTGTTAAAAAATGAGTAATCTAGCTCAGTGGTTCTTAACCTTTTTAAGCCGCGACCCAAATTTGAGAAATATGTTCATGTCGCGACCCAAAAAAAAGTCAAAATTTTTTCATTGCTTTATTTTAGATCGTATTTTTAAAAAATCTTCAATCCTACGATGATGATTTTTTTTAACTTACAAATTTTTTATTTATTTTTTTTAATAATAGAGATAAACAAAAGTACTTTTCGATCCAAGGAAAATTTAATTAATAATCAAGTGTTTTTAATAATTTTTATTGACCAAATTAAAATATATTTATAACTTTTTGAAAATAATTGACATTTTAACTTATTCCTAAAAAAAAAGAAATATCAATACATATGTTAAGTCTTTTAAATTTTAAATGCAAGTCATACAGTTTTAATGAGAACCTTGTGCTTGAATACATTTTGAAAGATCTTCAAACCTCGGTTGAATGCTTGTCAAGGAGCACCTTATATCTATTTCAGGATTTAACTTGTTCCGGTAATTGTTTTTGATTACACACAGAGCCGAAAAACCAGCCTCACACATATATGTTGTTGAAAAGGGCAATAATACTTTTAGGGCTTCTTTAACAACTATTGGCTTTTCGGTTTTTAATTTTAACCAGAAAGCACATAAAGATTCAGTGTTTTTGTAGAAATTGTATCGAAGTGCTTGGTCACTTTGTATTTCTATTAATTGTTCTTGAAATTGATTAATATTAACAAATTCCTCATGCAAATCACTTACATCAAAATTAAATGGCATTCGAACCCAATTATATTTGAAAACATCGTCTGCAGGGAAATATCGATCAAAGTCTGCTATTAGTTTTTCTAAATGATTAATAATAATTTTCTGTATTTCAAAATCTGTGATATCAATATTATTGTCTCCAAGTAAATTAAGAGTCGGGAATGAAGCAAGTTACTTTACTTCAACCTTATTTCTCCATAATTTGAGTTTATTTTTAAAACATGTAATTTTTTCAGTTAATTCAATAATAGTATGATTACGTCCTTGCATAGACGTATTTAGATTATTTATTTCAAATAAAATATCTGACAAATAAGCAACTTGAGTAATCCACTTCAACTCGGAGAATTTAGATGCTAATGGGTGTTTCTTTTCTCTCAAAAATAATTCGACTTCTGTCCGTAATGATAATACTCTTTGAACAACTTTGCCCCGGGACAGCCATCTAACTTCAGAATAATATAATAAATGTTCGTATTCTACACCAAATTCGAAACACAGTTCGCGGAAAATTCTACAGTCAAGAGCTCTTGATTTGATAAAATTGACTACCGCAACAATTTCATCCAAAACGATACATAATTCGGGTGATAATTTTTTGAAGCAAGATTTTGTCTATGTAACAAACAATGAATCGATATAATTTGTGGATTCATTTGTTTTGCTCTTGTCGAAAATCCCTTTTGAGATGCTGTCATGGCAGCTGCACCGTCGGTGCAAATACTGAAACACGGATTCCAATTTAATCCTTCTTCTTTAAAAAACGAATCGACCATAAGAAAAATATCTTCACCTCTAGTTGTTGTTGACATTGGTTTGCAAAATAAAATGTCCTCCTGTATATCTGTTAAACCTGGATACCGCACGTAAACCATGAGTTGAGCATCTTTACTTACATCTGTCGTTTCATCCAGTTGAATACTAAATAAACCAGCAACTTTTATAGCAGAAATAAGTTGATTCTTAATATCAAATGACATATCATTAATTCGTAAACGAATTGTATCATTTGATAATGGTATCTTTTGTAATTTCTTTGAACTTTCATCTCCGCACATGATACGTGCCGTGTCAATGGCAGCAGGTTTTATAAGTTTTTCAGCAATATTATGGGGTTTCTTTTGTCTTGCAATATGCCAAGCCACATGAAAAGAAGCAAGTGTAGCTTGTTTGACAGAATTTATAAAACCACTACTACTTGGTGCATCCAAACGCTGTCTTTTTAAATGGGCTTCTTTTCTTTCGAAAAAAGTACGATCTTTTCCCTCAAAGGAAAAAATTTTTATGTTTTGCATCAAAATGTCTTTTAAGTTTGTTCGGTTTCATCGATTCATTACTTAATATTTCACTGCACAACACGCATTGCGGCTTGTTCACTCCTCGATCATAAATGCAAGTAAAACCTAATTCTAAAAATGCTTCCTTGTATTCACGTTTTGCCATTATTAGGGTGATTACAATTTTACAATACGCACTGCAGCTTGATCACTCCACTATTAATAATAAGACAAAATTTGTTTCTAAAATGCTTGTATTCACGTTTCACTGTTATTACACGTTTCACTGTTATTCACAACACAATACGCAGAAACGAGTTTTTGACAGAGAGCTTACTGAGTCTGCGCGCACGCAAAGCAATGGCGTGCGTATTACCAACACCTCCTAGAAGAGAAAGCCTCAGGACAGGAATTGGACGTCACTTCCGGAAGGCCATTCGCGAAGAGCGGTAAAACCGAAACATTGTATTAGGGAATAACTTGTATTAGGGAATAACTCTTCTAGGAGGTGTTGGTATTACTTATTATTTGGTGTATTACTAACTTTTTTGGTTCGACTCAGCGCGACCCAAGAAATATGCTTCGCGACCCATAGGTTAAGAACCGCTGATCTAGCTTACAATTGAAGATATACAAAGGTATAGATTTCATTGGCAAAGAAGGTGTATAATTAAAGTGGTATATTGGAATGAAGTATACAATGGGTTTTTCGCTTGGTTTTTTGTTTCCATGGCTTTTTTCCATGTGATTTTCTGTCTTTTTACGGTGTAAGTTGTTGGATTGAAGGTCATACAACGAGAAAATATCGGCTACAGGGAGTGTTGCCATGGCTTAAAGCATGCTCAACTGGAGAATGGGGTCTCAACTCCCCCGGCATTTGGTGGTATTTTTAAATATTACCTCCTTTTTCAAGTGTTTACTTTGTTACTATTTAGTTATTATTACTGTAAACAATGTGCATGGGCAGCATTGCGCTAAACAGAACGGTTTACATTGCGTTTTATTGACATCAACTTGTTTTTAAAAATTATTACTTTTGTATAATATATATATATATATATATATATATATATATATATATATATATATATATATATATATATATATATATATATATATATATATATATATATATTTCAAAATTTTTAATATACAGCATATCTTAATACCATTTAAATATACATCATATCTTAATATCCTGTTTCAAAACAAAACTTTCAATCATATTCCTTTTAGAAGAATTTTGAAAGAACATCCCCATCATCTTCCTATACTTAACTTAAAAATCAAGACAACCTACAGATATGAAATTCCATTGGGAAGAAGAATTTTTAACTATAACTTCTTAAGTAAAAATCTACAAACTGAAAATATAAAAGCATGTAATTGTGAAATTAATCCATATTCAGATCCACTGGTAGGACATGTAGTCACTGGTGATAGTGCTGTCCTGGAAGATAGAAATTTAATACGGGCCTTTCAACTTTGCACAAAATATCGTAATCCTCATATAGGCAATAAATATGAAACCTTTCAGCAAGATATTGATAAATTTATTTATGATATGTTCATTCGTTTCAGTATACCTGACTTCACCTTCAATCAATGGCGATACAGGATATGCAACGACTTCAAGTTTTTTTATTAACAGTTATATCAACCGCATGAACATTGCAAATTGAACATTAATTATCTCAAGACCATTCAAGATAAGTTCATAATTACATACATTGATAAAGTTTCAAGCAATTACGCATTTACCTGCAAATACTATTATATTCAAACCTTAAAAGAAAAATATGAAAATGTTATTCTATATCGGAAAGTTAATATACCCCATCAAGAAATTAATAATAGGATTAAAGCCTTATATCAAAAAACAGGTATTAAATACACTAGCCGAATTAAGTACCCATACTTAATTAATATTCCTAAATTGCATAAGTGTCCTAATAGTTTCAGACCTATTACAGTCGGTTATAATACTTATCTTACAAAAGCTAATTCAATTCTACTCAAACTTTCAAAACCTCTGTTGCATCAAATTAATAATATAGGCAGTTAGATCATCAATAACAGTCAAAAAGTTATAAAGTCTTTAAAATATCACAAAAATCCATTATACTTTAAAACCTATGACTTTCAGGAACTCTTCAACAATATTGATCTTGAAGACCTGTCTCATATCCTAAACCTTTTATATGAAGAATATGACTTGAAGAAAACAATAGAATTCATTAAATATAAGTCTTTAATTAATATTGTCATCAAAGAAAACTACCTTTTTAATGGAATTTCTTTCTATAAACAAATTAAAGGCATCCCCATGGGAGAGGGGTGCTCATCTATACTTGCAGATTTGTACCTCAACTATTATGAAAGCCAATCACATCTTAATAATGAAATCATATACCTACGTTATGTGGATGATTTGATAGTCGGATATGAAGATGAGAATTATAGCATGAATTTTGATTTCTACCCACCAAACTTAATTTTGAAAGAAAATCCAACTACACTTAACAATGTAGTGGAATTTTTAGATTTAAGCATTGATTTCAGTAAAATACCTGTAAATTTTACTATCTATGATAAAAGAAAAAGTTTTAATATACCTATCAAAGGTCTGCTAAATTGAAATTCCAATCTTCACTTGAATATATTTAGGGATGTATTCTTGGGGGATTGGTTAGAATACAGAGAATTATCAACAATGGAGACATCCGCATTGATTTTGATGGGACATTTCTACAACAAGCATATCTATAGCAATACCCCATTCCTTTTATGCTGCATTATATTAATAATTTCTATGGTAATAATAATGCATATTGTTCAAAGTTAAAATCAATTTTATATCAATTTGGTCAATGAAGGTTCGCATACTATGAATAACAGGACCGCAGAACGATAACACGCAGATATATATAGGTCATTGTAGTCTGAAGAACTAGTTTGCCATCCAGTAATGGACTTCATCTTATCATTGGACTTTTCTTTTTCAACGGTCTTGTGATGATTGTTATTGTCACTCCGGAGGTTGGCTTCAGCCAGGGCTGGCGTCCAGGAGTGCAATGCCCCGGCAATTATGACATGCATGTTGACAACTGGGGTGTAAGGTCACAACCCCTTACCGCCATTAAGCAAGCTTCTCGCTAAGCCGTCCTTCTTTTTCCAATTTTAAATAATTTTTATACTTTTTATATTTATATCGTGTATAGTACTTGTAGCTGCTTTGCGCATTAACACTTCAATATCTTTAATAACTTCCAATTTCCATCTTATATATTATATATATATATATATTATTTATATACATATATATGTATATATATATGTATATATATATACATATATATTATTTATATACATACATATATATATATATATTATTTATATGCATATATATATATATGTATGTATACATATGCATACATATATTTATATACTAGCCGCCTTTGGCGACCAGCCTGTTCGCTTCCTTTGAAAATTCTGACGGTGGCAAATTCTGATCGAGGCAAACTCGCTGGCGCGACCTATCAGAAAGGTGTAAGGTAACTGTTTGGATGGCCAGGAAGTGCCCTCAATTTAGACCGGAACCCATTGGGTAGGCATCCACAGGGACTGTACCCTCCTTTCCCAACCACCAATCTGTCGGAAGGACTTACGGTCTCACATGTTTAACGTGATCGTACTCCGCGTGAACACGGCTGCAGTTTTGGCAGTGGCAGGAATCGAACCCGGGCTTACCGAGTGCAATTCCCGCGCGTTAACCACTGGGCTACCGCGCCCTCAACCCCATGGAGTTAACAAAGTTTTTTAGTTTAATGACGTTAATACTGAAAATGAAATTTTAAGGCACTGCGACAATCTCCATAACTTTTTTTTTTTATTTCTTCAGTGTTTAAGCTTTTCATTAATATCATTTAAAATATCCTCATTCCATAGTTCCATATATCCATTTAAAATATCCATAAATTAAAATATCCATTTAAAAAATCCATATCATTCTATCATATAAAATATAAATATAATAATTTCACCCGATGTATACCATACATCACCACAATTCAATCCACCATAATTCAATCATTTCAATTTTATAATGACCATATGCTAAGCTCTTAATTCTATCATTTAAAATATCACTCTAACCCGATGCAACGGCATGACGTCCCCCTCCATTTCTGGGCGGGGCTGTCGGGGAAGAATCGGATCTTCGCTGAGAGATATAAAATCATGACGTCTTTAAAATTGCGATCCTGCGGGCAATTTTCATTATTTCTTGACCAGATTGGACTTGTAAGAATGCTAGATCATTGAGCTTTCTAAAAATGTAAATTATTAGTCGAAATTATGAATAGTTTTTATGATGGGAGGATTTAAAAACGAAAGTTGGTTTTTTTGAACCGAAAGTGACTTTTGTTTTAAAATCTTTAAAAAATATTAGAAATCGAAATTGAGATTTAAAATTGATATATTTTTACTTGCAATTATCTGCTCTTTCCGGTGGTGTGATTTGTTTTTTTTTCTACGACGTCTGGATCGTGGAGGAAAAAGGACAAAAGGGACAAAAAACGATCGAAATCGCATAAAACATTAAATAACAAAAAAAAAATAATTAAAATTTTAAAAATCGGTTTTCGCGTGTCCCCTTCCCACCCCCTGGGTCTCCGATTTCCAAATTTCGTAGCTCTCTGACGCGTGGTCGCTGAACGTATGGTGTATAAGACACACAGACACACACACACAGACATTGCCTTTTATTATATAGACACACACACACATACACATATATATATACATAAAATTGATCTAGAAAAATTCATATACAAAATTGTTTGTAGTAAAAACTATTCCATTGAAGTTTTCGATATGTGGAAGGTTAACATTCTGACGAATATCAAACATCTCATAGGTAACTTACCTGCAACTAAACCTACAATTGACTTTATAAACTTGAAGCAGGCAATAAATGAATTAAAATCACAATTTGTCATCATATATGTGGATAAAGCTATCAATAATTACGCCATAATTTGCAAAAAATATTATGTACAAATCTTAAACGAATTTATAAATCACAATAATGTATTTAAAAGCATTGATTCTTCAGCAACAACTATATCTAAGAATATTATTGCATTTCATAAACTATTAAAATTACCTTGAAACAATTTAAGATTGCCTTATATTGTCATAATCTCAAAATTTCATAAAAACCCTATCTCTTTTAGGTCTGTATTACTATTGGACATAAATCATATGCAACAGTTGCTAGTAAATCTCTATTGGCCATTCTTAATAAAATCACTTTTAATATAATTAATAATCCAAATACTCGTATTATTAATAACAGTTATTAATTAATTCAAAAGTTAGATACTATTAATATTTTTAAATTTAAAACTTATGATTTTAAGGACGTATTCAACAATATTGACACAAAAGATCTATATTGTATGATCAAAAGTATCAGGACACTTTGGATGTTAGAATGTTTTTTGAATTTCTAAACAATTACTTGGTGAAGTATTCCGTAATTTTGGCGATGTGAAGAACATGCTTGAACGCACACTTTTCAGTAAAGTATTGGTGATTTGTGCATTTAGGGGAGGATCAAGATATTGAAAAAGAGGAAAAATATATTTGATCACCCTGTATCATAAAAAGCTGTAAATGATTTGTAACTTTCACAAAATAGTTAACTAGCTTTGCTCAATGTGTATAAGTATTTCCGTAAAACAAAAACGTATATTCATGAAGATGTAAATGTTTCTTGAAAAAAAAAATTGTTACATGTTTTTGTTTACAATATCCATAAGTTTTAATCAAATTTTACGAGACTTACAGAACATTTGTCAACGTCCAAGAAAAACATTATACTTCAATTGAAGATTAAAGTATTGACTATACGATGAGATATAAGTATTTGAAGAAACTAAGTTTTTACTGAACAGGCGCGAAACATAGCAATAGTTTTCATGATTTTGTAGTGAATACTGTAGAGCAACTTCTATAAAAAATCCACTGGAATATTGTGAAAATTTACAAATATATCAACGATATAGTAATCAGTTTTTCACTGACTCTCTGAAAGTACCTGGATGATAAGGGGATTTCCACGAATTGACATTTTACAAATTCATCGGACACCCCTATTCTGAAAATGAACTAGTCCAATTTTATGCAAATAATAATGAAAAGTCTCCGGACATCCCTGTACGTGGTGGATTCTGCCAGTGACTTCAAATTTCTTTATCTCAGACAAATATAAAAGAAGTCAGACGAGTTAACAAATTTAATTTAAAAGCCAGAAAAGTAAAATAGGAGGAAAACACGAACCAAATGACTTGATTGAGTTTGATCACTGATTGAAATACTTGGACTTGATAAAGAGTTTTATCGAAATGAACAATTCATCATTAGGCCTAGGACTTGTCTACGTGTAAAGCTTTCATGTTAGGATTGTATTTTATTTTATTTTATCGATTCATTTCCATTGTTGTTTTTTGTTTGTCTTCAGCTTGATGACTAGAGGTTTGCATCTTATTTTGCACTTGATTGATGATTCTCTGTTTGATACTTTTATTTGTAAGGCATTTTTTAATGTTGGGGTTTTTTGAGTTGAAATCTTTCTCTATTCTTTCATTGGATTTTCAAACTTTTATTGTATATATATATATATATATATATATATATATATATATATATATATATATATATATGTTCGGACGAAGCGTAAAAATGTTTTTTTGAAATTCCTTTCATGCTAGCGGAAAAAAGTTGTGGAATGGTTTCAGAGACATACTTACAAAATTTCAGAATAATCAATAAATATCTTTCGGTTCCGCTTTGGGGTCTAAATATGCAAAACCAGCTGAAAATGATGTACATTTTCACATTTCAGTGATTTTTTTAATTTCCGATTTTCTATTCCCGCTAGCGCGGAAAAGTTGGAAGAATATTTAAGAAACAAAAGTGCAAACATTTAGAGTAATCAATAAATATCTTCTGATTCGACTTTTGCGTCTTAAACTGAACAGATGGCACTACCCTACACTAAAAATATTGCAAAGAACGTCATATTGATTTCACTACCCTATTAGCATTAGGAGCTGATGGGACCGCAGTAAATACGGGAAACAAGGGTGGTGTTTTCCGCCGTATAGAACTATTTTGTAAGAAACCCCTTACATTGGTTCGTGTGGTAGTTTCATGGTGACGAACTACTGCTCAGGCATCTAATGCAGCACTTGGATGGCGATACAACTGGCCCTAAAACGTATTGTGGTCCAATTGGAAAACAACTTCAGTATTGTGAACTTTTACCTGTTGTGGACTTTAAGAAAATTAGCACAGCAGTTCCTTCTGTAGACAAAACTGATCTGAGCACAGACCAGAGATACCTGCGAGATATCTGCACTACAGTGACAACCGGTGTTTGTCCTGAGAATTTGTCCCACAAAAATCCTGGAAATCTTTCCCATACCCGCTGGTTGATAACTGCTAACCGAATCGTGTGTGGCTATATTGGTACACAGGATCAATCTTTACGTTATCTTACAGACAATCTGAAGCTAGTTGTGGATTGGGTCATCCAAAGAAATGGTTACTTTGGTCATTCTGAAGCAATAATTCTTGCAATACTTGTTGATACATACCAGGATGTGCGAGAACTTGCTCTCCGCAGGATTTTGAAAGCAAGGAAAAAACCAGGAGCAGCAGTTCGTGTGTTCCAAATTCCTAAACTTAATCTAATAAAAGCTAAATCTTACGTGGATCTCATAGACTGGCAGAATTGCCAACTAACTGAACCTTCGATTATCACTCAGTTGTCGAACGATGACTTAGTACAACTGATGAAGTCTGGCGAATGTCCAGTGTTGGCATTGGGAAGTATAAACTTTCCGTGCCACACTCAATGTTTTGAAAGAGGAGTAAAACTGACAACAGAAACTTCCCTTGCAGTCATTGAAGAGACCAAGCGTGATGGATACATAAGATTCAGAATGGAGTCAAGGCGTGTCATGCTATCGTTTGAAGCAAAAAACCAGTATAGAGTGAAAAATATGGAAACAAGTGAATGAAATATTCTTAATGCATATTTGCAACTTTTACTCTGGAACTCGAAACACACTTATTTATACAAAGTCTGTGTATTACGTGAATAATAAGATTTACTGTTTAATGTTCATAATTATTATTTACGGATATCTAATTTTGGTAAAAGAAATGTTTAATGCCTCCAAAAATAAATTTTTAAGCAAAAGTTTTCCATTTCTTACTAAATTTCGACCCTTAAGTTTTCTACACTTTTGTCTAATTTCGTATATTTACATCCCAAAGTGGAACCGAAAGATATTTATTGATTTTTCTAAAATTTTGCACTTATGTTTCTTAAATGTTCTTCCAACTTTTCTGCTTTAGCGGGAATAGAAAATCGGAAATTAAAAAAATCACTGAAATGTGAAAATTTACATCATTTTCGGTTATTTTGACATATTTAGACCCCAACGTGGAACCTGAAGGTATTTATTGATTAATCTGAAATTTCGTACGTTTCTAAAACCATTCCACAACTTTTTCACGCTAACGGGAAAAGAATTTCGAAAAAAACTTTTTTTACGCTCCGTCCTAATATATATATAGTGATATATGATATATATATATATATATATGTATATATATATATATATATATATATATATATATATATATATTTATATATATATTTACATATATATATATATATATATATATATAAATTTTTGGCGTCAAGGAGGGTTGAGATAGGTATGTTTATTATTTCTATTTACATCCTCATTGTTCTATTGGTAAATGACTGTTATATCTGGTATTTGTTTTGTTATTTTCTTCTTTCTATTTTTCTCTTATTATTTTCTTTTTGTTTCGGTCTGGTAATGTGTCGGATCTTTTAGCGATGTTTCAACCACGTGGTTGCATTGCTGTATGAAACACATTTGGAACCTCCGTGGATGTAAAGATCCCTAAAAAGCAACATCTACGGAGATTTTAATCATTCCAAATTTTTATATATTCAATATACATCTTATCCTTAAAGATTTTTTTTGGCATTTTAATATTTTGAGCCTCCAGCTTTTGACAATTCTTTGATACTCGTGCTTATTTTGCGTATATATCACTCTTGAATGTTGATTTGTTCCCATGTATTGTTACCTTATAGTTTAAAATTTAGATCAAATTACATTTTCAGGTACTTTTGGTTTCCTGTTGTTGGATATTTAATTAAACATTCTTTTTTTACATTGCTAACTTCCTTAACGTTATTGAACCAGAATATGACACTATTCATGTTTTAAATTGGCCTGATATAGTTATTATATATATATATATATATATATATATATATATATATATATATATATATATATATATATATATATATATATATATATATATAAATATATATATATAAATATATATAAATATATATATATATATATATATATAAATATATATATATAAATATATATAAATATATATATATATATATATATATATATATATATACATATATATATATATATATATATATATATATATATATATATATATATATATATATATATATGTATATATATATATACTTTCCTATGCTCTTGCACTTTGAGTTATACAACAATTATATTATCCAAGGTGATAACATTTATTTACAACATCTGGTGTACCACAAGGTGGCTGTAGTAGTAGTATACTCACTAACTTATATCTTTATTATTATGAATCTCATTTTAACTCTAATTCATATATTATATATAGATATGTTGACGACTTAATTTGTATTATCATTGATGATTCCTATCCAATTAATATTGATTTTTACCCATCTAACCTAGAATTAATTCCTAATGAGCATAGCGTTAGTAAAACTGTAAACTTTTTAGACCTAAATATAGATACCCTCAATAATCATGTAATCACCAATCTATATGATAAAAAAGATTCTTACAACTTCACTATCATAAAGCTGCTATCATATCAATCTTGTAATTCTATTCAATTGTTTAGAAACATCATTTTAAACCAGCTATTTCGAATACATCGACTTTCTGATCCTCGGTTTCACTTTCTCCACATCAATAATCTTAAACGCATTTGTCAAAATTACCAATATCCGGAAGTATTTGTAAATAATATTATTAATAATTTCAAATATACCACGTAATAATTTTACACATGCATTATTTATCTTTGATTGGATAACTCAATTTTGAGAATTCACCCATTCTTATCACCTAACTTACCACTTGGCCTGAGTCTAATACTGTTTACTATTTTCGAATGACTATTTTCCACTTGTCCCGAGTCCTATACTGATTACTATTTTTGAAAGTCTCCATACATATTATGTATCGTTCAAATGTATTCATTCCGGTGTCCACTCGCATTGACGAAGTGAGGTGAAATGCTCAGTCGCTTCTTCCACTTTCACGTGGTAACCATGCTTGTGAGTTCATATTTCTGTTCGAGGAGGTATTAATTTTCTGATTTGTAATTCAATTGACTTATTTTTCTCCTTCCACTAGCCAGTAGGCAGTTCCAATGGTGTCTATAGTTAAATACTATCGCCATTGTCAGAAACTGGCTATTCTTTCGGTTTTAATTCGAATTGTATGGCTGTTCTGATGAGAATGCAATTTCGAACTAACCGCCATTTTTTGTGTAGTTTCAATTGATTGTTCTAAATGTCTTTTATCTTGAGCTAATTATTATTGCCCTTTCTCATTTTTGCCGTGTTTTCTTTTTTATTTTTATTTATATTTTTATTTATATTTATATACTTTTAATTGTGAATTTTGTATCCTTATATTCTTCTCATCCCCCTTTCCTTTGTAGTGATATGTTACCTTCTATCTTTATCCTTAGTCTTGGTCTATAGTTACTCATTTGTAACAGATATGCTAGAGATGGGTGTTTTAGTACATACAGTAGTTTATGCATAATTTACGATTAAAATCTTTCATTTTTTTTATATATATATATATATATATATATATATATATATATATATATATATATATATACATACATACCCCCAACGGGCGTATTACACATGCATAGCAGTCTGCAAGCTCTCGCGGTTAGTGAAAGGTAGTAAACAGGGCACGTCTACAAATTTAAATGAAATTTTGAAATTTAAAGAGGCCATGTTTCAAAGTGACACAATTTGCCAAACTCCTTAAGGTAATTGACATAAAAGTCGAAAACTCAGGATGTTTTATATCTCACGTGGTACAGGAAGTCTACAACAGTTCAAAGTTCAATTAAAAAAATTGAACTGCTTGACTTAAATTGTCCATTCGTATTGTGAATGGTAGCTGAATAAGTATTGCAGTGTACATAAATTCAAGATTACAATACACAAAGAAATCAGATCCGTCATAGGTTCAAAATTAGACCATCTGGCCCTCTAACTAACTCCAAATGGTTTCCTTTTCCGATCTAAATAAATTTACTTCGAATCTAATAAAATAACTTCGATTTAACCTAAATCGGCATCCTATTAGAATATTATAAACAGCCCGATTAATTTATCAGTGATCGATTTATTTTAGTGATCGGTTGATTATTATTGATTAATTTATGATTCATTCTTTTGAATTCAAGTGAGTAGAGCAAATATTGCATTTATGAATGTATTATTTCTTTTGAGATTAAAACAAAAATAAGTGAAAAATAAATTTAATTATTTCCATTTACGGTAGAAAAACAGTTGAATATTGTTAGAATAAAAGAAAATATTTTATTCAATGAAATGCAAGGATTATTATGTTAAGCTCAAGCTACGTGCTCATTTAGCAAATCATTGCACACATGAAAGGTTTTGAAAATATATTTTATATATACGTTGTCGCATAAAAATATTTTTAAGACAAGAAAAAGATTTGACTAAAATTTTTACTTAAACTAATAGTTTCTGGAATACGTTTTTTAAAACCTTAAAAGAGATATTTTAATATTTTATTTGTTGGAATAAGAAAAAAAACGGGAATAATTTTGTTGGAATAAAAAAGAAAGCGAACAAAGTCTTAACATATTACTTTTTTAATTATTGTGCTTCTTTACTTTCTATTTATTCAAATTTAAAAAGCGTTTTCTGCTTACCCTCGTATATATAAAAGAACGTTTATGCAATTTTTGAGAAAATCATTATTTCTGTACGATATTTTGCAACAATTTATAAGAATTAAAATAAAAACTTTTCAGTTAATGTTGACGGATATTTGCATTAAATTATCGAGTTTGCGTAAATATTAACTCTCGTATATTTATTTTGGAAGAATTTATATAATTATGAGAAATGTAAGTTTCTCACTGTCCTCCCCTACACAATAGTAGTTTATGGTAAAAGTAGAACATAATCACACATGAATTTGAACCAAAGTAAAGGTGTAGACAGTGTGGTGAAAGAAAGTTAACATTGGAGTCTTCTCCTTTAAAAATAGTAATTATCTCTTTGGGTTGAATTATCATTCTTAATTATCACCATCATTGCCTGTGAATCGTATATTTGTACATTGCATCGTTGTCGCAGTATAACCCACTATTATATTCTTTGTGTGAGTTCCTGAAATACTACATAATTGACTTCCACAATTTTAAATTTTAAAATAAACTTTAATTATTACACATATACAATTATGATTAACCTACATTAATTATATATATATAACATGTTGAACTTTCTTTGCTTGTTGACACATAATTTCGTCTGCGGTTCAGATACGCCCTCCCTATCTCATTGGTTGTCCGCAGGGCGATGCAGCAACATTTCCTCATTACAGCATTTCAATTATGAGCTTTATGTTATTTTTAAATGTTCACCACATGTAGATTCAATAAAAAAAAATAAGATATATATTTTATCAAATTATTATCCAAAATTGACATTAAGCAAAATTATGAAACGGAAATGAGGGTGTAGGCAGATGAAACAGTTTTGGCAATTGTGCTTACTATCAGTTTTGGATAATAATAGATTAATATAGTATTATTTTCAATTGAATCTGCTCACACGCTTAATTTAGTTCAGTTTCGTGTGTAAAAATTCATTTTCCTTTTTTTACATGCGCTGCTGCTGTGAAAGACAATACATTTAAGAGTTAGTTTTTCTCATAATTCATATTTTACTTTTCAGTTTTAAACACTTTACAACAACGCTGAAAAGTGTTTATGACTTTGTTCATTCTGTCTGTCTGTCTGTCTGTCTGTCCGTTAGCACGATAACTGTCGTAAAAATGACTTAATCAAAATGAAATTTTAGTTTGTTGTTCAGACGGTCTGTAGGACCTATGGGAATATAAATGAATAATATCACCCAATTAGTTTTGGATTGAACCCGGGTTGAAAAAATGAAATACATTGAATCCTATGGGACCTAATTTTTCAAACATTTTTTAAGCGGATTTAAAATTCACAAATTGCTTCGAAAATTTTAGGTAATATTCAAATTATTTCATAAAGTATATAAAAAAATTTCAGAAAAATATATTCAGCAGTTTTTTAAATAAAAATTAAAATAATAATTACACCTCTTATATGAAGCGATCACGTGACCATGGTATGAAAAGATCACGTGACCCACTTCAAAATAAAATATGGCATCCATCTTGTCTCAAAATCGTGATATTTAAAGTTCATTTTAATTCATATTGAGTGTTGTATTCGTCCTAAAACCGCTTTATTTTTGCTTAAATTCTGTGCATCTACATGCTGAAACAATGCAATGACAATATATTTGAGTTTAAATGATCATCCAAATTTGATTACTTCTGAAATGAAGCCTATTTTTCACTTATGTAAAATGTAAACAGTAAAATATGTAGGATGAGTTGTATAAGAATTGCTGTATTTTTTTAACGCAAAATTATTTAGCTCATGGAGTCTGTATAGCTGATATGAATGAAATATTCATTGATTTTAGAGAGGACGATTTTTTTCGATGAAGTTTTAAGCATAGAGTTTAATTACTTGTAGCTCCATGGTCTTAAGTTTTTAAATAAAATAAATTATTTTAGTACTGTGATGAATGAAATGATTGGGAAAATGTTATGAATGAAATGTTGCTTTTATAAGAGCCAGGCGTCTTATTTTTTCTATGACGTCATTTGAATGAATGTCAGTTGTTTTAGATGAAATTTTCAAATATAATAAATTAATTATTGTAGTATTATGATGATTTTAAAAATATTACCGAGGAATGTATCGCATTTTAGAGATGTTTAAACCAGGCAATTTATATTTCAATGCCGTCATTTGAATGAAGTCCATTTTTTTCGATGAAGGTTTAAGTTTTCAAATATAATAAATTAATGTAGTATTGTGATAAATTTTAAAATATTACTTAGGAATGTATTGAATTTTAGAGATGTTTAATTAAATTTGCATTGAAGTCGGAAAGTGTTTCATAATCAATGTTTTAAGCATGATTGATCTTTCTTGTTTAAAATTTTTATTGCGTTCCCTGCAATGCATGGTAATGTATACGGAAATTATTGGAATCATATCGAAAATCGCAATTCGAGTTTTCGATAGATCGACATGTTTTGGGATCTATAGAATACAAAAGAAATCTATTTTTAGTCTATTGTGTGTGTGTGTGTGTGTGTGCAATGTATGTATCCATTCTAGCTGAAAAAGCAATTAATCAGATTTCATGAATTTGGTAAGTCATTTGTGTCTGACCCTGATGCTGATTAATTAAATGCTTGTTTATAAGTAATTCTTGACAATGAAAATAATAAGATTAATCCCATTATTCTTAACCTAACCTTTCTCTAGATATTATAGTTTTTTGCCTTTTTGTTACACCGCATTTGAAATTACATTTAGTTACCAAATGAAAATAAAAATTTCAATTAAAAGTGCCAATTCCGTGTCATTTCAAATTATTATGCATACAAGTTTACGCAATGAAACTCAATTTAATGGATTATTAAAGAAATAAAGTGAAAATGAATTTAGATCTCTAGGGAAAGTTATGTGCTGCCCACATTAGATTTTTTTATGTAATTGACGAAACAAACTAGGCGGTTTTCTGCATAGGTCGACACATTAAAATCAGGAAACATTCATTTCATCTAAATTCATCTAAATACACTTTTTCATGTAAAGACACGTTCATATAAAGACATCCCAAATTCATTTAAAGCTACTGTTAAGTCGCAAAGAAAATGTACGAAAAGAGCAAAACACAGTCATGACCTACATATATGTATATGACTTAATGACGTAACGTAATGAATGTGAATATTTTATAGTAGAAAATGTTCTGAGATATGAAAGTGCATGCTCAGTTTCAGCTCTCTACGTTCTCCAGAAGTCGAGATAAATTCCGTTAAATACGTTGAATGAAAATACAGATAAAGAGTGGTTATGTGAAATAAACAAGGAAAATATGTTTGAAACGACTTTTCAGAAAGGGATAATATAACTTTTATTGCCGTACATAGTCTAATGTAGAGCAGTGGCTTTATACCAGCATCCGCATGATAACTAGCATCTGATTTTAATCGGTTCGTCAATCGATTTTTTTCTCTTATACATGTCGTTTATGCAGTAATTCAAAAGTCATTTATCCAATTATTTACATAAGTCGTTTATGCAATTATTTGCAAAAGTCATTTATGTAGTTATTCGCAAAAGTCGTTTGTGGTGAGGTGGATTTTTTCACATAAATACAATAAACCTAAACACATAAATACATTAAAGATACTCACCAAATAGTTCCACCAGGCTCAACCGCGTTAAAGTATAGTGGGGTCCGATTGGACCAAAGTACATTGCGTTTTGTTAAAATAATTAATCACTCCCTTTTTGTGGCCAACTAACAATTTTATTTATAGAACACATGAAATCTCAATTTAAACATTAATATACAAAAATACACAATTACAAATGAATTCCAAATTTACCTAACTTGACCTCGGGGTGCACAGTTTAATTTGCATTAATTTGCATATTTATAAAATCCAAATTTGTAATTAATTACTTTTTGTTAAGAACACACTATGTATATTCAATTTTGCAAAAACTCCCCTTTAGCATAACCTTGCCCTTACACTATTTTCTCACACAAATTAAGCTTAAACATTCATGTACACATTTTAAAATCAATATATAATTCTCATACCTCCATTACATACGAACTCCACTGAGTGCTGTAGCTGACCTCTGCACGTTGGAATGGGTGGCACGATTAGTTGAAGTTTGGTTCATTTATTTGAATAGTTCATTGAAAACACTACCAGTCTAAGAATCACGGTTGCGTATCACCAGGTGACGAAATTTTTTGCCAAGTATTATCTTGGAGATGGGCACACTGTCCACTTTCCTTCTCCTCCTCTTAATTTTGGCTTAAGTCCCAGCGGCTCTTGAGTGAGCATGCGTACAGGTTTTGCCAAATATATACGTTTTCGTAGAGATTCGTTTGCTGCTTAGGAGCCATGGATTGATGCTCCTCAAACACTCCATACACGCAGTGTTACAGTTACCACGGCTTAATGCAGCTAAAGGAGCAAGGTCTTACACCGCGCCGTTTTAGTGGTAGAGCTGTGTTGCACTGCAACTAACACAAACAAATGACAATGGCATACTGTTCACTTTCCTTCTCCTCCTCTTAATTTTGGCTTAAGTCCCAGCGGCTCTTGAGTGAACATGCGTACAGGCCCTTGCCTAAAGACTGGAGATCAGATACTTTATTTGTAGAGATTGGCTGCTGCTTAGGAGCCCTGGATTGATGCTCCGCAAATATTCCGTGCACACAGTATTACAGCTACCACGGCTTAAATGCAGCTAAAGGAGCAAGGTCCTACACCGCGCCGTTTTGGTGGTAGAGCTGTGTGTACTGCAACCAAATAAAAACATAACGACATTCTTCCATTTTCTGGTCGCCACGGCCCAAAGAAAATGCGCCCTCGCGCTGAGTTAGGCTCGGCTCGTCTTGGTAACGAGTCGCCTTCTTTACCGGACTCACTACGTCGGCTCCTCGGCAAGGGCATTTGCCGCCCGAGACAGGAACCGCGGACGCCGGGTCAGAGATGCATCATCAAAAGCATGCAGGATCGGACTTCACAACAAATTACAAGTGCCACGCACTTGGAGTGCTCTCTTCTCGAGCTCAGAAAGGCAACTGACTATTTTTTACATTTCTAAAACTTTTCAAACTTTACAAACAAGGGGAACGACACAAAACAGGGAGGAAATCCTCCCAACTCTCATTCGCTGTTCCCAAACGCTATAAAAAAGAGAAGGTCCAACCATGCTTCACACCATTGGTCTATGAAGCGACGCTTATTTTGTATGCGTTCCACTAAAAAACAAGAACCAGAGGGCATTCTCGCCAACCGGGTGGTCCCAAGGAGGTACCCCGACGCGAGCCACACCTGACAGGGCTATAAATTTTCAAAGATTTGTAGCTCAACTTTGACATTTTGCTGCACTTAAATCTCCGAATATTTACAATCCATGTCAGTGTGCACACAACCCAAAGGCGCCAAAAAATCCCAATTCCGTCTGCGCAAAGGCCTAGCTATAAACATAAATCACAAACATAGTATACATTTTAAATTACAATACACATTCCCGTTTTTCCCAGGGTTACGTATCAAGATATGTGATTACAGTATCACATCGTTTATGTAATTATTAGCAAAACTCGTTTATGCAGTTATTCGCAAAACTCGTTTATGCAGTTATTTGCAAAAGTCGTTTATGGAATTATTCGCAAAAATATTTTATGTAATTACTCGCAAAAGTCGTTTATGCATTTATTAGCAAAAGTCGTTTATGCAATTATTCGCAAAATTCGTTTACACAGTTACTCTCAATTATTCCCCAATCACCTTTTCTGAAAGTTTATGCATTTTTATATCACTATTTATATTACATTTTAGAAGAGAATAACATTTTTATAATATTTCTAAAAGCAGTTTCATTTACTGAGTAAAAAAAATATGATGTGGACAGTACATGACCTCCCCTATATAATGCAGTGAATTGGTTTCTTTCACAGTGGAAAAAGGATGTGTCACATCTACGGTACAATGCTTTTAATGTTAAATTGAACATTTGGTTTTTTTTCGGATGACAACATGTAAAACTACGTATGGCAACATATAAAACTCAGTACCCAATTAACTTATATTACGTAACATCAATGAAGGTTCTGATTTTTTGATGATATTTTTTTAAATTTCATTAGAAAATTTGGGATCTTCTGAACTTTAGATTGTGTTTAATATCAATAGGCTTTCAGTATTCATTGATAATAATTTTTGTACTAAATTTCATTCGAAACGTTCCATTCGCTCGTGAGGTATCGTCTTCACACATACATATACACACACGCGTACATGCACGCAAACATTACCTCAAAACGTTCGATTCGAGTAAAGAGATGCTTGAAACGTGCTTTCCCGACGAAAACTCGAATGCGAATTTTTCACTCAGTCACAGTACTCTCCCTATATATTGTACTATGTATATATGGAAAGTAATAAATCAAAAAATTGAGGATGTGTATTTCACTGATAATTTGTGACTAATTTTAGATATGTAAAATATTTAGAATATCTCATTTCAATTATTTCAGACTTTAGAAATACAGACTAAACGAATATTTCCCCAAAGTGAAAATCCAGTTCTCTCTCGCTTTTTCTTTAATCTTGTCAAAATAGAAATGCAGTTGCCACTCCACACTGCGTGAAAGGACAGAAAATAAGCCTCAACTTTCATATTTTAGTGTTTCAGACTCAACTTATTTCTTCGGACTTTTGAGCAAAAAATAAAACTCTAGAAAGTGCAAAGAAAAAATTCATTTTTAACACTTTCCCACTTAGCTGAAAAGTGTTTATGACTTTGGTCATTCTGTCTGTCTATCTGTCTGTCCATTTGCACGATAACTGGCGTAAAAATGACTTTATCAAAATGAAATTTTAGTATGTTATTGAGACCGTCTGTGGGACATATGGGAATGTAAATTAATAATATCATCCAATTAGTTTTGGGTTGAACACGGGTTGAAAAAGTGAAATTTATTGAACCCTATGGGACCTAATTGTTCAAACATTTTTTAAGCAAAGTTAAAATTCGCAAATTGCTTTGAAAATTATAGAAAGTATTCAAATTATCCCACAAAATATATAAAAAAATTTTGAGTAAAATATATTCGGTAGTTTAAAAAAATAAATTAATAATTACACCAATATTATATGAAGAGATCCCGTGACCCACTTCAAAATAAAATATGACATCCATCTTTTTCCCAGTGTCAAAATCGTGATTTTTAAAGTTCTTTTAAATTCGTATGTAGTGTTGCAACCGTTCTAAAACTACTTTATTTTTGCGTATTTTATGTGCATCTATTTTCTGCGTCAAAAGCTATTACAATATTTTTGAGTTTAAATGGTCATCAAACTTTGATTATTTCTACAACGAAGCATAATTTCAATGTATGCAGAATCTAAACAAATTAAGCTGTAAGATGAGTTGCATAAGAAATGCTGAATTCTTTTAAAGCAAAATTATTTAGCTCTGGAGTCTAGAATATAGGGGGTATAACTGAAATATTCATTGCTTTTACATAGAGAAGCAGCCGATTTTATTGCATTGCTCTTTTCTATGAAGTTTGAAGCATGGAGTTAGAAAGTACTTTTTCCTCCATGGTTTTAAGTTTTTAAGGAAAATAAATTATTGTTCCAAGATTCCAAGGCTTCTGCATTTCGGGGCTCTTATGAGAAAACTCACGTATCCCCACATCGGAAATAGAAGTTCTTACAGTAGTTTTGGAGTAAAAATCGATGTGATGCATTCCTTTTCTAGTTGGATGCTTGAAAGGGTTTGCAGTCATGATATCTTAGACTGCAGTCAAAAATACCTTGGAGGATGGACCACCAATGTTGAGAGGTAGGCAAGAGGAGTATAAATTATTGTAGTACTGTGATAATTTATAAAATATCACCGTTGATTGTATCGCATTTTAGAGATGTTTAAATAAGTTTGCATTGCAGTTGGAAAATGTTTCATAATCAATGCTTTACGCATAATTGATATTTATTGTTTTCTTTTAAATTGACTTGGAATTTATTTGCGTTAAGTTTAAAAACATTCCACTTTAAACACTTTAAATTTGAATGTGATATATGGGGAGATCAGGACAGTAAGGGCGAGGTCCAGTTGTAGTGCGTCCTATAGGATCCATTTCATTTATAGAAGAAAGGATCGTGTACCTTTACAACGTATGTTACCTTTGCTATTAAAATGTATTTTTTCTTTTGAAAACTTTTATGTCTCAAATAAATAGCCTCAAGGTACCATTTATTATGAACTATAACCCTTTGTCAGCAAGTCTTCACAGTACGCATCTGCATTCCTTAGAAGTTATTTTAGAGTTAAAGACTTCCCATTGAAGGTCTCATGATATTTCATTCCATATCTCTCGCGATAACTTCAAACGATGTAGTTTCAGAAGAACAACATTAATTAAAACAGTTGCCATTTTCTTTAATAAAACGGTATGAAGCAATTTACTGCAGTAATGTTAGATTGCGTAATTTGGATTTCGGATAGCAGAACGCAAAGTAACCGCCAATGAGCTAGCTGTCATGCACTTGCTTATTCTCCCATCGCTGTGGTAATGAGAAACCGATAAACTTTTAGTCACCTGAATTAAGAAGACTCATTAACGTAATTTCTCAAATCGAATTCTGGGCCCTATTTGATTGTTGGATTTATTAAACTGTAATGGAAGATGCTATTTGTGCCTAGCAGACTTTTATTCGTCTAAATATTGTGCTTGCTTCAATTTAGTTTCCATTATATTTAGCTAATGCACATACTTTTAAACCAATCGTCTTTTTATGCCTTATACTTTTTTATAGTTTTTCAAACATCACTTTCTCATATTGTATTATTCATTTTTTTATACTCAACATTTTCTCATACATCTATTTTTATACTTTCTGATACAATACCATAGATAACTTTATTATGCATCTTCTTATACTTTCTTATACATAACTTTATAATACTTCTTCGTACATCGTTTTTAGATGCATTCTTTTTTTACTTTCAATGCATCAGTTCCAAATACTTTCTGACGCATCACTTCTCATTCTTTGCTGTTCATCGCCTTGTCATGTAACTTTCTAATATATTTCTTTTCATATTTTCCCATACATCAATTTCTCATGCAACCCTCCTTATACTTTCTTATACACAACTTTCTAACATAATTCTTTTCATACTTTCCATATATTATTTTATCAAGTACCCTTCCTTATATTTTCTTATACATATCTTTCAAATACATTTCTTTTCATAATTTGCCATATACCATTTTCCATGCACACCTTCTAATACTTTCTTATGCATCACTTTCTTATATTTCTCATACATCTTTCCTTAAACTTTCCCATATATCTCTTACCATATTGTTATTTTATTCCTTTCTTTTGGGGTTTCGCACGTCCGCAGTTTCCTGACAGTCTGTTGACTTTTCCCCCTTTCTTTCCTTCTCACGGAGTAGGCCACTTTTTTCTTTTACCGTTAGCCACTCATGCTATCCTAAGTTGCCGACCTGATTCAGGTAAATGGGGTCGCACTTCTTGTAGATCCTGTTTTCCGCACAGGGGTTTTATCTCAAGATGGTGGTGTATAGAACTTAGCTTCCTCATAGCTCTGATCCTCCTTTTACCGGTGGTGTGAATCAATCTGTGGATAGGTCCCGTGCTAACGTGCTTTATTTCTTGAAGCAGACGATTCTAGGTTGCGGAGAGAATCAGACCTTTGTGACCTGTTTCCATACCCGTCGGCGACTGGGGTCGAGTCTCGGTGGGCTGTCTTCGCCCTGCCCGGTGAATGGTTTCGTCTACCCTTACTCTCCTGGCCGCGGTCTCGCTGGATGGAGGATAATCCACTTAGCCTCCCTCCCTAGTAGCATTAACCCCAGGTTGTTGCGGAGGGTGAAGTTAATCTATGGGTCCTGAAGAAGAAGGTTACTTTTCACCTTTGAAACCAGTTCACCAGTTTATTTTTGCATATATGCTGTTTCTTATGAAGTTTTAATTTATAGTTTTATTATTGCATCAGCGTTTGAACGATTATTTGATTGCTATCAAATAATTGCGATAATAGTCTCAATACTATATTTCAATTTACTTCAAGACACTATTGATTTTTCTCATTCAAAAATTTTAAAATATTGCAAAAAACAAAACAAAAGCATTTAAGAGAAACATAAATACCGAAAATCCCATGGAATTCTTTCGCTGCAAAACATGTCCTTCTGCTATTCTTTTTCATTTCTATTGGGCTGAAATACTTAAGTTCAATGCTAGCAAAGACTTGTAGATTGAAGCCACCGTGAATCAAGCTGCTGTTTCAAGAACTTTCAACATCAGATATTGGATCAAATATATAACTCTAATTCTTCTCGTGATTTTTTTTCTTTTTCCCTGATTGTGGAAAAGCATACAACATCTGGTATGAGTGTTAACGCCTGGGGAAACAGTTGCGAGAATTTATAAAACTTTTAACATTTCTACCAAATTCACAGGCTCGATATATATATATATATATATATATATATATATATATATATATATATATATATATATATATATATATATTTATATATATAAATATATATATATATATATATATATATAATTTAGAGACAGTTGAACCTTTATAAGGGGATGTCTCTCTGTGTGACCGTCTATTAGTCTGTAGCAACGATATTTAATAAATGCATGGAACATTTTGGTACAAAAATTTGGTACTATTTGTGAATACTGGAAGCTTATTGATTTTGAACGCAATCTATAGAAATGCAAAAACCACTCGCCTTTTCAATTGGGGTTTAGAAAAAATTAATAAAACATCGGAACTTTCAATAATGTTACATAAGCAATCATTTGTTATGTAATTTTTTCATTAGTAAACGATTGACATAAACTTTAGAACGCTAGATCAAACCGTTCTCGACATACTGCACTTTTAAAATAAATTTATCAAAACAGTCACATAAAAAACGTATCAACTTTTGTGAAAAATGTTCAATTTTCGTATGTAATTTTATGCAATATATTTGTTGACACTAGTTTGTTCTATCCACGAGAAAATATACGTTAGATAATAGTTTTTTACTTTGACGCCTAACAATTGGCCAATAGTAAGTTATATATATGAAATGCTCTTTTTATACGTCTGTTTGGAATGTTTTGTGATCAACTTGGCGACTCATTTAGCGAAATATTGCAAAAATATCTTGAAAATTGCAAAAATGACTCTAACGAAAATAACGCCAAATTAATGAATTGGTTATTAAAATATATTAATCTATGGACTCTATTGCTCATCGCGGATGCTATTGGTGATTGATAATTGTCAGTTTAGAGTTACGCGAACTACAAGATAATTGGGCAATTCATGATAGTTTTATATGGTGTCATCCGGAAAAGCGCGCAATGCACAATTTAACGTTAAAAATATTATGCTGTTGGTCTTATACATCATTTTTTCACTGTGAAAGAAGTAAACATTATATAGGGACAGTTCCGTGCTGCACACATCAGAATTTTTAATTTTTTTTTATTATCGCCTCTGAGACTTCTTTAGGCCGAGAAATGCGTAAGTTTCGCTGAATGTACGTTCTCTGCAGTTGAAATGACAAAACGAACCTGTTTAATCCAAAACAAACCTAACTTTGAGAAAGTAACTTTGAGACTTGTTACAAGCATAACTTCGAGAAAGTAACACAGTCACTAAATAGCGTTATTACCTCAATTTAATTAATATGCATTAAACTACAACTTTACTTATTATTCTTTAAACTACACCGTACAACGCGAGCACATGTATAATTCTTCAATGCATTTCGGAAATACGTGAAATACACCATCAGTTTATGCACTGTGTATCGAGCTTTTTCATAAATCTATAGTCTCTACATGACAGTTAGTCTTTAATTTATAGTCTTTAAGTATTTATAGTCTTATAGATCACTTCCACGTACAGAGGACCTAACGCCCTAATCAATTCGCTGTGAGTTTCTGTGCAGTAAATTTATCAGTTTGTGTTTTAAATCCCGGGAAACGTCGGGTACATTTTCTGGTACTAGTATTAGGAATTGTTGATTGCATAAAGGTTGGGATTTCCTGCTCTGGTGTTTTAAATGTATATTTAGTTTCTTTAAAATGTCCTTCAAAATGGATTTCTCTTTTCTAAAAGCAATTGATGTTAAGTCCAAGTGGAAAAGAAGGACGGTGAACTTTTTTTTGTCTTTTTCTTCTCATTTGTCCCTTCACGTTCCATACTCGGCTACACAAGAAGACCTCTTCCCGAAGCATTTCTACTTTTAAATTTCATTACTCGGCTAAGACCTTTCCCCATTGTTTCGCGAGAAAATCCAATTGAGTTTTTGCTAGGAAAAGTTCCTGCTTTTGTGCGCAACTCTGTGCAGCGGGATGATTTCAGGCGAACTTCCATGCGCTTGTTATCTTTCTTTACGACTTGGAAATGGAAAGAAATATTTCCTTTGAAAAAAAAAAGCGTTGAAACTTTTTATTTTCAACTTGTATTGGCGATAGATTCTTTGTGGGAAGAAAAGCACTGCGAAACTGGGACTTTAAAAGAGTTGTGCGAGGGGAGAAGTTATTGGTCAGAGGTTGACTCGGTTTCTTTTGTTCCAAGATATGCAAGTGTATCACCCTATTCAACTATGGAAAAGATATGGAATTTCATTTAAACTGCTGTTGAAAATAAACCGCAATAAAAGTGCTTCGTTAATAAGATCATAAAAGGTTGATAAAGCTATACATCGGTTTTAAGAGCAAAAAATAGATTTAATTGTAGTGGCGTAAGCATTTTAGCTCCTTAAGAAAATATGCAAAAGAGCCTCACGTTATTAGTTTTTGCAAAACTAACATTTTAGTGTCTATACTTTAATTTTTGTCTCCCCTCGTAAACAAAAGCATTTTTTTGTTTGAAGCTCCCACTAGGTTTACTTAACTTTTTGTAAGCCATAGGTAATTGAAATAAATTATTTTCAAATAGGTTTAAATAGTTTGAGCAACTAATATTTACATTTCAGCTTAACCTCAGATCATTTGTGCCATTCATCGCTGTAAAGTGAGACCCCTCGTATTGCGAAGTGAAACAAACCATCGTTAAACACATGGACACGTTTTTAACACTTTCCAACATAGTTGAAAAGCGTTTATGACTTTGTTCTGTCTGTCTGTCTGCCTGTGTGTCCGTTCTTACGATAACGGCCTTAAAAATGACTTTATGAAAATGAAATTGTAGTATGTTGTTGAGACGGTCTGTGGAACATATAGGAATGAAAATGAATAGTATCACTTAATTAGTCTCGAATTGAACCCGGGTTGAAAAGAATGAAATATATTAAATCCGGGTTGAAATGAATGAAATACATTGAACCCTATGGGACCAAATTTGTCAAGTATTTTTTGAACGGAGTTAAATTTCAAAAATTGCTTCGAAAATTTTAGAAAATGTTCAAATTGTCACGTAAAATGTGAAAAAAGTAATTCAGTAAAATAGGTTAAGTAGTTTTTGAATAAAAATTGAAATAACAATGACACCCATATTATATGAAGAGACCACGTGACTAATTTCAAAATTAAAGTGGTCATCCATTTTTTTCCCTCTGTGTTAAAATCGTGATATTTGAAGACCGTTTAAATTTATATTTAGTGTTTCAACCGTCGTGAAACCGCTTTATTTTTGTATATTATTTGTTTGTCTGTGAATCTAAATTCTGTGGCAACGTAATTACAATATTTTTTATTTTACTTGATTACTAAACTTTGATTATTCCCGTAACGAAGCCTAATGTCTATAGAATGTGGAATATAAGCAAATTAAGGTATTGTAAGATGAGTTGTATTAGAATTGACGAATTTTTTATCACGTGGAATTATTTAGCTCTGAAGTCTGGAATAAAAGTAATATGAATGAAACATTCACTGCTTTTGCATAGAGAAGCAGACGATTTATATTTCGATGACGTCATTTGAATAAAGTTCATTTTTTTCGAAGAAGTTTTAAGTTTTCAAGTATAATAAATTATTGTTGTACTGTGATAATTAAAATTATATCACCGCTGAACGTATCGCATTTTAGAGATGTTCAAATAAAATTTCAATTGAAAAGCGTTTCATAAATAATGCTTTATGCATGATTGATCTTTGTTATTAATTTCGCCCCGCATTGCCAGTGGTAAGGCCTCACGTTTTTCAAGAAATATTTTCTTTTATTTATACGTAACAAATGACGAATATTTTCATAAAATATTTTTGTAAATACTTTTCTCCGATAAAGGATTTCTTTTTTAATCTTTTATTTATTTATTTATTTTTCATTTAGACTCACGTTATCGGCGTAGGGGAAAAGGGATAATTTAGGAATGAGGTCGTATCACGCCCTTTACGACCAATTTTCATTATTATTTATATGAATATATTTTTTTAATTATACATATATATATTTAATTTATATATATTCAATTTATCCCTACTTTAACACCTGGACAACGTTTAATACATTTTCCAGTCGAAACTAATCAGTTGAAATTTAGAAAGCAAAACTCTAGTGTTTTTATTAATTAAAAAGTTAATTGATTTCTGAAGTGTTAATACACCCTTTCTACACTGCATACATTACAAAATCAGATTATTAGCATTTAGGGTTAATGAGTGTTTCATATCAATAGAAGCGATCGAATTGAATATTTCTACCATGGGAGGAATTAAATAGTTTTCCATGGGAGGAATTGACGAGAGGGATTCAGATTTAATTCAATTCTATCTGTCGTTCTCTGTTTTATGGTAATTATATAGTGTGGATTTAAATATCTAAGGAATCAATGTTTAACTCTACCGTAAGATTTTCTCTTAAAAAAAAAAAAAAAAAACTTTAATTCTCTTGCAATACAATTTTTAATAGCTGAACAGGTAGTATGCCAAAGAATGTTTATGCGTTTTGGTATGGCACAAACTAAAATAAGTATTTTAAACAAATTACATTACTTGAGTTTAATTTATGTGTAAATAATGAAAATAAGTAAAAACATTTAATACTGATAAAATACTTAATTAATATTTTGATGATATTTTGATGCATAACAGTAATAACAGTAATATACATAGTATAATGTATAGTGAAAGGGGGTTAATTATTTCAAATTCGAGGTTTTGACTGAAGAGTGTGTTTTAAACATTCTTAAACCCAAATCGAGAGTTTTTGAGGTGATATATGTTTGTATGTGTATGTATGCTAGTATGTGTATGTGTATGTATGCTAGTGTGTGTATGTGTATGTATGCTAGTGTGTGTATGTATGCTGGTGTGTGCATATATATTAGTATGTGTGTTAGTTTGTATGTATGTTAGTATGTGTGTTAGTTTGTATGTATGTTAGTATGTGTGTTAGTTTGCATGTATGTTAGTATGTGTGTTAATTTGTATGTATGTTAATATATGTGTTAGTGTATATGTATGTTAGTGTGTGTGTGTTTGTATGTTAGTCTGTGTGTGTTTATATGTTAGTATGTGCTTGTATTTTAGTGTGTGTGCGTATGTATGTTAGAATGCTTATGTATGTTAGTATGCGAATGTATGTTGTGTTTGTATGTCAGCGTATGTGTCTATGTATGTTAAAATGTGCATGTGCATTAATGCGTGTGCTTGGGAGTCTGTGGATACAATTTAAATAAAAATTCTACAGAATACCTGCTCAAGCTACACAGTTCAAATTTGGTGGTATGAGAGTAATGTAGCAATCTATAAAGAAAACATGATAAAATTTAAAATTTTCAAATTTCAAAGAAGCTTAATGACCATTTAAATACTTGTACTTATCACTTTATCCCATAAATAAGCGACTGATGATCAAAATTTTACAGAAAATCTCTTAATGGCGACGAAAAAAATGACTATGGAAAGAAAAATTCGAACTTTTCAAAGTTTAAAGTATCTTAATTTCTGGGGAAAATATACATTTTCTCAAAATATGTTGCTATTTATCGAAATTTTACAGAAAATGTGTTTAAAGGGATGGTGGACGTTGAAATGAGCAAAAACCGACTAAAAAGTTTTAATATATAACATTATTTTATACATTTAACATTTGCTTACGAGTGGGAAAGCGTCCATCTCAAACGAAGAACTTCCCAAAAAGACAGGTATTTGACAGAAACATTGCACCTGCTGCAGCAGGTGCAGTGTTTCTGTCAGCGGTTTCCATAGACGCCAATGCCTGCAAAGGGGATCGAACTGTTTGGGATAGGGTTAGTCAAATACCTGTTTTTTTGGGAGGTTCTTCGTTTGGGATGGACGCTGTCCCACCTGTAAGCAAAAGGTTGAATGCATTTTTTTCGAAAAGGAATTTTCAAAGGTTTTACATTTTTAAAATGCTCCATGCGTCTTAATTTTTGCTTGATATGCATGGAATTTGGCAAGAAGGCACCTCTCATACCTTTTAATGAAACTGGGTATGCATTTTATAATTGGACTTTATTAAGGTAAATAAAAGTAAATAAGAACCTAATTAAATGATGAAAATTAAGTTTTAATGCAGAAAAATATTTTTAAAAAATTAACTTTCTAAGGGATTTAAAAATGAATAGTCAAATTTGTTCATAATGTGTTTTCGAGTGATCATAATATAAAATGAATCAAAAATGTGAACAAATGGCACGCAAGGAGCATTTTCAAATTCTCGTTAAAAAAATTAAATTAAAAAAAATATACAAAATTATAACAAAATTGAAAAAAAAATGTAATGGTATTGTATATAGTAATGTTAAGAGGAATATTTATACAAATTTTCAAGTTTCTAAGTCAATAAATAAATAAAAAAAATTTCAACGTCCACCGTCCCCTTAAGTTAGACAGTTGAAATTCGGTATGCTAATTGTCATGTATTATAGGATTTGACTGTAATGTGGCTCAACTCGATGTTCTTATAGCAGAATCCAATTTTTATGTAGCTTGTAATTCATGTTTTGTAAATTTTTCAAAGAAATTTTTTGAAGCAGCTATACAGTTGATTTAAATGTTTACAATTATAGCATGTTACCCTTCATTTCAAAGGGCTTGAAAAAATCCTTCAATTGATACCAAGTTTTACAAGGTGGGCTATTGACGCCACGAACACAAAATTTTTCTTGCAGCTATTTCCCCCTGCAAGGATTGAAACTTAAATTTCGTGAATTCATTGAGTTATAAATAACACATTTTACGCATAATCATATCAAATTTTGTCCTATGCTGCCATGTTAATAAAATATAAAAGTTCTACGCTTTCGTTCGAATTTCAAAAAATTCTACCTAGTTCTAGATTTTTGATAACAAAGTCGGATATCAAGTTTTGTGACAATCTATTAATATTTACGGATTGCACAAGAAATAGACCCCAGACAGATGACAAACAGACAGAAATCTAAAAGTAGTCGAAACTTGTTAGGAGATCCTAAAATATATATTGACATCAAAACTAAATCTCTACATCGAAAGTTTTCATGCAAACAGTAATTTTTCTATACTATATTCTATAATATGAGAAAGTAAAAATAGCAAAATGTGAAGATTTTAAATCTTAAGATGACAAACCAAAACCTTAATTTCTTTTTATTTTCTTTAAAAAAAGATACTGACAAGCAATAAAGTTCTGTAGAACAAACACATGGTAACGACAAACAGTCGCCATTAGATATGTTGAGAGTCTTGACTGCTCTAAGCGTACTGAATAAAGATATGGAAATCTACAAAAGGGACTGATATCTGATAGAAAGCAAATTTATAAAAGAAGGCCAAGTCTTCAGCTTTACAAAACGTGTTAGCCTTAAAAATGATTGAGAAGTGAAGAACTATTGCCAAGACATATCAAGAACTATTGATCAAACTCCATGAGGGAAAAGTTTGCAAAAGGAAAATTATTGGACGCATTTCGTAATAAAGCTGGCAAATTTACCCATTTGATCCAAAGCAGTTTCTTGTTGCACAGAACTTAAATCAATTGAATGGATTTGTGGCGATAAAATTTGAACTGCGTATATATTGCATTTTTATATATCATTAAAAGGCAAATTTGCTTAATTTATTACGAAATATATATAAATCTTTATATAATTTCTATTCTTTCTAGCCATAAAGTTTGATAAACTTGGAAATGATTCTTTATCTCTATCATGTTTTAGGCGGATACTATTTGTAAAGCTGAAGAAAGTTTATTTATAAGTTTGTATTTTATCAAATATTTTCTTAAAGGAATTCTAGTTGTTTATTTGTGTATTTTTTATTGGTAGTGAAACCGTAGTACATCTATTCTTTTGAAGAATGGCTGTAAAGAGGATATTAAACTTCAGACAGAGTAACATTCAAACATTGAGAAATGTTCACATTTGTAAAAATTCGTACTCTCTTTGCACATTATCTGACATTCAAGTTTATCAAGGCAACTTAAAGTAAATAAAATTAACTTGCTTTTAAAAATTTATTTCCAGATAAACCTTTTCGTTCTTAAAAGGATACCAGAACAAGAATAGATTTCAGAACGAGAAATTTCACTGCGTTACACTTATTCAATTAATTAAGATACGGATTAATTACCGCAAAAAATACATCTTTAAAAATTACTTTATTAATTAAACAGTATATTGTTACCTAAGATAGTTTTATGGTAGCAAGTGTGGATACTCTGCATCAACTATGCATACAGTGAAAAGGGAATCAATTAATATTCAGCGCCAATGAAACCAATCTCCCTTACAAACAAGTCAATTTATTAGGTCTTTCTTTACACGATGGAATGTAAAATAGATTTATATGTAATTCCGTTCTGTTCGAATTCTTTTCTTGTATAAGAAAATATATTTATTTATATTTCGGAGGAAATTTCTATTTGGGTTTATAACTCTTAAAGACATTATTTAAAACATATGCACATAGATGACCTGTATGACAAATAATCTCATCTCCTCTGTAGGATGAAGAAAGATAGCTTTCATGAAAAGGAAATTTATGATTTGTTCGTAGACCTGTAGTCTCTAATTTGACCAACTTAGATTATTTTATGTTCTTTCACTGTTTTTTGTACACACTTGGACTCTTAAAATCAAAGTTATACCATTGACTGTACGCATTTTAAAGACATGGGTTCTATACAAGGTAGTTACGCCACATGCTGTTGTTTCCATGCACACGGACCCCATACATTATAATTACGCAATTGACAATGCTACATTTCTTTTTGCTCACGGTACCTAAACACTGTTGTTAGACAATTGGATATATTGCCATTTTAGGAGCACGTACTCTACATCGTAATTACATAACTGGAAGTACTGCGGTTTTTGTGCACACAGGTCCCGTATATCACAGTTGCACACCAGCTGTACTGATTTTTAAATACATAGGTTCCTTAAAGGTAGTTATGTCTATGGTTATATTCCTATTTTTATGCAAACGGGCCTTATATCATAGTGCCACCACTGCAATACTACTCTTTGTCGCACGAGAGTCTAATACATGGGTCCCATACATTGTAATTACACTACTATAGCAACACTGATCTTTTTGTGTCGACAGTCCCCGCATATTTCGTGTCTACGAAGAGTACAGGCACGTTAAATCTGGAGGTCGGGAAACGAAGTCCTTGCGTGAGGTTGGTAGCAGGGGAAGGAGGAGGGATCGGTCTACGTGGATGTCACTCCACTGGATACCGATTTGTGTGGTACTTTTCCAGTCGTCCGAACGGATATCTGTGGATAGGTCGGACTGTCTGGATTGTAATAAAGGCACCGTTCATCGTGGTCACGACATTGGATGTACTGCTGTTTAATGCACACGGGGCTCCATAGATTGTAATTATACATTTGACAATATTAGTCAGGCCACACATTGAGGATTTACGACGCACTGTAGGTACGTCGTGCACTGTATCTCGTTTGTTGCTAAAATATGAATTAGAAACCGGTTTTTATCATGGATATTGAGTCTCTAGTGCAGCGTGTGGCTATGTGTGTTCAGTGCATGGACTGTAGGTAGCAATTATTGTTCGAACCGAACGGAATTTAGCACGATGCAGCGTGCGTCCACAATGTATACCCTCCTTTACTCTACTTTACATCTTTACATACGAGATGTATGCATCCTAGTTAGACCATTGGATTTACTAATCTTTTTGTGAACGAGCGTTCCATACATCGTAATTACACTACCAGCAATACTGCTCTTATTGTTTAGACAACCCCCCCCCCCCAACGAATATTCTAGTTATATGGCTGATTCTACTTCCTTTTTTATGCAAATGGGTCCCGTTTTTCGTAGTTATGGCAATGAACAAATGCTATTTTTGTGCATATGGATTTTATGTATTGTAGTTACACTACTGGCAATATTACCTCTCCTTTCCATACGGGAAACATACATACTGTGATGACAGAAGGTAATAGAGGGTATATTTTATTCTTCGATGCTTTAGTACATGAAATAAACGTCAAGTTGAGGCTTGGGCAATAAAAGACTAGTTCATGCTAACAAGGAAGCACACCTGCGAACGACAAGATAACTGTGAATTTAGAGCTGAGTGAAATATAATTTAATTGGGCACATTGAAATAATTTTACATGTTGCCACCCGGAAGAGTGCCAAATGTACAATCCAACGTTAAAAACGATGTGCTGTGGATTTTATACATCATTGTTTCCTTTGAATGAAGTAAATTTATTGCATTATATAAGGAAAGCCATGTGCTGCCACCATCAGAATTTTTTATTTATAAATATACTTCGAAACGAAACGTTCCCGATTAAGATTATTGTCTCACTAAAGTATCTCTACACATAATATGCGAAACACTATGCAATAAATCCAGGGAACTCCGGTCCTTAAACTCCGATCTTTTTATTTTCAGATCAGCGTGGCAGTGGGTTTTTTTGGGTTCATTCGAAGGTATGCTAAATACAATCGAACAGCTAAAAATAGTTTGTAGAGCAACACCAAATAGGTCTAACAGATATAGAATGCTTTGCGGACATGAAACAATATAAGAATCAAGTTTTCTCCTTCTGGGTATGAGAAAAGAATTCTTTGGTAAGTTGTATGTACATAAGTTTACAACTTTGTTATTTCTAGATTTAGTATTTGACCTTTGTATAACGGATTGTAACAAACTGCACAAGTATCAGATTTTCTGGACTGCAACTAAAATACTAAAATGTATCTTAATGTAATCTGACATAAATGATTAAATTGTAATTAAGAGAAATAGTTCGCCAGATGAGAAATAGATGGTGCTGTCTGGCCATTGACTTTTTCTTTTTCACCATCTTTTGCTCACATTCTAAACTATTTCTCTTAGAGACAAATCATTCTTAGAGAAATAGTTTGCGAGATGAGAAATAGATGGTGCTGTCTCTCCATTGACTTTTACGTTCGCGCCATCTATTGCGAATTTCCTAAACTATTTCCTTTAGAAATCAAATCATTCTAGGAGAAATAGTTTGCGAGATGAGAAATAGATGGCGCCGTTTCTCCATTGACTTTTCCATACTCACCATTTATTCCGCATTTCTTGAACTATTTCTCGTAAAAGCAAATCAATCATTTTTCTAGGATAAATGTATCTCTTTCAGTAGGAAAAATTAAGTTTAAAATAATTGTCTTTTCATTTTAAATGCTGCATTTTACCGATTGTCTTTTAGAATTGATGTTATTTTCAGGCTGAAACTGAACTGCACAACAGGTGGGTATGCCAATACAGGTAATGTGCGGAGTTTGTAATATGCACTATTACAATCCCGAGCTAATGAATAAATAATTATTGTTATGCTACATTTCGGTACGTGTGACCTATCGATTATCACCACCCTTTACGTATTTATTATTATCACCACACATACCTTTGGATTTATTGATCTTTTTATGAAAACATGTTTCATACATCGTAATTGCACTACGGGAAATACTGCTATTGTTCAGACAGGCTCTCGAACATCGTAATTACACGATATGTTTAACTTCTCAAATTTTAGTAAATGAGTCCCGTACATCGTAGTCACGACATTGATATATCTCTTTTTTTATAAACAAGGAACTCTATCCATCGTAGTAATACTATTTGAAAAGTTATTTTCCTCTTACACTGTACGCATACATCTTAGTTAGACCATTGGATTTTTTGATGAACATACGTTCCATTCACCGTAATTATACTGCTGGCAATATTGCTCTTGTTGTTCAGATAGGCCTCTCAACATTGTAGTTGCACGAATGGTTCTATTGCTCTTCAGTGCATACGATTCCCGTGCATTGCAGTAACACAAATGACTCTACATTGCTAGTTATACACACCAGATATACTACCGGCCGTCCAAACTGTTGCTTATATCTCAAGGCGAGTCGGACGGTCTGGGTTTTCGACACCGGATATACTCTGATAGTGTGTTTGAGTTTAAAGTGTATTCCAAATTACTTTGAGTAATTTGCATACACATATCCTGTGAACCATCCGACTACAGATGTGTCTCATAGTTCGTAGACAGTACACAATGGGTAGAATGTCCATATTTTCGACTTTAGGAAATCTTTTGGTAACAGATATTTCTACTCGGAAAACTCTGTTTATAAACAGAAAACAACCACCTTTACTATATAATAACTTTTCCTTTATAACAAGCATATTAGTGAACAGTATATAATCATATTTTATAGAAATATATAATCCCATTGTTATAAGATAACCAAAAATGAGTCCAATATGCAGCTTCGTTTCTATATATATATATAATGGCGAATTATGAATAAAAGATTTTACCCCCCCAAAGCGCTTCTACTTAATAACTACTTTAAAAAATATGCATTAGTTTAAGCTATTGCATTTACCTATTAATACTAAAGATCTAAGTATAAATGTTTGGAAAAGACGTACATGTTTATATAATTCAATTCCTGGTACTATTTTCTACAAATTAATTTCAACTTCAAAAATACGAGCGTAGCATCAAAACCATACAGAAATAATTTATCTACAATTTTTCGTATAATTAAAATGCTGTAAAATCCTTTCCAATCCATACCCCACATTTCTTCTTCAATAGAATTAAAACAACTTCGGAATACAAACTCAGCAGACGATAAATTTCAAGAACTCTAATTCAAACCTAATTGAGCTTCTTCGGCGACATAGTGAATTTAATTATCTGAAATGCCTCCTTCACGCCACAGTAAGAGAATAAAATTAATGGTTTAAAATTAAATATTTTTTTTTAAACTTGATGTTGTGGATGTTTGATGGAATGGAAAATGAGATAGTTGGTTCATTTTATTCTTGTCGATACGCTCGTTTGTTTGAAGAATCCGGGATTTGATGTTTAAAACAGTGGAACTAGATCGTTTTGATATGTTTTATTTTATTAGAGTTGATCATTGTTTTGGGATTATATTATTGACAAGATGTATTCGTACAGAACATATAATGTAACAAAGCTTAATTCATAATTTAAGGTGAGTTTTTAATAGTTGGAGTCTTTTCTTTTAAAATTTTATAATAATTCTCACAAGAACGAAAGAAGCGAGTTCTCCTGTGTTGAGGTAAAAATAGATAGAAGAACAAATTGCAATTTTATTTATATAGACAAGAAAGATCAATCATTCATAAAGCATTTTTTATGAAGAATTTTACAATTGCAATGCAATTTTATTTAAACATATCTAAAATGTGATACTTTCAGAAGTGATATTTTAAAAATTATCACACAACTACAATAATTTATTATATTTGAAGACTTCATCGAAAACAAATGAATTTTTTTCAAATAACGTCATCGAAATATAAATCGCCTGGCTCTCTCTATAAAATCAGTTTCATTTATAAACTTTTTTCCATTCCTTTCATTCAGCGGCGATATTTTTAAAATTATCACAATACTGCAATAATTTATTTTACTTAAAAACTTAAAGCCATGGGGGTAAAAGCATTTTCGAACTCCATGTTTAAAACTTCATCGAAAACCGCAATATAATAGCATTTTCTGGTCTTTATGTAAAATCAATAAATGTTTCATTCATATCAACTATATTGCAGACTTCAGAGCTAAATGATTTTGCGTTAAAGAAATCCAACAATTCTTATACAACTCATCTTTTAACTTGATGTGTTTACATTCTCCAACATGAAAATTAGGTTTTGTTGTAGAAATAATCAAAGTTTGATGATCATTTAAACTCTAAAATATTGTAATTGGGTTGGCGCAGTATATAGATGCAAAGAAAAAAATAAAGCGGCTTTAGGACGGATGCAATACTAAATATAAATTAAAAAGAACGCTAAAAATCACTATTTTGACACAAGATGAATGAAACATTTTATTTAAGTTGGTCGCTTGATCACTTCATATAATATGGATGCAATTATTATTAATTTTTATTTATAAAACTGCCGAACATATTTTGCTGAACTTTCTTTATATATTTTATGGGATAATTTGAATATTTTCTAAAATTTTCGAAGCAATTAGTGAATTTTAAATTTGCTTAAAAATGTTTGAAAAATTAGGCACCACAGGGATCAATGTATTTCATTTTTTCAAACCGGGTTTAGTCCAAAACTAATTGGGCGATATTGTTCATTTACATTCCTATATGTCCTACAGAACGTCTGAATAACATACTAAAATTTCATTTTGATAAAGTCAATTTTACGGCAGTTATTGTGCGAACGGACAGAAAGACAAACAGACAGAATGAACAAAGTCATAAACACTTTTCAACTATGTAAAGTATTAATAATGAAAATATTGCAATTATAGAATAGTGTCTTTGTAAACTACGCTTCTGGTCTTCGCACTGCATTTTATGTTGCGATCTTGTTCATTATTAAAGATTACACGTTGTGCCACATCACTACGGAAATATTCTAAAACTGCAGTTTTGCAACCTGAAAAACACCAAAAGGGGGTTGGTGTTGTTGAGACCCAGACCTTCCGACCTACCAGAAAGGTGTAAGGTAACTGTTGGGACGGCCGGGAAGTGCCACCCAATTTAGACCGGAACCCAGTGGGAGAGGCATCCATAGGGACCGTACCCTCCTTCCCCTACCACCAACCTCTCGGAAGGACTTACGGACCCACATGTTTAACGTGATCGTACTCCGCATGAACACGGCGGCAGTTGTGGCAGCGTGCAAATCCAGCGAGTAAACCACCGGGCTATCGCGCCCGAAATGTGCCACCAGCACGCAGTGTTCCCAGGTGGTCTCCCACCCAAGTCCTAACACCGCCTGATGCTGCCTGACTTCGGTGATCTAACGAGAACCGGTGTTTTCAACACGGTACGGTCGTTGGTTCACCAAAAGGGGGTGTTAAAATTCGAGTGAATCAAAAAGAAAAAAAGAATAATCATATAGCTATAGAAATTTGCTCCCATTGCAGATAATAGTCTTCATGGGCCGGTTCGTACTTATGGCTTTCTTCAGCATGGAATAGCTGATAACTGAATTTATAGAAGAGACACATTCTATGTGCTATAAATTGACGAACCTCTTAACGAACGCAGCTTTTTAAAAATTTCACAAAGATTGATCTCAAGCTGCACTAAACTGCAACTTTTATATTCATGCAGAGAATTTGTCTGTATAGCATTCCGAGCTTTGGGTACACCCCCTCTTGGTTGATTTTTGTTAGTATGAATTCGAATATTGTATCAGATGGAGTTCAATTTTGAAGTATTCTATGTAGAAAAGCGAATGATAGGCGTAGAACGGGTCCACGGACACTGTTATCTGCAATGGAAGCGCGATTCTACCCGCTCCTGTTCTGCAGGTTCTAGAGTATGAATATGAATATAATCCTCTTGTTCCACACTTGCGTTATCTTTCGAATTCTTTAATGTCACGGAAGGAAATTATAAGAAACAGAAAAGTTTTTAGCACTCAAACGTGTCGAAATGCGATTACGTTTGAAGTCCTTCCATTTATATCTTCATAAAATCCTTTTAAGGAAATGTCATTTTGTGCAAAAGATTTTTTTAGCTTTAATTCGTTCGTATTCGTAAAGTATAGCAGTTTTTCACCCACGAAATATCTCCTTGCGTCAAAACCGTCTTTAGTTCACCACACAATATTTTTGAGAATACTTAAAAAATAATATTTCAGCTTCGCAAAAACTGGTAAATGGACTACCACTCTTAAAAAATTAGGTTTTATTTTCTAAAATAAATTTTATTTAGTTCAGCAACGTATGGTGTTTAGCGTCCAGTTATCTTCATAGGAGAATACTGGAAGAAGTTACGGATCCACATATTTAACGTACCCCTACTCAGCTTGAACAAGAGGACAGTTTGGGCAGATTTGAGAAACGTTAGATATTTATTATGTAGCGATTTTTTGACTAGGTATCTTTCTAAAACTTCATAAGGTTTATTGATTTTACAGATTTAAATAAGCATATCAAATGCCATGGAATTATCTGTTTTCTCGGGATATAGCAGACTTTGTAAGAAAAGTAAAATAGTTTGCAACTTGAGAATGGCTGGTGACAGCTTTCAACCGGTGATGACTACTCATTTTTGGTTAAAAATACTAAAATTACTCATTTGAGAATCTGTATATTAAATGTTAAGACTGCTCTCCTATTGCCTTCAACAGTATCCATGGACTGGTTTCGCGATTATTAATGCAGGAATATAGACTGGATTATAGATTGTATTTTAAACACATTGTCAATGACATAAAATCTCTCTTCAATGTGGTAAATTGATAATTATTATGTATGATGTAACCCTAATTCTTCTTGATCACCGTCTTGATCTGTTTAAAGTAAGTTCAAGTTGAAACATTGGGCATGACAGGAAAACTATTATATTCTGAATTAGCTGGTCGATGCTTTTATAAAAATACATATATTGATAGCAATTGTATAAAATTACGATCAAAGTTAAAAGATATAAACATCTTCTAATAAATTAATTTCTAATTTCTGTGCAGTTTTGTGAAGCAATTTTGCTAATTTATTAATTTGTATTGAACATTTTTATATTGCGTGGAAAACTTCTTGTTAAATTTTTCAACCGGTTAGATATAAACTAATTATGTAAACTATGAATGAGTTTACAGATTTAAGAGAAGAAAAATCTGATATGGGCCGCACATGACTTTCTTTATATAATGCAATGAATTTATTACTTTTACAGTTAAAAAGTAGATTATTCTTATAGTAATACTTACATTCTTCCCAAGATTCCGCCAAATTTGTCGCCAAACTCTAGCCAAATGTTATGGAACAGAGAAATAAGTTATACTTATAACAGATAAATGACTATTGGCGTTCAAATGCAAAAAGTATTACTCAAAGTATCTTTTCTCATAAATGAAATGAGCTAGATGCACGGAAATGATGTCACTAAATTTATCGTATGATATTACGTATGAAAAGAGAACATGTTCCTCAACAGTTAATATTTTTTTTAATTTATGGAATTTTTTGATACATTTATTTAAAAGAGTTCAATATCTCGAGCACGGTTCATGCTAGCGTTCTAAAGTTTATGTCAATCGTTTTCTAAGGAAAAATTACATAAGACATGTCTATTTGCGTAATTTTATTAAAGGTTTTGATTTTTTGAAGATTTTTTCAAAATTTCACTCGAAAATTTAGGGGGAGTTCGATTGTGTTTTAAGGCAATAGGCTTCCAGTATTCACGGATTGTAATTTTTGTACCAAATTTCATTCGAATTGCTCTATTCGTTCGTGAGACATCGTCTCCACAGGTTCACTGAGACACACGCACAAACACACACATACAGATATCACCTGAAAAATGTTCGATTCGTGATCAGGGATGCTTGAAACGTGCTCTCCCATCGAAAACTCGAATTCGAATTTTCGACCCCGTCACAATACTTACCTTATACATTATACTATATATATATAAGGAAAGTAAAAAATTAATAACGTAAATGAATGTTACAAAATATTTTGCATGAAACCTCTGTAACAGCTATTATCTAAAACAATACTGCTGCAAAATACAAATAGGCAATAAGAGAATATCTCAAGATCTTAAGGATGGGGCTAAAAAAGTACCCAGCAGACGATATGAAAGTTGAATAAGACCCTCATTTCAGATATTTAACAGTGTTTTGTGCCTGTTCTGATGTTATAGTGTTTGTTCTCCGCATGACGGGATGTTATTGTGTTTTATGTCTAATGGGATTATTATGTTTTATATCTAATAGGATTATTGTGTTTTATAACTAACGTGATGTTATAGTGTTTTATATCTGGCATGATGCTAGAGTGTTTTCTGCATAACGGGATGTTATTGTGTTTTATCTCTAACGGGATTAATGCCTCTAATGACGACGTAATGTTATAGTGTTCTATGTCTGATATGATGATAAAGTTTTCACTGATGTAAAGTTATAGTGTTTTATGTCTGACATGCTATTAAAGTTTTTATCAGTTAGAGTTTTTATGCTGTAGTGATTTAGTCCTGACGCAATAGTATAGTATTTTATGTTGTTATAAATGATGCGCAAGTCGATCAAACACAACTCTAAAACGGACTGCTCACCATTAAGTTTGAACCAGTTGAACGAAAATAGAACATAAATTTCATATTTATCATCGTTTCAGAATATGTTTTAATTTATTTTAAATCATGAAACATATGCATTGATATTGCCATTTTTGGCAAGTAAATATTGAGCTACTTTTATATTTGACGATGCTTCAAGCAATCCAAACTGAAAAGTATTATTTCGCGTTGTTTATTTCTCTAAAATATTTCTAATAACTTCATTTGAGAGAGGACAAGGTAGTCGAAGTGATCTATTCAATACAATATAATGATCGAATGACCGAAGAATAAATTCTCTAGAAATATATTGCAAGATCAAATTCTTTAAAGTTTATTCTGTTACGAAATTGTGAAGTATTTGCAGCGTAGGGATTCATTTTGGATGAGCAGAAATGTGTAGAAATACTTTAAAATAGTGGTACTCAATTGTTTTTTCACTATCAATCGGTTTATTGTTATAACTTGGAAAATCGGCCCTTTAATAAATTAGAAATAGAGATATCTTCAAAATTTTCTTTTAGTTTGAGATGAGATATGGCGAGAGGTTCAAATGAGGAGGACCCGAGTTCAATGCTCGATCCCGCCCAAATTATCAAGGAGGGTATGGTTTCGGTCTATATTCCGATCTAAATTAGGTGGTATTAGGAAAAAATTCAGGCTTCTACCTTGAAATGCAAGTGGTCTTTAAACTTGCAGACTTTGGTATTATGGGTTTGTTACGGCATTTTCCTAACAAGTGTTAGTAAAAACAGCATCTTTAAGTTTTACTTCTACTAGAACATACAAAATGAGTCAACATTGATTAAAATCGGTTCAATTGTTTAGGTTGCAGGTTCGCCAACACTGAAGAAAATCTTCTCCGTCTGTGAGAGGTGGTCGATGGGATTTGAATCAATTGACTCGATTTCTAGGGGAAGTAGCAGTTGGACTAGTTGCTTGAGCATCACCCGATTCCTAAGCTGAATTACATAGGAACGGGCAGTTCCGTTCCTGCCATGGAATAGTTCCCAAATGCGACACATATTCCACATGTGACGTGTTTTGCTTAAATCTCCAAGCAGTATGACATCGTATTATTCCTATCTTTGTACTCCTGTTCTGGGAGTGCGATGCACTAGGAAGTGGAAGCTGTTACATCAAGTGCTAATCCTTTCACCTCATGCAGAAATTTTCGAGTAAGGTTCGTTGAGATTTAATTCGTTTGCAAAGTTCGTTGGATGTAACAGAAATATTTGAGAAACTTCTGTTTGGAAGAACAGTCAAGCCTTTTCCAATTAAAAAAACTAATGTGAGTATCACATTACTTTCCCTATATAATGCAATGAATTTACTTATTTCACAATGAAAAAATGATGCATATCCACTTCATAATGTTTTTAACGCTGAATTTCGCATTGGGGGCTTTTCCGGATGACAACATGTAAATTTATTTTGAAATACCCAATAAAATTACATTTCAAGCAACTGTAAATTGACAATGATCAACATTGATAGCATCCGCAATAAGCAATGGAGTCCATATATTAAAATATTTTAATAATTAATTCATCAATTTGGTGTCATTTTTAACGCTTTATAACATGGTTGAAAAGTTTTTATGACTTTATTCATTCTGTCTGTCCGTTCGCACCACAACTGCCGTAAAAATGGCTTTATCAAAATGAAATTTTGGTATGTTGCTGAGACGGTTTATGGGATATATGGGAAAGTAAATAACATTACCCAATTCATTTCGGATTGAAGAAAAATTTCAATAAAATATGTTTGGTAGTTTTTTAAATAAAAATTTTATGTATCACATTTTAGAGATGTTCAAATAAAATTGTATTTCAGTTGGAAAGTACCTTTATCGCCAACTTGGCGACTTACCTTTATCGCCAACTTAGCGACTTACCTTTATCGCCAACTTGGCGTACTTTACTAAACTTACTTTACTAACGTTCTTTACTTTTGGCACTTTTAGTAAATGATTCGCCAATTTCGCCAAATTGAGCCCCAAGAGATACAGATAAACGGAGAGAAGAGCATTTCTAATATATAACTGACTGTTGGCGAATTGTTAGGTGTCAAAATGCAAAATCATTATATAAAGTATCTTCTCTCGTGCATGGAACGAACTAGATCCGCGAAAATGATGTTAACAAATTTATCGTATAATTTTGCAGTTGAAATGTGAACATATTTCACAATAGTTAACCTTTTGCTTACGGGTGGGATAGTGTTAATCCCAAACGAAGAACCTCTCTAAAGACAGGTATTTGACATGCCCTATCCCAAACAGTGTGATCCCCCTTTGCAGACATTGGCATCCATGGACGCTGTACCACCCGTAAGCAAAAGGTTAATACTGTTTTTAATTTTATGTGATTTTTATTGATAAATTTGCTTGAAAAAAAAAAACGCAATACCTCGCGAACAGTTCATGAAAGTTCTCTAAAATTTATGTCAATCGTTTACTAATGAAAAAGTGCATAAGAAATTATTATTTACTTAGCATTATTATATCTTATATATATATATATATATATATATATACCTTTATATTTATTATAACTTTATATTAAGTAACATTATTATATTACCAATTTTTGATGATTTTTTTATATTTTCATTGGAAATGTTAAGTGTCTTCCGAACATTCAATTGCATTTAAAATTAAAAAAAGTTTCCCATATTCAAGGATTGTAATTTTTGTAACACATTCTCTTCTCCCCACATTCCACATACACACCTCAGAAACGATCGATTCGAGTCTAGGGATGCTTGAAACGTACTCTGCAGTCGAAAACTCATTCGAATTAAACCCCGTCACAATACTTTCCCCATACATTATACTATATATATAAGGAAAGTAAAAATGCAGTGGAGTGAAGGGAAGTGGTTCTTGTGGATCGTCGTAGTTGTACGTTAAAGTTCTGAATATATTATTGCTTCTATTTCAGTTAAAATATTTGACACATCTTCATATCTCAACAAAGGTATTCGTAATGCATTCTAATAATTCTTTCTATTCCTAATGGATTATTTTAATGTTGGTTTTAAAAAAATAGTTGACTAGAAAAAATGGACCCAGCGATGTTCAGATTTAGAATGCAAACCTCTGATAAAAATTACATCAGAGCATATAGTGAATTCTCGAAAATTAAATAATTCTTATTGTAGGTGTAAAGAATCTTGCTACTCCAAACGGGAATCGAACTACAGATATTCGTTCTGGCTAGTAGACGCTCTATCGTTGAGTTACTGGAACGGAACTAGAAGCTATTATCGTCTAAGTGGACTCTGCATTCTGCATCATCTAATGTTATGTTGACGTACAACTGACTACTTCCTGTTATTTATACCACACGTAGCCTCCTGCTGTTACTTTTATCCTCCTGATAGTTTCCTGCGTGGTCGTTGACCTCCCAATTTGAATCGGCGCTCAATATGCCAGTGTCCACTGAGTCAATATGCCAGTGTCCACTGAGTCTGCACTAATCGTACCAGGGTCACTCTAAGACTCCCAACATCACTGTACTAGCCTGCAGGGATAAATGGTTCGGGTACCATTGCAAAGAACCTTGCTGCCCCAACTTGAAATTGAACTACCAATTTTTGTACTGATCAGTTGATGCTCTACCTTTAAGCTACTGGGATTAAATTGCAAGCTCTTATTATCACAGTGAACTAAATCTGCACATGTGTCGGCTTTTCGATGCCATTATGGTCTATTATTGTAGTACTATTATGGTCTATTTAAGGTTGACTATAGGGAAGGTGCGGACGTCACTCAGAGAAATCAGATACCAGGGAGGACTTTAGCCGCCATTTTTTAACACTTTACAACATATTTGAAAAGTGTTTATGACTTTATTCATTATGTCTGTCTATCTGTTCGTTCGCATGATAACTGCATCAAAACGAAATTGTTTAGTATGTTGTTGAGACGGTCTGCGGGACATATGGGAATGTAAATGAATAATATCACCCAATTAGTTTTGGATTGAACCCGGGTTAAAAAAATGAAATACATTGAACCCTATTGGATATAATTTTTCAAAATTTTTAAGTGAATTTAGAATTCACAAATTGCTTCGAAAACTTTATGAAATATTCAAATTATCCCATAAAATATATATAAAAAAATTGAGCAAAATATGTTCGGTAGTTTTTAAATAAAAATTAAAATAATAATGACACACATATTATATGAAGAGATCACGTGACCCACTTTAAGTTAAAATATGGCATCCATCTTTTCTCCCAAGTGTGAAAATCGTAATTTTAAAAGTTCTTTTAAATTTATATTTAGTATTGCATCCGTCCTAAAACCACTTTATTTTTGCGTATTTTCGGTGCATCTATATTCTGCGCCAACGCAAATACAATATTTTTTAGTTTAAATGATCATCCAATTTTGCTTATTTCTACAACGAAGCCTAATTTTAACGTATGCAGAATGTAAACACATCAATCTATAAGAGGAGTTGTATAAGAATTGCTGAATTTTTTTAACAAAAAGTTACTTAGCTCTGGAGTCTGGAATATAGGTGATACGAATAAATTTTTCATTGATTTTACATTGAGAAGCAGACGATTTTATAACATTGCCTTTTTCGATTAAGTTTTAAACATGGAGTTAGAAATTACTTTTACCTCCATAGTTTTAAGCTTTTAAATAAAATAGATTTTGTAGTTCTGCGATAAATAAAAAAATATTACCGCTGAATGTATCGCATTTTAGAGATGTTTAAATAAAATTGCATTGCAGTTGGGAAGTGTTTCATAATCAATGATTTATGCATAATTGATCTTTCTTGTTTATTTTTGAAGAGGATGAAGATAGGAAAATTTACGAAGAGAAAAGTATCGAATATAGAAGAGCGCAGCGTGATAAAAGTTTGAAAGGGGTCCACAATTTGTATGGGTGGCCCTGGTTCATGGATGCTGTTATGTGCATCAAGAACATATTCCTAATTTTGTATAGAATCAAAATGCTGGGGGAAATACATTTGACACACACGTCTTCACAGAAGTGAAAATACATTTGAAAAATTACATTAACTGGTTTCGTAGCTGATTTTCTGTTAAAACAAAACATCCGAAACGCAGACGGGGAATACATTTTAATTAGGAATTGTAAAATTTGAAAACATTATGCTTATTTAAATAAATTTGTGTTGATATTTATAATTTTTATAATTTAATGTGCATTAAAGAGAAAAACTAAATAATTTCAGGATATTTTGAATTCCGGTTGTAATTAATTTCAGGTACTGCACGTCCCAGAAATAGCACAGGAGCTCAAACAAATGAATCATAATTTCATACATCCGAATTTAATTAAAAAGATTCAGGATTGCGTTGATAAATTTGACTGAGGAACAAGTTTAAGTTTACACAGCACTCACACACATATAAACTTCACGTTTAGCTATTTATAAATGAAATAACTAAATTATTTCATGTTTTAGATAGCTAATTATCATTCAATCAAAATTATATGAATTTTTAATTTCTTTTTTGAAATTTATGAAAATAAGAATATATATATTTCGCTTAAGAATATTCACGAATTTTCTATATTTTAACTTCAAAGGTTGTGCAGAAGAATCTATGTTGCATAAAGCTTTATATTCTCTTAATATTCTATCTCATACATAAGGATGCCTGTAAACGTACTCTACCTTGTTCGCTTGTCTCACATGAAAGTTTAGAGTAGCAATTGCATAAGGATTTTTCTTTGTCTTTTATTTATTATCCAGGCCGCCCAACTCATCCAAAAGGTATAGAGCACATATTACAAGGGGTCACCGGGAAAATCACAGAAAACAATACACAAAAAATTAATATACAGAAAACAAAACAAAACAAAAAAAGAACAATATACATAGACATACATAGACAATATACATAAAAAAACAATGCGTTAATGAATACTATTGCAAGATCATGAAAAATATTGAATGGAAGAAATTAATCAATAGTGATATTTATGTTATTTGATATTTTAAATAATATACCAAGGGATATTGTTATCATTGTAAAACAGTATTATGAAAAATAGTATCTCAATATTTAAAGATACAATCAATCTCAAATAACGACGACAGAATAAATAGTTTAAAGTTGTAAATCGTCAATTACAAGGCACGAGAGGGAAAAGCACCGAAAAACAATACACAGGAAAAACACACACACACAAAAGAAAAAAACAGTACACATAGACATACATAGACAATATACTTTTCTACGATTGGTTTATGTCTGAAACATCACGTCTATGTTACGAAAACAGTAGAATACAACGTGCGAGTTAGGACACTTGGAACAATGTTGACAATTATATGCTTTATTAGCCTTACATATATTTACACTTCACAGGAGAGGTGAAAGAGAGTAGCAGCGATTAGGGGACGAAGACCCCTTAGCTCCGGAAGTTGGCGAGCGTCAGCGAGCCGGTAGAAGTAAAGGAGTTTACAAAGGAAATCCAGGGGGCTGGTGATCTCTCAAAGCGAGATACGGCGATTGGTGAGAGCCAGTGAATAATGAACAGCGCCAAACGTACGTATTATACCTGCGTAGCTGGCGGATCGCAAGAGCTCGTGAAGCGAGATCAACAAGTGCTAGCGAGTAGGATGCAAAGATTCCCGATACTCGAAGTAAGTTACGGCGGTCAGCGGGCTTTAGCAAGCAGGGGGGCGGATCTCACTAAAAATAAAAGGCGAAATATATCGAAATTGTTTTTAAGTACCTTATATCATCGTCCTTCACAATACACATCAACCGCTTCCCATTCGAAATATGCAATTGGAGTGATGTTTCACATCAATCTACAACAAGTAATAGAGTTATTCACTGTTTTTGTTCTAACAATAACATCTTCCTGTTTTAACAATGACATCAATTAAAATTTAAAATTCGAATAATAATACTCATACATCTAGTTTTTAGCAAAAATAGCAATAAAGAGTGATCTAGAACTTTAAGTAATTCATAAGAAACAAAATTTTTTCTTGTATGCATAATACAAAGTGTTTGATAATTTCCTCAGCGTCTAAAAATACAGCGTCATCCAAAAAGACGGTGAAATAAATCTTATTAAAACATAAAACGAACTTCAGCTCTAGACAGTGGAAATTTATACATTATTAAAATGGAGCAGCACCAGAAAGTTCTAAAAATATCCTATCGGAAAGATGCATTTCGTGTAGGGTTTCATCAAGAAAATTTTTGAGACAATATGTGCTGTACTAATATGCGATGTGTTTTCGTTGCATTGTTCGTGTACAGTCCATTTAAGATCTAAACAACAGTGTTGTTTAGATCTGAAATGGACTATAATGTTTGTTAAATTTTGTTTGTAAATGTTTGATACATTTTGTTTGCAACGAATTGACCGAATCATAAGTAATTTTTAAGAAATATTCTATTAACACAGTTGCAAAGTAGTGTTGAAAAAAAAATGAGAAGAAACAAGAAAATAAATTTTAAATAAAATTTAAGTTGTAGGTAAATAAAATAGTTTTGGATAGTTTTGCATAATATGAATTTTGGATAGTATGATAAGATTTATATATTATTTTTTCTGTCTACATCCACAATTCGGTTCAATTTCTTGTGTAATAATAATTTATTTCTACTTTTCTATGCTCCACTGTTCTGTAGGGGGGGGTATTAAAAAACTTGTTTTTCTTATAATTTATTTTTATCTTTAAGTTTTTATTCGAATCGTTTATCTGTTGTTTTCTCATTCGCCTTCTTATTATTCTTTTAACGTAAACTAACGTAAAAAACCTATGCAGTATTATACATGAATCGCCATTTTAAACCAGAGGTACATTGCGTCTGAAAGTACTGAAACGTTGTTTGCGAAACGAAAAAAGTAATAAATATAAAAGGGGCGAAAACATATTCATGATGTAAGTAAATGACGTAGCGACAAAACTTAATACCGTAAAAATTTGATAGATGAAAATATTTCGTGCGATGACACTGTGTACCGAAATTTAGCTGTCTACGTACTCTGGACCAGAGAACAAGCCCGTTAAAGGTGACGTACGTAAATGCTGTAACTACGTAACCTAATGACGTGAAAATTCAATAGATGAAAATATTCCCTGAGATAACACTGTGTACCGAATTTTAGCTGTCTACATACTTTGGAGCAGAAAACGAGCTCGCCAAAGGTGCCGTATGTAAATACCGTAACTACGTAACGTAATGACGTGAAAATTCGATAGATTAAAGATGTTCTGTAAGATAAAACCGTCTCCCGAATTTCAGCTTACTGTGTGCGACCCGATAACAAGATCATCAAAAATGCTGAAAGAAAATACAGACAAAGAGAGGTAAAGTGAAGTTAATAAAAATTGTAGGGAAAAGTGTAGGGAGAACCTGAATGTGAATAGTAAATTATTTGTAAAAAAAATCTTATTTTACGGAATATCCAACTATTGTTCTCTGGATATACATAATACAGTAAAACCTGTAAAGTTGGACACCTCTATATGTTGGACACCTGTCTATCTTGGACACAATTCGGTGGAACAGAACGAAGTCCTATGTTTTAACATGTATATAATACTCAAATAAGTGCTCCGACCCACCCGAAGGTATACGGGAGAGATGCTTCATCGCTGCGACAGCGCTCCCTGGACACCAGGCCGTGGTCGAAGCCACGGCGCTCCACCCCATCCGCACGCCGCCAGCCGAAACCAAACGCGCGGGCAGGGGGCACAAGACGCCAAAAACCAGCCCGGGCAACCACGAACTACGATCTGTGAGAGTCATCCTCTGAAAGTCCCTCACACTTTATTAACTCAACTACAAATAATACAGGAACCCTTCATTTAGGGTTAAGCAATCCTTCCTTCATTCATAAGGAGAAAAATACCATTACCATGGTAAAAATTATACAAGATCCAACTCGGATTTAAACATAAAAATGTAATACAATACCACATAATATAATACAATTCATCAATTTTAACAATGATTATATCAACAATACAATACATTTCATTATCTATATCACTATTCACAAATCTTTAAAATAACTTTTCCAACATTCAGTACTTGTTACAATTCATTTCAAAATACTTTTCATTTTACATTTCATAATTCATAAAACCATCTTATATACAAATTTACATCATAATTCATAATCCATCACTTTATAAAGAGCATAAAATACATATGACATAAAATTCCAGAACCAATTCTTCAGTTACAATCTCAAACTCCATTTCGAAGCTTAATCCATTTCAAGGGAAAGAGCATTCTTCATAATCTCCCTAATTCCATTTCTACTTTTAAAACTACAACAAAGAAGATATATACAAACATTCTTAAAATTTTTGGGAAAATATATACTACGAATATTGTCCCACAAATCACACTCGTATACAATATGTCGAACAGAGCCACTAGACTTGCCACAATGGCAAGTTCCCTCTTTACCAAAGAATCTTTGTTGGTATTCACGGAAAGCGCCATGTCCAGTTAATACTTGATTGACGAAGAAGTCACCATGGAGCCTTTTAATTGACACTGTCTTGATTTCATTATGTAGAGCCTTGCCCACATTGATCAGATCCCACCTCTCTTGCCATTCAGCCATCACTTCTTTTTGGATTCTCTTCTTTATTTGATCTTTGCTTAATTTAAATTGATAATCAATTATCATTCTCTTGGTGGCTTCTTTAGCAAGCTCATCCGCTTTCTCATTACCTACTATTCCAATATGGGCTTTTACCCAGTGTAATCGAACAATTTCTCTGTTGTTAATCAAACCTTCTTTCAAACATTGAATTTGATAATTATTATTTTCATAAGCACTGAGTGCTTGCAACACTGAACGAGAATCCGTGCAAATATGCGTTTCTCTAATATTTTCTTGTATGTATTCGATTGATTTCTGAATTGCAAATAATTCGGCATTAAACACCGTTGTATCATCATTCAATCTAAATTGTTCATAATGAACAATATTTTCACCTTGAAAAACAACAAAAGCACTCCCCACTTTTCCATCTATTTTTGAACCATCAGTATAGATAGTTCTTTCCTAATTTTTTGGTAATACATCATTCCACTTAACCAAAATTTCCTCCCAAGGAGGCTTTTGAAAATAACTTGGTTTTTCTATAATATTAAAATCAATAATATCACTTCCAATCTGTACATTTTCCAATTCATGTAAACTCTTGTATAATTTCGTATCACCCTTTAACTTCAAATCAAGGGGCAAACAACCTGCTAATACTTGTAAGTCCATATTAGAGGTAGTTCTATAACACTTTGTTATCGAAAGTAGAGCGATCCTCTGTATCTGATTGACTTTGTCATTTGTTCTCCTAATGTCTCTGTACCAAATTTCGGCACCATAGGTAATAAACTTTTCCACTGCTTTTAAATAAATCTCTTTTCTAATTTCAGGTTTCAAGCCCCACGTTGCTCTGATAAATCTGTTAAGTTTACTTTGAAACTTTATAACTTTACTTTTAATCTCATTTAAATGAGGAATCCATGTTAATTTGCAATCGAATTGCAAACCTAAGTATTTCAAATTCTTGTCGTAACTTATTCTTTTATTATACAACTTCATATTGGGAATACAAGTTATATTCTTTTTAAAAGGAAACATGATAAATTTGGTTTTGTCCATACTAAATTTTAAACCAAATTCTTCCGCCCAATGTTCCAATCTCGTAATTATCTTTGTCCCCATATCTCCAAAGAGATATGACGCGCTAGCACTCATAATGATTGCTATGTCGTCTGCAAACGCTTGTACTCTAACATCATTACTGCCAAAATCCATCCTTAAAACTTCATCTACTATCATAAGCCATAGTATGGGGGCTAAACTAGAGCCCTGGGGAATTCCTATATTGTAATCCAAATAAATATCAGAATCTTCCAAGTAGATTTTTCTCTCACTGAGAAAATCATTTACAAGATTCCTTAATTCTTCAGGCAAAGCAAATTTGTTCATTTGACTTCTTACATCCTTCCATTTAACTGAATTGAAAGCATTTTTGATATCTAATGAATGTATATAATACTGTCTAACTTGGACACCTGTCTATCTTGGAAGTTGGACGCTGTTTACATTACTAAATTGAACAAGTTCCTTAAAATTGGCATTTTCATAAAGGAAGTAACCTACCACTTTTGATCTTCCTTATCTATCCCCAGGGATTATCTTTTGTTGTTGATCCCCAGAAGTATTCCTACGTTGTTGTTATCACTTCCAGGAAGCTCTTATCTGCTCACATTTCTTTCTTATTGTTGCTAAGGGACCGTCCCTCCCCACCATTCCACAGACCTTAATTATGAATCACAACCTTTTTGTTATCAGCTTGTTTACACACACACAACAACACAATTGAAGAATGGATATTTGTAGCTTCCCTACCCCATCAGATTTCTGCATCTTCTTCCCTTCCAATTAGATTTCGGCATCTTCTGAATAAAAAGGTTTCTCTACCCTCAAAAGTCACATTTGTTTCTCAGTGCATTCCGGAAAGGTGACTGTGATTTTAGTGACGTGTACATTAGTTTTTAATAATGAGGAAACGTAAATTAGTTGAGCTAACTATTGAAAGGAAAATAATAATTCGTGATCGCCCAGACAAAGGTGACAGCCACAGAAAGTTGGCAGAGGAGTTCGGCATATCAAAATCTACTGTTTCCAATATAAACAATAAGAGATCTGATATCATACATGCATAGGAACTAAACTGCTCTGGAACAAGAAAAAGAATCTATATCATAAGTATTTTGTAACAGTAATTACAATATTTAATTAAAACCATTGGCTTATTAGTATTTTCTATATGTTAAAAATGAAGTCTGTTGATGTGCTTTATTGAAGGGGGAAAATGAAATTTCATCACACTGTCTATGTTGGACACCTGTCTAAGTTGGACACTTTTAGGGGGAACCGTGAGTGTCCAACTTAGACAGGTTTAACTGTATATGCTGGTAATATAGATTTCAGGCGCACTCTAGTTAATTAGACATATTTCTAATTTTAACTGCCATCCTGTAATGCTTATTTTGTCTTAGTACTATATGCATTTCTTTGTAGAAGAAAAGGAACACACATCTTCTGATATTGAAAATGTGTGCACTGAGTATACTTTAAAAATAAAAAAGTTAAGACCACCAAAATAATTTGGCCACAATTAAAAATCTTTTATTAAAATCTCCTTTTTACGACGTACAAAAATCTTATGGCTATAGAGCTTTTCAGGCATTACTATGCCCTTCATCAGCGAAGTGTAAATAAGGGGCGAATATGTGCTTAAATATAAGCCATAACCGCCAAACAAAATTTACAAATACAAATATTACAAGCGCTATAGCCGTGTGATTTTTATACGTCGAAAAAGTAGATTTTAATAAAATACTTTAGTTGTGGGCAAAATTTTTTGGGGGTCTTTATTTTTAAAGTATTAACTATTACATGACATGTTACCATACTATTTTATTAAGCACTATAAGTACTTTATAATCTTGAAAATAAAATACACGAAAATTTGTCATTTTTCTCTTCTTCCGGTACTGAAGATATTCTAAATATTCTTCATTTTGCTATGCATCGCTTCGAGAAATCTATAGGTTCTAGAAATGAAGTATATTTTAATGCATTTTAACTTTTTATTTTCAAGAATGGAAGGAAGCTCTTTTCTTGTTCTTCAAAAAATCTGTTATGCAAAGAAGGCTTAAGGTTCTCTGTGTATTAACTTTCTTTTATTCTATTATCTTTACGAATGGTACGAAGACGAAAATTATTTTGTAAGCTCTAGACTAGAGATTTCAAGTTGTGACATAAACTTCTCAGATTCTGATTTGGACTGAAATATTTTGCGTTTTAAAACATTTAAAATGGAAAAATACATTCAGACTATTTGTGCATACCTAAAATTATACACATGCAGGAACTGTACGTTACTACAACGTTTCAAAAGAGCCTGATACGTTCAGTGACCTGACGTACTATAACTGAGGGGTGGGGTATAAGGGGGAGTATGTAGACTGGAGATTCTATCAAGTAACTAAATTACTAATATAAACTAAAATTTAAAAGTTATATCTCAAAACAAATATATCATTAATAAAAAATAAAAATAAATATATTTATACAAATAAAATTGAAAATATGTTTGTTTGTTTGTTTCGTTATCACGAAATACGGCTGCACCTAATTTCATTAAAGTTGATGAGTAGCATTAGTATTGTCCCATTTAAAATTTAGGCGTTCTCCTATTTGTCTGTCTTCAATATTTTTACTTTCCTTAAATACATAATGTATAAGGAAAGTATTGTGACGGAGTCGGAAATTCGAATTCGAGTTTTCGACGAGAGAGCACGTTTCAAGCATCCCTGATCACGAATCAAACATTTTTGAGATGGTGTGTGTGTGTGTGTGTGTCAGTGAGTCTGTGGAGACGATGTCTCACGAACGAATAGAGAGATTCGAATGGAATTTGGTACAAAAATCACAATCCGTGAATACTGGAAGCCTATTGTTTTTAAACGTAATCGAATGTTCAGAATCTCCTAAATTGTTGAGTGAAATTTTGAAAAATCATCAAAAAATCAAAACCTTTAATAAAGTTACGCAAATAGACATTTCTAATGTAATTTTTCCTTAGAAAATGATTGACATAAACTTTAGAACGTTAGCACGAACCGTTCTCGAGATATTGTATTTCTTTTAAATAAATTTATCAAAAAACGAATTAACGAAACGCCAAATTAACGAAAATCTCGCCAAATGGATAAAAATGACACTAAATCAGTGAAAATGACGACTAATTGACGAAAATTCAATTTCTTGGAAAGAATATAAATAGCTACTATAAGAAAAATCTATTTTTTTAATTGTAAAAATAGTAAATTCATTGCATTATATAAGGAAAGTCATGTGTTGCCCACATCAGATTTTTTTAACTGTTTCTAACTGCATTCCATTAGTAATTACAGCAGGCGATTTTTGTATTATATTATATGAATGAATTTATTTAGGGATTTTTAATTCCATTATGGTAACTATGGAAACCGAGTTACGTTTCAAATACCGAAATAGTCTAATAGCTATTCTTGTAATCAAACTCAAACTATTGAAGAATGTAATAGTTAATTGATTATTTGATTTAAATGTCAAAAAATGCTGAAAATAAGGCAACATACAGTGACGGCACATGATATGTTGTTTAACACACCACAGTTTTAGTGGTAATAAGATTAAAAAAAGTACCCTCCATTTTTGTGCTTACATTTTAAATAGTTTTGATATTTGGTATTTTTATTAGTGTACAGGTGTCATATTTAATGAACTGGATTTATATGAACAAGAAAGATCAATCATGAATAAAGCCTTGCTTATGAAACACTTTCCAACTGAAATGGAATTTTATTTAAACATATCTAAAATGCGATACTTTCAGCGGTGATATTTTTAAAATTATCACAGAACTACAATAATTTATTATATTTGAAAACTTAAAACTTCATCGAAAAAAAAAGAAATTTTATTCAAATGACGTCATCGAAATATAAATCGCCTGGCTCTCTATGTAAAAGTATTTCATTCATACACTTTTATTCCATTCCTTTCATTTAGCGGTGATATTTTTAAAATTAACAAATACTACAATAATTTATTTTACTTAAAAATTTAAAACCATAGAGGTAAAAGTACTTTCTAACTCCGTACTTAAAACTTCACCGAAAAAGGCAATACTATATAATCGTCTGCATCTCTATGGAAAATCAATGAATATTTCAGAGTTAAATAAGTTTGCGTTAAAAAAAAAATCAGCAATTCTTATATAACTCATCTTAGAGCTTGATGTGTTTACATTCTGCATACGTTAATATTAGGCTTCGTTGTAGAAATAATCAAAGTTTGATGATTATTTAAACTAAAAAATATTGTAATTGCTTTGGCGCAGAATATAGATGCAGTGAAATTAAGCAAAAATAAAGCTGTTTTAGGACGGATGCAACATAAAATATAAATTTAAAAGCACTTTAAAAATCACGATTTTTCCTCTGGGAGAAAAGATGGATGCCATATTTTATTTTGAAGTGGGTCAGGTGATCTCTTTATATTATCTGGGTGTAATTATTATTTTAATTTGTATTTATAAAATTACCGAGTACATTTTGCTGAAATTTTTTGGTACATTTTATGGCATAATTTGAATGTTTCCTAACACTTTCGAACAATTTGTGAATTCGTTTAAAAAATGCTTGAAAAATTCAATCCCGTAGGGTTCAATGTATTTTATTTCCTCAACCCGGGTTCAATCCAAAACTAATTGGGTGATTTTATTCATTTACATTCCCATATGCTCCACCAACCGTCCGAACAACATACTAAAATTTCATTTTGATAAAGTCAATTTTACGGAAGCTATCCTGCAAACGGACAGACAGACAGAATGAACAACGTCATAAACACTTTTCAACTATGTTGTAAAGTTTTAATAAAATAGAAAATCTATGATCACGGGACATTCTTTCACATTTTTTGTTCAAGATATACAAACCGTCTGCCTCTAAACTCGGTAACTTTCATTGTTATAGCTACATAAATGATATAAATGCGTTTCAAAGTTTTTTTATTCAGGAATTATTGGGTTTAAAAATAGTTCTAAATGTACGGTAGCATATATACTATTATGAAAATTAGAGGTTTAACGAATACCAGTGATAAACAGTCCTCAAAGAACATCCTTTGTTGATAATCGATTGTGGCCTTATACGATTCCGTCTACACCACAATTTATGTACATAGCCTGCCTGCTTCTCTATTCCTTAGATGATCTAAAAGTTTTTCATTACTGCTATTGTTCTAAAATATTTCAGAGATGAGCCATAAATTTCACATTACAATAAATATTTTCAATTTTTAGGCAATCATAACAGAATTCCATCACAATGTATCAAAAGGAATGTGTTGCTTAGCAACTAATTGCATTTTATGCCTTTGCAAATGACATAAAAGCATTTCTCACTGCGTGAAATGTTCGACAATTTTGGTACTTTTCAATTTTGGAATTATGGAAGAGTGATTTAAGAAGAGAAATACCGCAAGCATCGGTTATTAATCATTTGCTAATGTATTTGCTAAACGAAATATTATAGATAATAGCTTCGAAATAATTTGAAAGTTAGAAAACAGATATCTGATGTAGGCAGCACATGACTTTCCCTACAGAGACAAATTCATTTTCTCTTTAATTATCTTTCACAGTTTATTGAGTTTAATTTCACAAAATAACGCGGACAATTTTTTAACACTTTACAACAAAGTTGAAAAGTATTTATGACTTTGTTCATTTTGTCTGTCTATCTGTCCGTTAGCACGATAACTGCCGTAAAAATGACTTAATCAAAAATAAATTTTAGTATGTTTTTCAGACGGTCTGTGGGACCGATGGTAATATAAGTGAATAATATCACTCAATTAGTTTTGGATTGAATCCGGGTTGAGAAAAGGAAAAACATTGAATCCCTATGGGACCTAATTTTTCAAACATTTTTTAAGAAAATTTAAAATTCACAAACTGCTTCGAAAATTTTAGGAAATATTCAAATTATCCCATAAAATATATAAAAATTTTTTGCGAAATATATTCAGTAGTTTCTTAAATAAAAATTAAAATAATAATAATACCTCTTATATGAAGCGATAACGTGACCACGATATGAAAAGATCACGTGACCCACTTCAAAATGATGTATGGCATCCATTTTGTCTCAAAATCGTGATTTTTAAAGTTCTTTTTAATTCATATTGAGTGTTGTATCCGTCCTAAAACCACTTTATTTTTGGTTAAATTCTGTGCATCTACATACGGAAACAACGCAATTACAATAAATTTGAGTTTAAATGCTCATCCAAATTTGATTATTTCTACAACGAAGCCTATTTTTCACCTATGTAAAATGTAAACAGCAAAATATGTAGAATGAGTTGTACTAGAATTGCTGTATTTCTTTAACACAAAATCATTTAGTTCATGGAGTTTGCATAGCTGATATGAATGAAATATTCATTGATTTTACAAAGAGAAGGACGATTTTTTTCGATGAAGTTTTACGCATAGAGTTTAAGTACTTCTAGCTCCATGGTCTTAAGTTTTTAAATAAAATAAATTATTATAGTATCGTGATAAATGAAATGAATGGGAAAATGTTTATGAATGAAATGCTGCTTTTATAGAGAGAGCCAGGATTGTTATATTTCGATGGCGTCAGTTGAATAAATTTCAATTGTTCTCGATGAAGTTTTCAAATATAATAAATTATTGTAGTATTATGATACTTTTAAAAACATTACCGAGGAATGTATCGCATTTTAGAGATGTTTAAACCAGGCAATTTACATTTCAATGCCGTCATTTGAATGAAGTTCATTATTTTCGATGAAGGTTTAAGTTTTCAAATATAATAAATTAATGCAGTATTGTAATAATTTTTAAAATATTACCGAGGAATGTATCGCATTTTAGAGATGTTTAAATGAAATTGTATTGAAGTTGGAAAGTGTTTCATAGTCAATGCTTTTGGCATGATTGATCTTTCTTGTTTAACTTAGGCTGAATTCGCAGTTTCAATTCAATTTTCGTTTACATGTAGCAACTTTAGCAACTGGGCGTATTTTCATGGGCGACGGGGCAAAAATGTGGATAAACTAAAATATTTCGTGACTAAGTTTTTGAAATATGAATGTTTAAATTTTTAAAATTTTGACTGATTGGGTCATCTGGCATTCAAGGTGCTCCTAGGATGACTTCTAAACTTGCATATTTGATAATGAATGGGTAGAACACTATAATTTGATACCCGTTTTCCTATTTACACGATGGGGTAATATTCCCAGGGCTTTGGCTACCTGGAAGGACTGCCGGACTACCGGATATCGGTTGCTACCGTGAAGTTCTACCCGCCATGCAATGCTTAAACATTTTGTATTCGATGGGGTTAGTAAAGTCGTTGCTGGCTTTTGAACTGATATAACGTCCGGAGTGGGATAAATGGAGCTTCAGCACAGCTTGGAGCCAAGTTTCATTTCCGTAAACTAAGTTTCAATTTTGTTCCACAGACTTAAGTTTCAATTTTGTTCCACAGACTTGAGTTTCAATTTTGCTCCACAGACTTAAGTTTCAATTTTGTTCCACAGACTTAAGTTTCAATTTTGCTCCACAGACTTAAGTTTCAATTTTGTTCCACAGACTTGAGTTTCAATGTTGTTCCACAGACTTGAGTTTCAATGTTGTTCCACAGACTTGAGTTTCAATTTTGTTCCACAGACTTGAGTTTCAATTTTGTTCCACAGACTTGAGTTTCAATGTTGTTCCATAAACTTGAGTTTCAATTTTGTTCCACAGACTTGAGTTTCAATTTTGTTCCACAGACTTGAGTTTCAATTTTGTGTTTCGAGAAGAAAGAGTTTCTAAGATGGTTTTGAGTTTCATGCAAAATAGTTTTGCTCACTATTTGGAGTAAAATTTGTTCTAAAAATGTGAGGCAAGTTATTAAATTTACGTATGGTGATTGTCTGATTACGTTGCGAGCACCTTCAAATACCCTCCAATTTCTTTCAGTAAAGTAATACTTACCTTGAAAAGAAAATATTTTCTAGCCATTAAAGTCTCTATTAACTAAATTGTAATTATTTTTAAATAATATTTACAATATTATTTATATTTCCATATATGAGCTTCTTCAAAAATGCGAGACTTTATCACTGTTAGGCATTACTATATGATACCAGACAGACTGATCGATAATTATTTCCAAATTCACTTAATTGTTCTATTACTCGGGCCATTGTTAAAACATATTTAGGTGGTACATACTTTGTTTTACGAAGCGTACTCCGCATCTCGAACTTTTACTTCTTGACTGATCATTGTTAGCTCCACCTCATAACTTTAATTTCGATTAGTAACTCAACATTGGGAAACCGAAGACTTTCATAACAGCCGACTGCAACTGGATTCTCATAAACTAATATACTCACTCTGATGACTCGAAAACTGAAAAATGTCTGATTTTTTAAGTTGTGTAACATTTTCACTTATTGCTGCGGGTAAGCCTTCCTTCTTAATCCCCGTGTGTTTTGAATGATCGTTGCTTCCCCTTTCTTTATTGACGTTGATGTTTAGGGCTGGGACTGCCAGTGTGGGCCGAACTCCCTTAGAATTTATGTCTCCGTTGCCTGTTGGTTTTATTGTAAATTAGTGAATTTATAGGCCATAAACATTGCCCAAGTTTAACGTCAATGCTGTCGCCTTCCTGTCTGGTCTATTATTAAGTGCGTCCCACACAATGTCGTATTAGTTTAAATAAAAATGCTGTATAAGTTTTCATGCTATTGACCCGCACTCTGGCACTTCTTCGCAGACCCCCTACGAGATCTATCGGCGATTTGGAGCCTGTCCATGGAGAGGAAGTAGCCGACGTAGATGCCAGCTGAAGTGGTACATGCTTCAGATCAGCCTGGGTCTGTTTAACTCATCCCTTTGATTACCCTATGTTGAGTTTTTGAACCACGGCGAAATGAACCATCTGGAGGTTTTGGTTGTGCCTCTGTCCGGCTGTCTGTTGAACATACTATTATTATGACAATTCATTCATTATGGCAATTCTGACCGGCTATCCGAATTGCCACGATGAATCTTTAGGTTTTGGACTTTAGTTTTATAGTGCCCTCCGCCCTCACTCTACTTATATTTCTATTACATTCATTTAACTCCTTTCTATATTAATTGCTGTAAAAAGGCATTAATAAACAGTTGAGTTCCATAGTTTTGTGCAGTGGCGGATTCAGAATTTCGTATTTGATTTTGTCTCATACACTATCTCAATGTAATGGATTTTCTCTAGTAGGAATTAATAAAAGTAAAATTACGTACAGAAGCATTCAGCATAGTAGCTTTTACTGAAATACACTGAAAAATAAAACTAATCTATATAAATTTGTATTAGTATGTTTCATACAGCGACTTCATTCGTTGTGGGTACTTCTTTGCATATTCATCTACCTCTTTATTCTTATTATTAATTCTGGATTGCTTAATACTGATCGATAGATGTATAAAAATAAAACAAAACAATATAGACAAAATTAAAATCAATGTGCATACTGTAGGAAAAAGATACCCTACAATTTAAGTAAAACGTCATTTATCTAGTAAAAGGCGATTTCATGGGAGTGGGGGAGTCGAAGTTCTTAGCATCGCCCTGGATCCACTAGTGGCTCTGTGTAAATTATTTTTGCGATTTTTTGAATACACGTTTTCGAGTACTAGAAGTCTTGAAATAATGCATCTATAAAATAATTCTATCAATTCTTTTTGATCTTAAAAAAATATCATTTCTCAAACTACTTATGCAAAGAAGACTTAAAATTTTCCGTATATTTATTTTCCTCTTCAGATTCTATTCTCCTCTTGTAAACTCTAGTATCGAGAGATTGAGATCTGTCGTACAGACTTCTCAGATTCCGTTTTGTAAGGAAAACCTGCCTCGCATTATATTTCAGAGAGAAAAAGATTTTCAGAACTATTTCGAGCAGCCTTCATTGTTTGCATCATAATTTAAAGTTTGGTGTATTTTCCGAAATGAGAGTTGTTTTGGTTAAAAGTATTTTGAAATCCATAATAAAACTGTTCGGGCGGTTGATAGATCAGAGAAATATTGTTTGCGATTCTTGAATTTAGTTTTTTAACTCTTTAGAACATAGTTGGAAAGTGTTTATGGCTTTATTCATTTTGTCTGTCTGTCTGTCCGTTCGCACGATAACTGCCGTAAAAATGACATTACCAAAATGAAATTTTAGTATGTCATTGAGATGGGCTAACGGGCTATTGTACATATGGGAATGTAAATGACTGACATCACCCAACTAGTTTTGGATGGAACCCGGGTTGAAAGAATGAAATATATTGAACCCTGTGGAACCTACTTCTTCAAACATTTTTTAAGCAAAGTTAAAATTCACAAATGCCTTCGAAAACTTTAGGAAATATTCAAAATTATTTTGTAAAATTTATAAAAAAATTCAGAAAATATGTTCGGTAGTTATTAAAATAAAAATAAAAATAATAATTACACCCATATAATAAGAAGAGATCACGCGATCTACTTCAAAATAAAATATGGCATCCATCTTTTTTCTCAGTGTAAAAATAGTGAATTTATATTTAGTGTTGCTCCCGTCCTAAAACTACTTTATATTTGAGCATTTTCTGTGCATCTATATTCTGCGCCAACGCAATTACAATATTTTTGAGTTTAAATTATTATCAAATTTTGGTTATTTCTACAACCAAGCCTAATTTTAATGGATTCAGAATGTAAACAAATAATTGAAAGATGAGTTGTAGAAGAATTGCTGAATTTTTTTTCACGCAAAATTATTTAACTCTGGAGCTGGAAAAAGTGTATGAATGGAATATTCACTACTTTTACATAGAGAGCCAGACGGTTTTATAGCATTGCTTTTTTTGATGAAGTTTCCAAGTAAAAGAAATTATTGTACTGTGATAATATTTAAAATATCATCGCTGAATGTATCGCATTTTAGAAATGTTTGAGAAATTGCATTTCAGTATGAAAGTGTTTCATAATTAATGTTCTGTGCATGACTGATCTCTTTTGTTGTTCATTGTTCTACCTGGAATGAAAATTCGTAGTTTTGATATTATTGTAACTAATAAGTTGTACCTTCTTTGATTTTTTTTATTGTCATCATATATTATAGAAATCTGCATACTGCTATCGTCTAGGATAAAACACAGTAACTGCTCTGTAAAAGGAAGAAATACCAGAGATTATGTTAAAGTCGCTAAAAAGACGATTATGTACCTGTCCACGGGAACGACTCCCATTGAACGACTCCAATTGTTTGACTATAGATAATATATATTTCCACCGGTGATTGGCATCGTTGGTATTGAACTACATTAGATTATTTCAGTGCTTTTATAGTTACGTTTTCATACGTGGTATTGAGAAAGTATTGTTTTCACGAAAATTTTCCAAATTGTGATGCCAATATATGTTTTAATATCTCCTGAACACGTTTAAACTCTTTTCTGAGTGATGTTCGTCTGTCTGTCTGATGCTTGTGGTCGATTTCTTTTGTGCACTATACCTGCTACAAATGCTATTCGATTTTCACGAAACTTAATATCCGGCTTGGTCATAAAAAATCTAGAACTAGATAAATTTTGTTTTTAAAAATCGAGCGAAGGCTTTAAATTGTATTCAGAATTTTATATATTTTTTAAACACGGCAGCATACAACAAAATTCGACATAATCATGCATGAAAGGGATTATTTGTGTTTAAATGATTATGAGACATGTTTCAACCATTATCAAAAATAGCCGCGATGCAATTTTTATGTTCGTGACCTTATAGACCTCCTCCCCCGGATGGACATTGTAGAGTATGCTATCAGTCAAAGGATTTTATCAAGCCTATTAATGTGTAGGGTAGTACGCTGTAATTGTAATCCTTTGGATCAACGATACCAATTTTTTAAAATTTTACTTGTAAAATTTTGAAAAAGACAAACAAAAACCTCAACCCACAAGCTACTTAAAAATGGTATGGGAAAGTTGAGAGTTGAGTCATACTTCAGTTGATCTTTTTAGGCATCTGAGGGTTACAGTGACCGAGAGTCACATTTTAACGCTACGTCCGAATCAGTTCGAGTATACACACATATACAAAAATTTGATTTTTTAGGACAATTAAGAAATATACTTTCATTTCATATGGCTTTATATTACAAATCAACTGAAATCTGAAGCTTTATGGTGTAATTATAAGTTCATTGATAGAATTTGTCTGCAGAAAATTAGTAAGCTTATCTGTAAAATATGTCTTCGTGAATATTACACTAATGTGTAAAGTTTTTGTAAAGTTCTCGTGTCTTCAAAACGTTTTAGAAATGCTGAAAATATATGTGTTACGTGGTTTAGAGCGACGACAGAAGATGAAGACAGAGCGATTGTTAGAGCAGCTGTGACAGCACGAGATTCGTCGTTATCAACCGTCCAACGTGAGACAAATACGGAAGTGGCCATCCGTACCATTAATAGGGGACTACGGGACCCGGACCATTAATAGGGGACTAAGAGACCCCAACCATTAATAGGGGACTACAGTACTACGGGAGCGGGATCTATTCTCGCGGTGCCCATTACGATGCCTACCACTGACCAGTATGCACCGTCAACAGCGATTACAATGGTGCCGGACCCGATCAACGTGGAATTGTTCGGATTGGGAACGAATTGTCTTCAGTGATGAGTCCCGTTTCGAACTTACTCCTGACGACTAGCGCAGACGTATCTGGAGACAATCCGGACATCGTCAAGATCCTGCTCTTACTGTCACATGACACACGGCCCGACAATAGGGAGTTATGGTTCGGGGTGCCATTTCGTTTGATAGCCGGACCCCTTTGATAGTCCTCCGCGGCACCACCACAGAACAGCGGTACGTTGCCGACATTCTACGACGCGTTGTATTGCCATTCCTTTTGCGACACCCGGGCTAAATTTTCAGCAAGATAATGCCAGGCCACACACGGCAAGCCTCTCTATTGATTGTCTGCGTGCTTACGACACACTTCCTTCGCCAGCTAGATTCCCAAGTCTCTCGCCTATTGAGCACATTTGGGCTGAAATGTGGCGTCACCTGCGACCATCCCAGAATGTAGACGAATGATCTCGTCAATTGGAGACCATTTGGAACGACACCCTCAGAACACCATCCAGCAATTTTATGCATCAATGCCACGTCGGGTAACAGCTTGTATCAAGGCTAGAGGTGGACCAACGCCATATTGACGTGCTCTCTTTGTGTAGATCTTTCAGTGCAATAAATCATCCAATTATTCTGAAATTATATTCATTTCTTTTTCTGTACATCCACATCACAAGTACCAAATTTTGTCTCATTAGGATAATTCTTTCTTAGTGCGTCGATTTTTTTTTGTATTAGAGTGTATTTCCCCAAAAGGAGTACATTTCTAAGAAAGGTTCAAAATAGACTAGCCTGATAAGGTTCCAAACTTATAGAATTAAAATATACAACAAAAGTCAACTATATACAAAATTTCATGTTACTATAATTAATAAAGCCTGTTTAGTTAGGACCTCAAAGATTGGAATCACATTAACAAACACTGGATTATGCTAAATAAAAGGTTTTAAAAACTAAATTACATTCTACACTACATATACATAGATGATACAAGATACAAATGATGACAGTTTAAATAATGGAATATTCTTAGAGTTATAAACGCATGACTTTCACAAATATCAAAACTTGTAATTTTCAAAGTCTGAATATTCAATACTTCAATATATAGAAAAATATGTTGTTGCTACACAGTGTAAGAGCAAGAGCTAACAGAAAGGCATTTTCCCTGTAAGCGTGAAAATATAATATTGAAATTCTTTTAATATAAATTTTGCTGCCACTCTTCGCACTTCACTTCTCTTCTTGCAAATAACTTTGACGTCTCTTGAGGAAATAACTTGGCAGTTTCATTTCCGTGACCGAAATCAGTGGTTCGATAAGTTCGATTTCGGAATAATTTTATATTTGGCGCTTTATTTTGTTCCTAATCAGGAATACAGAAGGTAAATTAACAATATTTAACTAATGGGTAGACTTTATCTCAAATACACTTTAACTTGCGGTAGCAGTACTATTTAATAGTAGTGTCTTACTATTTAACAGAATATATCGTTTAATAACACATTTATTACTTCCTTAAAATAAGCAGACATTCGCAAATTGCGTGACTACAATTATTTCGAGGAAGTTTCGATCCTCCTTCATTAGATCAAAATAATGTTTTTACTTAACAAACGTTAAAAAAGAACTGTCAACGTAAGTCTGTTTTTACTTTCCTTATATACAATAATGTATAAGGAAAGTATTGTGACGGGGTCGAAAATTCGAGTTCGAGTTTTCGACGGGAGAGCACGTTTCAAGCATCCCTGATCACGAATCGAACATTATTGAAGTCATGTCTGTGGTCTGTGTGTGTGTGTGTGTGTGTGTGTGTGGGACAGTATGTGTGTGTGTGTGTGTGTGTGTGTGTGTGTGTGTGAGTGTGTCAGCGAGTCTGTGAAGAAGATAACTGACCATCGAATGGACCGATTCGAACGAAATTTGGAACAAAAATTACAATCTGTAAACACTGGAAGTCTATTGTTTTTATACGCAATCGAATGTTCAGAATCCCCCTAAATTTTCGAGTGAAATTTTGAAAAAATCGCCGAAAAATCAAAACCTCTAATAAAGTTACACAAATTGACATTTCTTATGCAATTTTTTATTAGAAAACGATTGCCATAAATTTTAGAACGCTAACATGAACCGTTTTCGAGATATTGTATATTTTTCAAAAAAATTATCAAAAGTCATATAAAATAAAAAAAATTTCCTATTGAGAAACATGTTCACTTTTCATATGTAATACCATGCGATACATTTGTTGACATCATTCTCGTGGATCTAGCTCGTTCCATTCATGAAAAAATATACTTTGAGTAATACTTTTGTATTTGAACGCCAATAGTCATTTATCTGCTGTAAGAATAACTTATTTCTCCGTCCATAACGTTTGGTGAGATTTTGGCGACGAATTTGGCGCAATTTTGCCAACTTGGTGACTTTTTTAAATGTTGCTAAATTAACGAAAAACTCGCCAAATGGATAAAAATGACGCTAAATCAATGGAAATGAGGATTCATTGATGAAAATTCAATATCTTGGAAATAATATAAATATCTACTATAAAACTATTTTTTTTACTGTAAAAGTAGTAAATTCATTACATTATATAAGGAAAGTCAGGTGCTGCCCACATCAGATTTTTTTTAAGGCACTGATTTGGCTTGATGAATATGGATCAAAACTACCTCGAAATAATCTTTGCCACGTGATTTGCATATGTCTGGTTTCTTTACAGAAGTTCTAAATGAGTCATTTTCCCCATGTAGCAGCTTTATATTTTGTGATACTGTTTAATATTTTTTCATACTATATTATAAATTATTTTTCTCACCAGAAATTTAGAAATTGGAGATTTTCACTGACGGATAAATATATGTTTGATTTTGTGTGTGTGGACTCGATGATTAAAAGTGAAATGCCAGGTAAATTGCTAGAAAATATTGTATGCAGATACATCATGTAAAAACTATAAATAGAACTGTTTAAATAGAACATTGGTTATTTGAATGTTATTAAATTCATATTATTATTTCACTCATTTTAAGTTACAATATTTATTTAATAATTGTACAATGTATTTTCGTTCTTCTAGATTCCCTAGAACCAGCCTTGTGGCTTATAAGGCAAAATCTTTGCACACTTATAGTATCGATCAGGAGTAAAACCTGACGGAGACATATTTTCAATCTTTCCCTTGGGGCGGTGAAAAAGGGTTTTTCAGAATGAATTTTCAACCTCTCCAAAAACTAATCCCTGTGATTTCAAAGATTTGCTCACTTATTATATCGACCACGGGATAAAATTAAAATAAGTGGGTTTTAGTTCAAAACATACATAGTTCCCAACATACATAGTATATAAGGAATACTTACATAGTAAGGATAAGTACATAGTAAGTAGGGAATACGTACATAGTACATAGTATATAGGGAAAGTATCGTGACTGGGTCGAAAATTCGAATTAGAATTTTCGACGGACGAGCAAAATGTATAGCCAATTAACAAGAAAAAAATACAACTTGAATATACTAATCATATAATTTTATTAGGAATTATTAAGGAATAGAAATTTTAAATTTATTATTATAGTTTAAAAATATAAATTACACATTCTGTATTTTTGTAGTACTCATCTTGTCGCTTCCAAGTTTTATTTGCACTCTTCTGGAGGCACATTTAAGCTCAACTTAAGATGTGTTTGTATATTCAGTGCACTTAAATATTTATGTATTTAGAAGCTTATAGTTTGAAATCCTATTACGCTCTGTAACACACATTAAAAATATACACCTAGGATGGAATAAATAAATTTAAGAATTTATATTTAAAAGACTCTTCAAAAATTTATTTTTGTTATCCTTTTATATTTCTTAAGAACGAAGTACATTAAATTCTCAACTGTAATCAAGCGTATAAAATTAAAAATATACAGAATACAGAAAAGAGTGGCCTGTGGATAAAAATCTTCGTTAGTGAAGTGGTAGAAAACAAACTAAAAGTATGGACAATTTAAAAATTACTGTTTAAAATCCTATTACGTTCTGCAATGTTCATTAAAAATATATATCTAGGCTGCTATAAATAAATTTAAGAATTTATGTTTAAAATACTCTTCAAAAATTTATTTTTGTTATTATTTTTTATTTCTTAAGAACGAAGTGCATTGAATTCTCAACTGTAATCAAGTGTAGAAAATTAAAAATATACAGAGTACAGAAAATAGTGGCCTGTGGATAAAAATCTTCGTTAGTGAAGTGGTATAAAACTAAAAGTATGGATTGCAAAGCTTTTTGGTGGGAAATCGAGCCTCTTCAGAATGAGAGACATAGGGCCAAGATCTGATTAATGAATCCCAGCAGTGGCATAAGGTGGGGGGAAACGAAAGAAGCAGTGCTTCATTAAAATATATATATGCATTAATTAAAGTTTAATTTTTAATTAATTTATACAATGATTCACTGCAAAATCTAACAACTGGTACACCCACCTTGCTATCAAACATATTTTCCTTATTTATTACTTTCCCTATATATATATATATATATATATATATATATATATATATATAACTATATATATATATAACTATATATATATATATATATATAACTATATATATATATAACTATATATATATATAACTATATATATATATATATATATAACTATATATATATATATATATATATATATATATATATATATATATGTATAGTATAATGTATAGAGAGATGTATAAACTGAAGAGCATGTTTCATACATTCATAAACTCGAATCGAACGATTTTGAGCTGATGTCTATGTGTGTGTAATGTGTATGCATGTTAATGTGTGTGTATGTTAATGTGTATGTATGTTAGTGTGTGTGTATCTTAATGTGTATATATGTTAGTGTGTGTGTGTACGTATATTAGTGTATGCGTATGTTAGTGTGTATATGTACGTATGTTTGTGTGTGTGTGTGTGTATGTTAGTGCGTGTGTGTGTGTGTGTGTCTGTATGTTAGAGTGTGTGTTCGTGAGGCCGTGGATGCGACATCTGACGAACGAATGCAGCGTTTCGAACGAAATTTGGTACGAATATTCAAATCAGCAAATACTGGAAACTTATTGATTTTAAACGTAATCGAAAGTTTGGACAAATGCACAATTTTTAAAAGGAATTTTGAAAAAATCATTAAAAATGTAGAACCTTCAATAACCTTACACAAAAATTATTTCTCATGTAAATGTTTATTAAAAAATGAATGACACCCACTTTAGAGAGTTAGCATGAACCGTTCTTAAAATATTTCAGATACATTGATAAAGAAATGACATAAAATTAGAAAAAAAGTTTTAACTGTCTTAAACTATGTTCACTTTTCATATGCAATATTATACGACAAATTTTTAATATCATTCTCGTGGATCTAGTATGTTCCATTTACGACAGAAGATACGTAGTTTTGTATTTTGATGCTCATAAATTCGCCAACAGTTATTTAGGGTATATAAAAGGTGAGTCTTTCTATCCGTCTGTCTGTAACTTTTAGCGATAACCTGGCGACTAATTTAGCGAAATATTGCTAACTTGGCGCTTTTTTAATGGTACCAAATTAACTAAAATATCTCTAAAATTGCAAAAATGTCATTACATTAACGAAAATAATGCCAAATTGATGAATTAATTAAAATTCTGGGTTCATTAGTGGACATTTAAAATGTCTTACTTTCGATCGGGATAGTAAAGTTATCCCCATTTGCACTAAGTGCTATCTTGTGGAGGCTTCTCCCCCAACATGTCCTTGACTGTCTGGGACTATCCCTGGTTGATTTCATCTGCGAACTGCTGCTGGTTTTGGATTTTCTTGGGATTCACTGGTTCATGGATTTGGTTTAGTTTAGGACTAGGCCAAGCGGAATTAGCAACAACAGTTAAATATGTTAATATATGCACTAAATCTCTTATTGCAGACGCTATCAATATTGATAATTGCCAAGTTAAATTAGCCAGAAATAAATAGAGTACATTGAAATAGTTTTACATTTTGTCATCTAGAAAACATGCCACATGTTCAATTCAATGTTAAAATCATTGTACTGAGGATCCTGTACAACATATTTCTACTGTAAAAAAAGTAAATTTATTGCATTATACAGGAAGAGTCATGGGCGCTGTCCACATTAGATTTTTTATTTATTTATTTATTTTGCTATGAGCTGCCCAGGTGAAACGTTCACATTGACGCTTGGGTTAGAGTATGCGCAAAGATCATTTTTCTTTATGATTTTACTTTCGGTAGTGTTCCAAGTATTGTGTCGTCAGTGTTTGTGAGTGAAGCTTGTTTCCCGATATCATTTGTAGTAGGTGAAAGAACATTATCACAATTAAAATTAATAAAATTTTTTGACATGATTAGCATACAACGTTGCTACTGATTAATTATGTGCAGCTGGAAATCAACAGAATTTTCCGATCCAAATAAGCATGCCAAATTTCAAATAATTTCAGATTTTATTCCAGCGATATTACGCCCCCTGAGCAATATTGTATTCTTTAATGCGTTAAAAAGGACTCGCAATAATTCTTAAAAAACGGTGGTGGTAAACATTTTATATGTGCATGCAAAGCATTATAGCGAATTTATTTGTTTATAGCGAACATATTTTTAACTGTTTTGATTTTCGATTAAAAACTGGCAATATCTTGAATATGGGGCATATTATCCTTCTGTAAATAATATAGTTCACTTCAAATAATAAACAAAACATTAAATCATTATTTCTATAATAAAGTTTAACATAATCATTTTTTGTGTTATTTTATAATTTTTGAAATTTTTTTTTTAAAATCTCTTAGACTTTAGTCACCCGAGCACTTTGAAGAAAACTAAGCCTTTAACATTTATTCATTGAAATACTCTCATCTAATATCATCCAATTTTCTCAATTTGTTCGGCAGATATGGAGCTTCTTGTGAAAAATTAAAAATTCCAATATCATGGTAACAAGGGTGATAATTCATAAACAATGATGTCTATTTAATTCTGTTTATATGTACGTAGAAGGAGTTTAAACATTTGATAATTGATCTGTTTTTTATGATATGCTTCCGTTTTATGTAAAAAAATTGAAATATGGCGACGGCGCTGAATGCAATTGCTCTGTAAAGCATTTGTATGTCGCATTGGCGACATACCAATTTTGCTTTCAAGGATTTCAAAGTTCCTCTGTAAGCCAAGCAAGCATAAGCAATGCTCATCAAGAGCTGAAAACCATGGATTTTAATAGTTAAGCAGCCGTACACAAGTCCATGATCAATCAGACTCTATACTCAAGCCCATGATCAACCAATATAAGGTTTCTCTGCTATTGGATTGAGTGCACACACGTTCTATGGAGTGATAAATTACGTTTCATCATCTGATGGATGAGTCTGATGGATGAGTTTGGGTTTAGCAAATTTCCGGATAACAAACACTACTTGCCAAAAGGTGCAATGCTAACTGTGAAGCATACTGGAAGATGCATCATTGTCTAGGATTGTTTTTCTTGATTTCGGTAGGGCCCTCTAATTCTTTTGACTACCAATGTGAACTCTAAAGGATATAAAGATATTCTAGATAAATATATGTTTCCATCTTTATGCAAACAAATCTTCAAAGGTGCTTTCATGTATAAATATACTAATGCCGATTGTCAAACAATGAGGTCCGTGCAGTAAAACCTTACTGGCTTGCTCAGAGCCTCGATCTTAGTTCCACCGAAAACAATTGTAATGCTGATTGAGAATCAGGCTAAATCGCCTATCACCTGTGACTGACCGATCTTTATACTCCTGTAGTTTTCTATAATAATGGAAGATAATTACTGCAATAATATTTGTAAGCCTAGTTGAACACCTTCCAAGAAGTCTGAAGTCTGTTATAGAAGCAAAGGACGGAGTAACTTCATATGAAAGTATTGCGCATTAAAGTTCGTAAAATGGAACATCAGTTGTCAGGATACTTTGATTCATGGAATTAGAAAGAAGGAAATAAAACTCCTAGAAGTAAAACGTTTGTAAATGCCATAATGTTTTGAGAATATATCTAGGTGTCGTTAGTGATAGTAAAGTAGCTGCTTATTTTAGTCGACAAAACATAAATGCGCCGAGATGCTTGGGATATTTTGCTCACCTAAAGGTTCTGGTCGAAAATCCCGGCAAAGTTTTAAAGGTCTGAGAACCCTCTATAAATTTCCCTGAGTTTTAGCCGTCCACGGGTAAACCCGCCTGGAAAAGGAGCATACATATAAAGTTTGTTGATCTGAGATGCCTGGGAGTATACATGAAAAATTTTGTAGATCCGAGATGCCTGAGGTTTTCTGCTCACCTAAAGGCCCTGACCGGAAATACTGACAGAGTTTTAGAGATCCATGTATCCTCTACAAACTGCTCTAATTTCAGCTGTCCGCGGTTAAAGGCGGCTGAGTGAGGCGCAGATATATGAAAATTTTGTTGATCCCATGAGTCTCAGATTTTCTACTTCCTTAAAGGCTCTGTCCGGAAATTCTGGTATTGTTTTAGAAGTCTAAGTACCCTTTATAAACTCCCTCAGATTCAGCTGTCTACGGTCAAACGTGGCTGAGTGAGACCCAAACAAGGATATGTTGATCCGATGAGGTTGAATTTTTCTGCTCACCTAAAATCCTGGCCGGAAATCTCGGCAGAGTTTTAGAGGTTTAAGTAACCTCTATAAACTACCCCAGTTTTAAATGTCTGCGGTTCAACACGATTGAGTGAGGCGCATACATAGAGATATTTTGTTGATCAGATGAGTCTGAGATCTTCTACACCTATATGCCCAGTCCAGTACCCTCTATAAACTTCCCCAGCTTCAGCTGTCCACGATTAAACGCGGTTGAGTGAGGCCCAAACAAAACACTTTGATGATACCATGAGGCTGAGTTTTTCTGCTCACCAAAAGTCCTGACCGGACAAGCCGGCAGGGTTTTAGAGGTTTAAGTACCCTCTATAAACTGCCCTAGTTTCTGTCGTCCGCGGTTAAATACGACTGAGTAAGGAGCATACATATAGAATTTTTGTTGATCCGATGAGTCTGAGATATTCTGCTGACCTGAAGGCCCTGTCCGGGAATCTCGACAGGGGTTTTAGAGGTAGGTCTAAGTACCTTCTATAAGTTTCCTGAGCTCCAGTCGTCCACGTTTAAACCTGGCTGAGTAAGGAGAATACATAAAAATTTGTTGATCCAAAATGCTTGGGATTTTTTGCTCACTTAATGGCCTTGCCGATAATCCCGCAAGGTTTTAGAAGTCTAAGTACATTCTATAAACTTCCCAAGTTTCATCTGTCCACGGATAAATGCGTCTGAGTGAGACCCATATTTAAATTTTGTTGATCCGTTGATTCTGAGATTTTCTGCTCACCCAAAGGCCTTGGATCAAAATCCAGGAGGGACTTTAGAGGTCTAAGTATCCTCCATAAACTCCCCCAGTTTCAGCCGTTCATGTTAAAACCTGGCTAAGAAAGGTTCATACATAAAAAAGTTTGTTGATTCGAGATGACTGAGATTTACTGCTCACCTAAAGGCTCTGGGCGGAAATTCCGGTGGAGTGTTAGAGGTCTAAGTGCCTTCTATAAACGTCCCAAGTTTCTACTGTCTACGGTTAAGCAAGCCTGACTGAGGTGCAAACATTTAACATTTTGTTCATCCGATGAGGCTGAGTTTTTCTGCTTCCCTAAAGGCCCCGGCTGGAAATCCCGGCAGGATTTTAGAGATCTAAGTACATTATATAAACTCCCACAGTTTTAGCCGTTCACGTTTAAATCCGGCTGAGTAAGGCGCATACATAAAGGAATTTATTGATCCCAGATGTCTTCGATTTTCTGTTCACCTAAAGGCTCTGCTCGGAAATCCCGGTAGAGTTTTAGAGGTCTAAGAACTTTTCATAAACTCATCCAGTTTGAGTCGTCTATGGTTAAAAAATGCTGAGTAAAGAGTATACATAAAAAATGTTGTCGATTCGAGATGTCTTTGATTTTCTTCTCACCTAAAGACCCTGGCCGTAAATCCGGCAGTGTTTAAGAGTAGGTATTGAGCAATTTAAGTATTGAGTAATTTTTTGCATGGTCTGGAAAGAATGTCTCCAGAGTTTTGGAGGCACCCTTAAACCGGCCAACTAAATTATTTATTCAAAGTCTAAAGAAAATGTCAAAGATTATCAGAAGAAAAATTGCGAGAGACCGTATTAGTTGGAAAAATAAAAAAAAAATTGAAATTTCAAAGGTCATTGAAAGCAAAATATAAAATTAAATTAACAATTTAGAAAAAAAGAAAATTTTCAAAAAAATTATATATTTACAGAAATTATTTGGAAAACTTTAGAAGAAAAATATATACAGAAATAAAATGAAAATTAAGTCGAAAGGAAATTAAAACAGAGAGAAAAAAAGTAGCCTTTTTTTTCTTTCCCATAACAAGAGAGGCAATTATTATTAAAAATATTAAAAAGAAAAATATAACGATATTGATCAGAAATAATCTAAAGCAGTACTCAGAATAAACTTAAGAAACCTTATCGGAGATAGATTCGGCTGCAGTAATACAGTTTTTACTTTCCCTGCAGTACATGGTAATGTATAGGGAAAGTATTGGAATCATGCCGAAAATCGCAACTCGAGTTTTCGACGAATCTACACGTTTCGAGACCTCTAGAATTCGAAAAAACTATTTTTAGCAAAACGTCTGTGTGTGCGTCTGCGTGTCTGTGTGTCTGTCTGTCTGTCTGTCCGTGCAACGTATGTATCCACTCTAACTCTAAAGATAATGGACCGAATTTTATAAAATTTGGTAGGTAAGTCACTTGGGTGTGGAATTGGTGCTGATTAGTTTTTGGTACGATTCGGGATAAAAGAATCCATTTTTTTTCTGAAATAACCCGCGAAAATTGACTGCATCCACTCTAACGGAAAAACTAATGGACCGAATTTTACAAAATTCGGTAGATAAGTCGCTTGTGGGTTACCCTGGTGCTGATTAGATTTTGGTACGATTCGGAAAAGAATACCCTGTCTACTTTTGCGAAATGGTCCGCAAAAATCGTCAAAATCTACACTAAAAAACTACGTATGCTCAAATATATCCATTAAATGCTTGTTTTATACGTAATTTTTGAGGAAGAAAAAAACAAGACCAGCCCCATTGCACTAGGACTAGCCGTTCTCGAGATAGTTTAGTTTTTCGTATTTTCTCTACGCCGTATTTGAAAATAAGTTCAGTTACCAAATGAGAACGAAAATGGAATTAAAAGTGAATTAAAGTTAATTAAAATAATGAGAACGTGGATATAAGTCTGCAGGAAAGTCATGTGCTGCCCACATCAGATTTTTACTTTCCCTGCAATACATGGTAATGTATAGGGAAAGTATTGGAATCATGCCGAAAATCGCAACTCGAGTTTTCGACAGATCTATACGTTTGGGGACCTCTAAAACACGAAAACTCTATTTTTTATAGAGACGTCTGCGTGTGTGTATGTCTGTCTGCCTGTTTGTTTAATGTATGCATCTACTCTAGCTGAAAAACTAATAGATCAAATTTCATAAAATTTGGTAGATAAGTCACTTGGGGGTTATCCTGATGCTGATTAGATTTTGGTACGATTCGGAAAAAAGTAACCTGCCTTTTTTTGCGAAATGGCCCGCAAAAATCGTCAAAATTTAAAATAAAAAACTACGTATACTCAAATATATCCATTAAATGCTTGTTTTATACGTAATTTTTTAACAATGAAAAGAATAAGACCAACCCCATTGCACTAGGGCTAGCCGTTCTGGAGATATTTTAGTTTTTTAGCATTTTCGCTGCGCCACCTTTGACAAAACGTCCAATTTCCAACTGAGAACGAAAATTGAATTAAAAGTGCCAATTCAGTCTCATTTTAAATAAATGTGGGCGTTATTTTGTGCAATTAAACCCAATATAATGAATTATTGAAGAAATAGAGAATCTGAATATGAGTCTGCAGGGAAAGCTATGTGCTGCTTACATCAGAGTTTTCAATCTAGTGATAGAAGAGGGATTGGAGTAAATGGAAGAAAACCATTTAGGTTTATTACTATTTGCTGGATTTCGTAAAGGAAAATTTTTTGTAAATGAGCAGGAAAATACAAAATGGTCAACGTCATCATAAGAATTCGGAGAACAGGAGCAGCTAAGGGTAGATTTAATTTTGAAATAAGAAAGATAATTTAGAATTGGGCTGTGACCTGTCCAACGAGATCCGTGACCCGTTCCAAGAGACCAGTCCCAAGAGATCCCAGATATGCTCGATCGGTGATAAATCTGGGGGATCGGGCAGGCCAGGGAATGAATGTAATGTGGTGGAGGAAATCTTGTGACACCCTTGCTGTGTGTGGGCGAACATTGTCCTGTTGAAAAATGCCTCCTGAGAGCCCTGCTATGAGTGATAACACATGTGGCTGAATGATGTCATGAACATACTGCTGGGATGTCATGGTTCCGCAGATCAATATTAGATGTGACTGGGTGTCGTATGCGACGGTACCCCATAGCATCACACCAGCTGTGGGAGTGGTGTGCTGCTGTAAAACGAAGGCAGGATTGTGGCGTTCACCACGGGGCCTTCATACACCTACACGATTGTCATCACTGCCCAAATTGAATCTCGATTCGTCGCTGAAGACGACCCAGATCCATTCGGTTGCGGCCTAATGCCGTTGAGTCTGACACCACTCCAAACGGAGACGACGGTGGGTGGGTGTCATTGGCAGTACACGTAATGGGCGTTGCGATACCAAATGTTCTTCAGTCAGGCGCCTCGCAATGGTACGAACAGACACAGGGGCTCATAGTTAAAGTGCCGCCTGTGTCCGGATGGCGGACAATGATGCAGTTGGCGCTGTGCGTGCGTGTCGGGAGATGTGATGGTCTTCTCGGCTATTGGTCTGCCGACGACCTAAGCCTGGACTCCATGTATGTGACCCCTCTCTCGTCTCTCTCTCCACTGGTCCCAATACATCCTCACAGTGAAGTCAGAACAACCTAAGTGGCGGGCTACTGGCCGATATGACTACCAGGCTTCGATCATCCCGATGATTCTTCGCCTCTCGAACTTTGACAGCTGATCATATTGTCTTCGATGGCGGCGAAACGGCATCTCTAATGAAAAAGCGTCCTTCTGCAACAGATAAAATACAAGCAAAAACACTCTGCGTACCCTTTTTTTGCGGCAGGGAGAACGAAGTTCAACGCTCTCTGGTGGCATTGCGTAATGCACAATCACGTTGTATTTCTAAACATTTGCATATCTGCCTGATACGTACCTTCATGCCAAGTTTCGTTACGATCCCACAATTACTTCTTGGTGCGCAAATTTTTATGGCAATGAGTGTATACTGGGTTTTAGAGTCTAAGTATCTTCTATAAACCCCCTCAGTTTTAGCCGTACATGGTAAAACCCGGTTGAGTAAGGGGCATACATAAAAAAACTTGTTGATCCGAGATGCCTGGGATTTTCTGCTCACCTAAAGGCCTTGGTCGGAAATCTCGGCAGGGATTTAAAAGACTAAGTACCCACAATAAAACCTTACGTGTTGTAAGCAATCAGTATTTATGTTTCTACAGTTTCTCCCATATATATCTCGTGCGCTTACACTAAGTATTTACTAATTTCTTAGTTTATTTAGTACCACTAAAATGCTTTTTCTTATGTCTCACCCTAGAAGCCTGCGCATTAATCCGAAATTTATTCCCGTATATAGTTTTAAATTCATTAAATTTACAAATCTCTCTTTAACGCACTTATTAGGCAGTTGATATCATTAATATAGACTCTAAAGAGCTACTACATTAAATAGTATGGATGATAAATTCCTATTTTGTTTTTCACAGAGTCTATTAATTCAGTACATATGATCGGGTAAGGCAAAACAAACGTCAAAGGAGGAAGTGAAATCTGCTCCACAGTTCAATGCCCGAGCAGGAGGAAATGATGGTGTCTCACTTCATTTCCTATTAAATCGCCCCCTTTGTTTGTTCTGCCGCGGAATCGGATTGGAGAGGCTATGTCAATAAATAAGAATGTATCTGCTGCAATGTGATGCTGTGTCATTGGATCACCGGGCTCTGCTATATTACTTGAGAAACAGTTTCACATTGTATGAAGACAGTTCATCCCCGTTTCAACATGAGAGCACAAAATCGTCTTGTTTTTTAACTGTAACTGAACTAGTGAAGACTTGTCTTTTTTGTCGCATTTTAAGTGTATTCTTAGTGTCTGTTTTAAATGATAAATGGGTGCTAACCTGTCTAAAACTCTCTTTTAAGGCTGCGTTAAGTATATTCCGAATTGTACAGAAATGATTAATATAGTAGTTCTTATAATAATTTATTCGAAATGTTATATTTTTTAACATGGCAACATAGGACAAAGTTTGACATAATCATGAATAAATAGGGTTATTTATGCCTTAATGATCACGAGACTTTAGTTTCAATCATTGTTGTTAAAAATAGCCGCGATACAATTTTTTTGTTCGTGACGTCATTAGCTCCTCTCTGGGCGGGTAAATTACCCCACCGCGGAGGGTGGTACATTGTCGAGCATGGTATAAATCGTAAGATTTTTTCCGAACCTTTTAAATTCAAGGGTAACACGCTATAATTGCAATCATTTGAACCCACAATAACGGCATTTCAAAAAATTATTTTTAAAATTTGAAAGAAAAAATAAAGCTATTCAAAAATGGATTCTGGTATGAGAGAGTGGAATTGAGTTAATTCCAATTAATTTTGATTTCTACTTCTTCGTGAGTTCATGAGTAAAATTTAGAGGAATAAAATAGGAAAACTTCAGAAGACAGACCAGTGATTCGAACCTTTTCTATTTGGCGGGCCAGTGATTCTCAACCTTTTCTGTTTTGCAGACCACTGATTCTCAACCTTTCTGTTTGACAGTGCAGTGATTCCCAACCTTTTCTGCTTAGACAGGCCAATGATTCTCAACCTCTTCTATTTGGCAGACGAGTGATTCCCAACCTTTTTGGGTTTGACAGGTTAGTTATTCTCAACCCTTTCTGTTTGACAGACCAGTGGTTCCCAACCTTTTCTGTTTGAAATACCAGTGGTTCCCAACCGTTTATGTTTGGAGGAATCTTTGGAATATTTCATAAAATCTCTAATTGGTTAACACATACTAAGTTCGACCGATGCAAAAATTGGAGGTGGCTGCGGTCTGATGGAGCCGGATTGGTTTTGAGCGAAATCATTTTGTATAATAAAACTCCAGTAAAATGCATTTCAAATTCATTCGCTTTGTTTACTACCGGCTTTCAATGTACTACAAGTGACTCGTTAACTGTTTATAGCTACCCAGCACTTTGAGTTTTGGCCTAGATTTCATCAGAAAGCGCCGATCATAGACTTTACTTCAAAATATATAATTATTTTACTAACTTGCTTTGTGGTATATAAATTAAACTTATACAATATATCTAATGAGTATTTATAAATTCAAGTTAATTTATAAACGTGTCATGAGGCAGATAACGAATTTGAATACGTACTTGAATACGTATTTTTCAATCTATTATATTCAAATTTCATCAATCATTAAATATCTTTAGAATCCCAAAATTCATTTAACTTCCTATTTTTATTTAAACAAAACAAAATAAAATATATTGTGCTTGTGCACCAATATGTCACCAAGGAGTAATCAGCAATCGTGATATTTTAAGAGTACAACTTTCCTACCCATTGGAAAACCCAGGTTAAAATGCTAAAATACAGAAATTACAACCACCATACTTCACAAACTAAGAGCTCGATCCAATACACAATTATATACACTTGTTTACAAAGAGCTACCAATTTTTGCATATAGTTTATAATTAGTACTTTAGTTTTCAAGATATAAGCATTACAATCTTGGAAAACGAAAAATTTTCAACCTTCTTCAACTTGAAAAGACAATCACTCGAAAACTATAAGAGCTGTTTTAAAAAATAATTATAGATTATCCTAAATATCCTCATACTCCTTCATACTAAATATCCTCCGTTTGGTACTTACTGCGTATGTCTATCTTTGGTAGTTTCGAAGATATTTCGAGTAAAATTTGAAAAGAAAAAACACTTTCGGACAGATACATTTTGAAGCTTTTTGAAAAGTACAAAGAGTTCAATCCAAAATCCGATTAAATACACTTATAGGGTTTCTGAAGCGCTATAAATTCTTGATTTTTATTCATAGCTAGCACTTTTAAATCTAAAAATATAAACATTACAAACTTAAAAAACGGAATAATTTCAATCTTCTTTAACTTGATAAGACAAATACTGGAAAACTATAAGAACTCTTTTATAAATATAGATTTTTATCATAAATTTCCTAGTACATATTTTTGTCTCTTACTATTTATATCTATCGTTTACTGTGGCGAAAATATTTCGAGTGGAAGTAAAAAAAATGAAAAAAAACAAACACTCGCACGGACAAATACTTTTAAATTTTTCAGAAAAAAAATTTCAAAGCATTAAAATGTTGAAATTATTTTTATATATTCAATTTCTGCACCCTATATCCGACAAAACTAGATGATTCTGGACAAGACAGAGCTGAAACTCCTGTCGCCGGCAGGTCGAAAGCACCACACGGTTTCGAGAATTATATTTAGGTGGTGCTAGTGTTGCTCGGGCCACGTCTGCTTTCACATGAGACAGCAGGAAAGCATAGTGCGTAGTATACATACATTTCAATTCTTTATAACTAAAGTTCTGAAATAGATTCAAAACATCTCTAAAAGCAACTATAATATATTGAAATTTAGCCACAACTTCATTAAAAATACAGAATATAACCTTTGTTCATCAACCTAAATGAGCACCAAAGAGCACCAAGATAAAGGAATATCTAACGAAGCATTCCATAACCCAATTAATGATGATTATAATTATAGAAACCCCATAAGAGGTCCAATGGTCAAAGTGCGTAGATTATAACTAAAAGTTCCCAATTTTGGGTAGAAGCAATAAAATTTTTATTCCTCATTGTAGAACGGGGATCAAACAGATTGGGACACAAAGAATGATAAGGGTAGAAGACATTTCAGTTTGCTTGACCCTAGTTGACGTGAGTATGTGTTTTTAAGAACTTATGGAAGACATATGTTAAAATAGTGTTTCTATGGGGTTCCCGTTCAAACGTTTAATTTTATTTGGCGTCTTGTTCACGAATTTATGCCTGTTAACCATTATATGATTTTCTGGGAATCCAGTGTCTCACCACTAGTATTATGTTTATGTATTGGCCTCATCTATATCTGCATATGGGTTTTGAAGTGAATTGAATTGAATAATTTTGCTTGAAATTATTTGGAATATATATTGATTTTAGTATCGATTTATGCGATTTACGTTATGTAAATTTGTATTCACGATTTCTATTTGTATAAAAGCTCATATCTGTAAATTCCTTATTATTGCCACTAATGAAGTGTGTTGTCCAAAATCGCTATGGCAGTTTGAAAAACTTTTAATCTACGTCATGATGGTGCATTAAATAAAGACGGTTTTCAATATTTGTATATAAGATTATCTGAAACGTTCTGAGATAAATTTGGCAAATTTGAGGACTAATTTGGCATTGCCAACTTGTTGAATTTTTAAAGATGCAAATTGACGGAAATGTCACCAAAATTGCAAAAATGGCACTAAATTAACAAACTGAAGCAAAATTAATGAATTAATCGTTGAAATATTTCAATATATCAATAATATTGTTGATTGAGGATGGGATAAATAATGATAATTATCAAGTTAGATTTGCGCAAAATATAAGTTAATAGATTACTTCAAAATAGTAGTATATTGACATCCAGAAAAGATGCTAAATGTTAAAACCATTGAGCAGCGGATCTTGTACAACATTTTGTCACTGTGAAAAAATCATATTGCATTATACTCGTATATATGGACATCATATACTGCCTCAAATTTTTTTTACAAACGCAGCATCTTAAATCGGCTTATATAACATTGTTATTGAAATTTGTAACATTATTGATATAAAAATGGCTTAACAAAGAAAATCTTCCCGGGATCATTATATTCTGTTCGTTTCAACTACTCGTATCTTCAACGAGATTTAAACTGCAGTGAATGATATATTTTTAGCAAAAGTTCTTTAAAGATTATCATTAAACGAACCTTATCTAAAACATAATTCGAGTGACTTTCTTCTTTTCCCAGAGGAACAATTATTTTTAAGATAAATCTCGGAACATTCCTACGAAACACAGTGTTTACTTTATTGATAATACATAATTTGGTACTTGGCATGTTTGATCATAGTGGAGATTTGATCTAACTTTATTATTTTATTATTTTAAAACATACTAGCAGCGATTCATGTAGCTAGAAGATGGTAAATAAAATATTAGACTTCACATAAATACTTGTTTTCAACAGCCCGGTATATTCTCGGTTCTCGTCTGCTACGCGGGCAGTTCACGGCTAATAATAGTCAGCAAAATTGCTCAAATTGAAATGATAGAATAGAAAATAGAGAAATATCTAGTTTCGGCTACCGGCTCGTTGCACTGCAGCATCTACACGATGGCTGGTCAAAAAGACTGCAGATCATCGCTAACGAAAGACATCAAACTTGCTCAAATTGGGAAAAATAGAACAGGAGAGGGAAAGGTAGCCTCAGCTCAATGCAAAATTCTCCTTGATGCAGACATTTTGCCTGGTATCGGCGACGGCAAATCACTGATAATAACAGATGCCAAGATTGCTCAAGTCAAAATAATGCACCCCAAAACAAAGAGATAAATATAGCGTTGGACACTGTTATATTGCAATTTGTACTGTTATACTCCCACAGAAAAAAACTGTGGTGCCTGACTAAGGAGATGGCATCTCAGACTATACTCCCCTGCAGATATATACCTGTCCAAATATACACCTCCTGAATGCTCAGTTCCGATGCGCTGGAGCTCCCACCATTTATTCATTGGATACCAAATTTTTTTCATTTGCATGTTCGCTCAAAATGTCTTTGCATACGAAATTTCATTCCAATCGGACAACTCCTTCTTGGTGTGTCGATTTTTTGTTATAGAGTATATTTGCACTCATATACAAAAGTTAAGTATAATTCGTAAATTCGGAAAAATTCAGAGTTAATATGGATACAAGGGTTCACAATCAGTTATCGAAAATCGTGGGACGAAGGTAAATCATTGTGCATATGCAAAACAGTTCAGTTGACGTCGATATGCTCATTGCTGCTGTATGGAGCGTTGTTAACAATAAAAAAGGACGAAAGATGTCACAAAAATGCTAACTGGACATGTTTTTGAAGGGACGAATTATTAGAATGCTGGAATCCAGTCGATCCCAAACCGAAGCGTCTTGAATTTTGAATGTGCTTCAGTGTGTGATCTTCAGACTGTGGCAGAGGTTCCAAACCACTGGAGATGTTACCCGACAACCAGTACCAGGTCGAATAAATGTAACATCCTCTTGGTGAAATCGATATTTGGCGATAACTGCGCGACGTCAGAGAAACCTTTCTGCCAGACAACTGGGTTCAGCACTGATAGCCGCCACAGGACTCTCTGTTCGAGACAAACTGTTTACAGGAAACTCAGACACGATGGTCTGTATGCCAGATGACCAACTGCTTGCTTCCCCCTGACTTCTGCACAGAAACGCGCGCGTTTACAGTGGAGTTTGGAACATCGGCAGTGGAGTGGATAACTGCGGAGCAATTTCATGTTCAGTGACGAGTCTAGGTTTAGCCTGCAAACTGATTCTCGTCATACCATGATCTACAGAGAACGTGGAACGCGTTTTCACCCGGGAAACATCACGGAAAGACATCGTTTTCCGTTTGGGGAAGTCATGGTCTGGGGAGGCATCATGATGGACGGCCGCACAGATCCCCTACATCTTTGATATAGGGTCGGTTATCGATCAAAGATACAGAGACGAAGTCATTTAGCCTGTCGTTTGATTCTTTTGAGGTGCTGTTGGTTCTGATTTCATATTCATTGATGATAACGCGCCTCCTGACCGTGTGACCTTGGTCGACGACTTCCTTCAAAATGAAGATATCCAGCATATGCAGTGTCTTGCCAACTCGCCTGATCTGAATCCAATAAAACATGTGTGGGATATTCTCGTGAAACACCTTGCAGCCCTCCGCTACCAACCAAGCTCCTTTCCGGGATTTAAAACTGCTCTCCGTGAGGCTTGAAACTCTGTGAGCACACAATTCATCCAAACCCTCATCGAAAGTATATGAAATCGTTGTGCAGCATGCGTGGCTACCCGAGGTTCCCACACACTGCATTAAATTGCATCACCATATTGTTTTAATCATTCTGTTTCACTGCGGTTGACACTCGTATTATGACCCTTTTTCTTTCAACCCTTTTCTTTTGATAATAAAAATCGTTATTATCCTTGTTTTGCATTGTTTTCTTCTTTTATAACACTATTACACCCGCATACCGCGTTTCTTTCCATTCCGATGTAGATTTCCTGAAATTTGCACATAAACAGCAAATATGCTTAACTTTTGGACATGAGCGTATATATATATATATATATATATATATATATATACACTCATGTCGCAAAACGTGTGGATCCGTCGAGAACACGTGTTGTACTTTTGGACACGATTGCTATACTTTCCTATACATGACCATATATTGTAGGGAAAGTAAACAATTAGTATACAAGAAAACAATGAAATCAATGCAATATATTTAAATCCGAAAAAAGTATTCAATAAGCAGGAACGCATTTCACTCAAATTGCATGCAAGTTCACAAACTTTGATTAGCTGTTTAAAAATTGTTGTTGAATCGTACAAATAACATGCGCGGTTTATAAATGGGTGTTTCGCCTTTTTTAATAACTGAAATTCATATTGAGCAAATCTAAGTGCCATTTCATGTATTAAAGCAAAATTTCATGTTCCTACCTGTTGAAGTGTTCGAGTAAAAGGGATCCCAAAATTTAGGCAAATGTAGATTACCTTTCATTAGGAATGGAGAACGAATGGGCTTCGTTTATAGTGTAATATTATTTCTCGAATTCAAATATCATATCCACTCTTGTTTAGAAATTAATTGATCAAATTACAAAATTTATTAGAAAAGTCGCTTGTAGGATATTCTTAGTGCTAATTAGATTTTGATACGATTCAGAAAGAAAGAACCTGTTTTTTTGTAAAATGGCTCGCAAACTGTGCCAAAATCTAAAATAAAAAAAATATGTGTCAGTAGCGTAGTGTGAGATTTTTGACAGGGGAAGCTAAAAATTTGGCAAAAATTTGGTATTACAAGTGGAATTTATATTGGAATTCGCATTTTCATAAGTTTTATTTATTGGTTAATAAAATAAAATAATTTTGCATAAAAATGCAAATAGCTGATGACATGCACGAGATTTTAAAATGTTGTCTATCTAAGATGAACACATACAAGATATAACATTTGAAATGTTTTCTCATTTCTAAATTAGATGAACTTTTACAATCATTTTATTAAATATGAATCATTTTATTAAATTGATATTGTTTAAATTTAGGTGAATGTCGTGTTATTCGTGGAAAATGCTTCAAATATTTCAGTATTCAATAAGACTTTTTTCTGCCAAAATTAATTAATAGAACCATGTTTGACCCAAAATGGCGGATCCATTAGCCTTGCCCAAGAAATTTTCGTCCATGAAACGCATATCCCATATCCAATCATTGTCTTAAGTTACGCTGTTTATAAAGAGTTGAAAATTGAGGATGCCATAGTTACACCTTTCTGGAAGCTAACTTATCAGCCAGAGCGGAATGTAAGAATTGGGAGAGTTAATATCATGCTTCTTTTAATGCATCTTGAAGGTCGCCCATAGGGGAGGTAAAGGGAGAGGTCACACTCCCCCTTGAACATGCAATCTAACAAAGACGAGCATCAAGTTGCACATTAAGCGAGCATCATGTTGTACATCCTGTGCTTGGGTCTCCCCCATCCCTGGAATAAGTTTTACAGGCTCCTATGTATGAAGTAGAAATATATAACAATATTATAAGCAAGTGGGAGAAACAATATATCAGTTTTGTAAATATAAACAGCTAGAACTAACGAAATGAAGCAATTCAAAGGAGTGCACTGAAAATGGTGGAGAAATATATCTGGAACTTAAGCTTAGTTAAAAATCACTGCAGTCAACAATGTCCTTAAAAATTCTGAATATTAATTCTTTACAAATACTATACATTGAAAGCTTAAAAACATCTTAACCACAATATGTTAAAAATCCGATAGGAAATTTTCAATGACTTTCATTTAACTGAGATTCTCGTGTAACGTGATTTTAAAGGGAAATCAGATTTATTTTTTCTAAAACTCCTAAATACGCAAATGGATGCTTCGCCATATTATTGTTGTGACAAAGTCTATTTCACAAACTACTTAAGTTTAATGGTAGTCATTATTAGTGTGTTTCTTCGTTTTGATATTGTTTGAATTTAGATGAATGTCAGATTATTCGCGGAAAATGCTTCCTATATTTTAGTATTCAATAAAACTTTTTTCTGCAAAAATTCATTAATAGAACCATGTTTGACCCAAAATGACGGATCCATTAGCCTTGCCCAAGAAATTTTCTATCATTTAACGTCATGTCCCATATCCAATCATTGTCTTAAGTTACTCTGTGTATAAAGGGTTGAAAATTGGGGATGTCATAACCACACCTTTCTGGAAGCTAGCTTATAGTTCTAGCTTATCAGCCAGTGTGGAATTTAAGAATTGGGAGGACTAATATCATGCTTCTTTCAATGCACTGCAAAGGCTAGATGATTTCAACTTCTAGATATGCATTTTAATGAAAAACTACTTTGAAGCGTCTCATTTTAAGTAAATAAAGTGCAACAGCCCCCCCCTCCACCCCCCGAAAGAAGAAAAACCATATATATTCGCAAAGTTATTTTAAAAAATATAATAAATAAAAGTATCTTTAAATTAGATATTACACAGGTGAGGCTCAGTTTCTGAGCCTCAATGGACGCTACGCCACTGACATGTGTACTGAAATGTTTCAATGAAATTCTATTTTTATGCGTAATTTTTGACGATGAAAAGAATAAGATCAACCCCGTTACTCTAGGTCTAGCCGTTTTCAAGATAATTATTTGAAAATATGACCAGTTACCAAATGAAAACGAATATTGAATGAAAAGTGCAGAGTAATTTCAAATGTGTTAGTATTATTTTGTGCAATTAAACACCATTTAATAAATTATTAAAGACATAAAGGGAAAATGATTTTGAGTCTGCACATTTAGGGATATCTAGAACATCAAAAACTACTTATAGTGTGACTTTAATTTTTGACGATGAAAAAAATTAAGACTTACTCCATAACTTTAGGACTAACCATTCTCGAGATATTTGAATTTTTTTTTATGTTTGCTACACCCCCTTAGAAAATACGTTCAGTCGCTAAATGCAAAAGGCAACTGAAATAAAACTGCAAAATTTGTTTCATTTAAAATTAATCATCCCTGTTATTTTGCGCTATGTAACTCAATTTAATAGATCATAAAAGAAAGAGGAAATGAATTTGAGCGTATAGGGCGAGTCATATGCTGTTCGCATCACATTGTAACTTTCCCTGCAATACATTGTAATGTATAGGGAAAGTATTGGAATCGAACTTAAAATTGCAACTTTCAATTTGGGACCTCTAGAACACGAAAAAGCTATTTTTTCGTGACGTCTGTATGTGTGTGTGTCTGTCTGTGTGTGCAATGTATGTATCCACGCTAACTCAAAAACTACTAGACCGAATTTCATAAAATTTGGCAGGTATGTACATTGTGGGTGACCCTGGTGCTGATTAGATTTCGGTGCAATTTGGGATAAAAGGACCTGCGCTTTTTTGCAAGATGGCTCTTAACAAAAGTCTGTATTCCCTCTGAAAAACTAATTGACGAAATATCACAGAATTTGGTAAATAAGTCACTTGTGGGTTACCTTGGTGCTGATTAGATTTCATTACGATACGAAAAAAAACCCTACTTTTTCTTTACAAAATGTCCCTCAAAAATCGTCAAAATCGAAAATGAAAGACTATGTACGCTGAAATGCATTAATTAAATGCTTGTTTTATATGTAATTTTTAACGATGAAAAGAATAAGATCAAACCCATTCTCTATGACTAGCTGTTCTCGAGATATTTTAGTTTTTTCACATTTTAGCTTGGTCGGTTTTGGGAATAAGTCCTGTTACCAAATGAGAACGAAAGCTGAATTAAAAGTGTAAATTCAGCATAATTTCAATTAATTATCTTTGCCATTTTATGCAATTAAACTCAATTTAAAGAATTATTAATGAAATAAAGATATAATGATTTTGAGCATGTAGGGAAAATCATATGCTGCCCACATCAGATTTTTACTTTCCTTATACTATACATAATGTATAAGGAAAGTATTGTGACGGGATCGAAAATGCGAATTCGAGTTTTCGACGGGAGAGCACGTTTCAAGTGTCCTTGATCAAGAATCAAACATTTTTGAGGTAATGTCTGTGTGTGTGAGAAGGTATGTGTGTGTGTGTGTGTATGTGTGTGTCAGTGAGGCTGTGGAGACGATATCTCCTAAACGAATGGAGCGATTCGAATGAAATTTGGTACAAAAATCGCAATTCATGAATACTGGAAGCCTATTGTTTTTAAATGTAATCGAATGTTCAGAACACCCTAAATTTTCTGAAATTTTGAAAAAATCACCAAAAATATAAAACCTTTAATAAAATTACGCAAATAGACATTTATTATGTAAATTTTCCTTACAAAACAATTGACATAAATTTTAGAAAGCTAGCATGAACCGTTCTCGAGATATTGTACATTTTTCAAATAAATTTATCAAAAAATCCCATAAATTAAAAAAATATATTTACTGTTGAGAAACATGTTCACTTTTCATATGTAATATCTTGTGATAAATTGGGTGACATCATTCTCGTGGATCTAGCTCGTTCCATTCAAGAGAAAAGATACTTTGAGGAATACTTTTGTATTTGAACACCAATAGTCATTTATCTGCTATAAGAATAACTTATTTCTCCTTCCAGAACGCTTGGCCAGATTTTGGTGACGAATTTGGTGGAATGTCGCCAACTTGGCGACTTTTTGAAATGTTTTCAAATTAACGAAAATCGCGCCAAATAGATAGAAATGACGTTAAATCTATGAAAATGGCGACTAATTGTCGAAAATTCAATATCTTGAAATTAATATAAGTATCTACTATAAGAAAAACCTATTTTTTTACTGTAAAAGTAGTAAATTCATTGCATTATATAAGGAAAGTCATGTGTTGCCTACATCAGATTTTTTTTATTCGATCGGCAAGACCACTTTACTATTGATAGACCCACTGTGTACATTCAGGTCATGCATCTCGACCTGTCACAATCCGTTGTTGTAGGAAATAAAGGTCAGTATGCTTTAATATCTATATTATACAAGCTTTCTCGATTTCGTTTAACTGTTGTCTAATATATGCGAACTTTGTAAATAGTGAATGACTGCAGGTTAAATTCGTCTTCTTTGTAATCTGATTAACGAAATTTGAACAGAGTTCGATAGCTGCAGCGTTCTATAGCAGCACACAATGCAGATAGGAATTAGAGCTGTCACATGATAACAAGAGAACTGGAATTATTTCTGTTCATATGATTCATGAATATTTTCTAAGACTCGACAAACTCGTGGATTTGATAATAAGGGAATCCATTCAGGGTTTCATGGCTCAGGCCAATAACTCGAGAAGTATTAAAGTTATTGTATATATTTTGTGTAGGTGTATAGGAAACCACGGTGACAGCTTCTGGGGGTGGGGCTGGCTTGCTTTTTTTAGGGGGATACGGAGGACTATATCGGGTTTTGTTAGATATTGGGAAAAATCAATTGCATTGTTATAGAGAGTTGCAAAATAAGTACAAAGCATCGTTGTCCCCTGTAGAAAATGGAAAACAACTTTGAAAAGTAATGTATACAATCTAACTCCTCCCCTCCCAAAAAAGAAATAGAACATTTAGACAATGCAGCAGATTATAATCAACTTTATTATATACGCAAAATACAAAATGTTTACTTTCAGCAAAGATTCATGCTTGCATACTTATAATAAGATGTCTCTATGTGCTTTTCAATACATCGTTTACACCTTTACAGGTATTAATAAATTTGTTTATTTTAAAATACAGGACAGAACAGAACGTGTTCAGATTTTCTATTCCCATCCATTTCTTTGGCATCGATATTTCTTTGTAGACTCTCTAAAAGCTTGCCGGCGACTTCAAATGTTGAATCTTTGCCCACTTATAGTATGCAGAGTCCCTTTTGGCTTCAATTTCATCCCAGTATCTCAACAGTAGAGCGTTGGCTGGTCAGTACGAAGATCCGTGGTTTGATTCCTAGTTGGGGTAGCAGATATTCCATCGAGGTTCTTTACAATGGCTTCCGAACAAATGAACCCCATAGGTTAATGCAAAGATATCGGGGGTCTGAAAGAGATCCTAGTATGACTTGCACGGATTCAGTGGATTCTGGGATATTAAGCGTTGATTCAAATCGGGAGAATAATGACCACCAAGGAAGCTAATCTGGGGGATAAAATAGCATCAGGGGGGTAACCTGAAGTCAAAATAGCAGGTTGCAGTCAGTCAGATTGTCAGTTGTACGTCAATCTGACATTAGAGGGTGGATAATGCAGAGTCCAGTTCGACAATAAAAGCTTATAATTCCGTCCAGTAGCTCAACAGTAAAGCATCGGCTGGCCAGCGTGAAGATCCGTGGTTCGATTCCTAGTTAGGGCAGCAAGGCTTTTTACAAGTATTAATCTTAAGGCAGAAACTCATTGAACTCGAATTTTGATTCTTCTTCCGAGGGTGGAAAAATAGTCGAAAAGTATTTGCAGATATTCCAGAAACCTGTAGTGTACACGGGGGACTTTGTCTTTTATTATTTCAGAGAATCATATTTCTTAAAAATGAAGATAAGTTCTTTGAGATGTAACAAGAGTGTGAAGTAATTAATTTAGTCTTGCTGATGTTTGATACCGAACCAAAAGCGTGATAGGCGAGCATTATGGTGTTGAACTAAAAACGTCTCTGACTCTAGTCATTTAATACTGCCTTATGCATGATACCTTTAGCAGAATCCCTCCAAATGAGTCAGACGTTTATGAACAAAGTTGCCCTGGGAATTTATAGTAAGTTGCAGTTGGAATTCACACCTTGCCATTTCTATACGGATGAATATATAACTAACTTATCATACAATTACTTGTTTGCATTCTCCATCCATTAAAATTAGGCTTCGTTGTAGAAATAATCAAAGTTTGATGATCATTTAAACTCAAAAACATTGTAATTGCGTTGGCATAGAATATAGATGCACATAAAATACGCAAAAATAAAGGGGGTTTTAGGACGGAAGCACCACTAACAACTTTAAAAATTACGATTTTTACACTTGGAAAAAAAATGGATGCCATATTTTATTTTGAAGTGGGTCACGTGATCTCTTCATATAATATGGGTGTAATTATTATTTGAATTTTTATTTAAAAAACTACCGAACCTATTTTGATGAATTTTTTTTTATATATTTTATGGGATAATTTGAATATTTATAAAATTTTCGAAACAATTTGTGAATTTTAACTTTGCTTAAAAAATGTTTGAAAAATGAGGTCCCATAGGGCTCAATGTATTTCACTGTTTCAACCCGTGTTCAATTCAAAACTAATTAGGTGATATTATTCATTCCCCTATGTCCCACAGCCCGTCTCAATAATATACTAAAATTTATTTTTGATAAATTCATTTTTACGGCAGTTATCGTGCGAACGAACAGGCAGATAGATAGAATGAACAAAGTCATAAATACTTTTCAACTATGCTGGAAAGTGTTAAAAAGCAAATTAATTTTGTCCATGATTTTCAATGCAGCAACAGTGCACCTGTTTGATATTGAGGATAAAGCTCGTTAAATGAGCATTATAGCGTTGAGCTAAAGACCTCTCCATTTGAAGGTTCTGAGTTCACTACAAGGGAAATAATATACTTATATTTTCGGATTCATTAAAGTTAAACTTTCTGAATCGTTGTATTTTTATAAGAAAGATTTTGAATATAACAAAGTTTTTTGAAAATGAACTTTATGATTTTCAAAGAAAGTAACAAAAATGTATAATTTTCGATGAGATATTTTGATTAAAAGTAAAGCATAATCTTTATTTTGCACAGAAATCAAATGCCTAAAATTTACAGTGACATATTTTTCTTTCAAACAATATTCTTTCGAAATAAAGATACTCCATACATATTCTTAAGAGACATTATACTAATTTTGTATTTTGTATTTTTTATATTAATACAAATGCATTTTATAGAAATTAAAATGCATTCCTCCTTCATGCATTTTCCTCCGCAAAATTGACTCCTGACATTTCGAGAGACAGAATTAGAAACGCGCCAAATAACGTGTTCGGAGAAAATATTACCGCGTAAAATAATTAATTCTTATGTTAATAAGTGGAGCTAATAAGAAGAAAACTCGATTCCAATGCAGAGATGTGTAACAAAATTCTTACCAAGCAATGACTTCTCATCTAAATAATGAAATGTTTGGTTTGCTTACCACATATGTGCTATGAGAAATTTTCACTTCTCGCATATATGCTATGAGAAATTTTTGCTTCTCGCATATATCTTGCATAATAAAAGAAGATGTTTGCCTGTGTGTCGTTTGTAGCGAGAAATTTAAATTTTAAACAGCAGCGAAATTTGGTACAGAGGTACTTCAGGTTCCAGGACAATACAGCGTGGCGAGATTTTTTAAAAATTCAAATTACTATAAAAGTGACGAACATTTCAAGCTAGGGGGTGGGGCAGTCTAGTGGTTAGAGTGCGAGATTGTTTATGAACGACCCGAGTTCAATTAAAATTGTCTCCAAATTGTCTCCGTGTTCATGCGGAGTACGAGCTCAGTAAATATATGGGTCCGTAAGTCCTTTAGATAGGTTGGTTGTAGGGGAAGGAGCCGCTCCATCTAGGTTCCGGTCTAAATTGTATGGCACTTCTCGGCCGTCCAAAGAGATACTTTACACCTTCCGGTAGGTCTGACGATCTGGCCGATAACATCTAAAGCCAAAAGCCATGAAAATTTCGACTTCAAAATCATTTTTATTCTGTTCATACGACAAAAGAGAAGATGGCGTAGGTGGTCTGAGAACAATATCTCAGAAGAAGATATGAGTAGTATTTGATTTGCCTTTTTCTAAATTCCTGAATTTAAAAATACAAATTTTCATGGCTTGGAATATATAATTATTTTAATACAAGTGCTTGCTTAAATTGGGACTCTAATCAGATAAAAATTGCGGAGATACCAATATATATATTTTACTTATGGAGTAAAGGCATTTTTTCATTTTTTGCGAATTCAAGTGATTTCTTTATTTGTGGTGTACTTATTTAGAAATTATCAAAGGACCTTATTTAGGGTCTATTAAAGGAGCGTATGACACTCCTATTGTATAAGTGACCTGCTTTTGCATAAAACAACGGAAAAAATTGTGATGGAAAATTTAGTGATGTATAGTGGTTGGCAGAAATTGAGTGGTTTGTAAGAAATGGAAAACTTTGATTGCCATTAGAAAGGTGATAGGAGGAAATTTGGTACAATTATTTCAAATATTTCCGTTCTCGAGATATTGCTTTCCCAGCTCACAGATGCGCAAATATACACACAATGATATCTTTATAAAGGGGCTCCAAATATTTTTATGTTGTCTTACAACGTGTTTATGCAGCAAAATCTTGAATGTGAAAATTTTCTAGAAAATAGTACCTCTTTTTCTTTAAACAATTGTATGATGAAGGAGAAAATAAGGTAACAACAAAGTCCATTATATTCCTCTTCATTCAACTTTTATACAATTACGTCCTTCCATTCTTTTCTTTCATGTGGGAAGTTTTCTTCTTTTTCTGATTCCATAAAAACCTTTTTGTAAGAATTTTATCTAAGGTATAAAGTTTGAAAAAGTTTTCTTCTTTCTTAGTCTCTTTCTTTCATCAATTGTCTGCAAAATAGAGAATTTATTTGTTTCGCTTATCCTATACACGGCATATGTAATGGGGAAACTGTAACGGTGTTAAACATTCGAGTTATACTTTTCGCTGTATGTATGTACACGTCAGTGATTCCTAACCTTTTTCGTTTGGAGGAATTCTTGAAATATTTCGCTAAATCTCGGTGAATCCTCTTATAAGATAGTATGAAAAAGAACAGTGAATAATCTGAGAACATAGATTCCCCAACTTTCTGTGGGGGAGGAATCTTTGAAATATTTCGCTGCATCTCGCTGAATCCCTTTATATGATAGTATAAAAAAGAACAATGAATAATCATAGAACAGAGATTCCCCAATTTTTTTTGTGGGGAGAAATCTATCAAATGCGTCGCTAAATCTCGCTGAATCCCCTTATAGGATTGTATGAAAAAGAACAGTGAATTATCTTAAAACAAACATTCCCCAACTTTTTGTGGAGAGGAATCTTTGAAATATTTCGCTAAATCCCCTTATAAGATAGTATGAAAAAGTACAGTGAATAATCTTAAAACAGACATTCCCCAACTTTTTGTGGGGAGGAATCTTTGAAATATTTCGCTAAATCTCGCTGAATCCCCTTATACGATAGCATGAAAAAGAGCAGTGAATATTTTTGGAACAGAGATTTCCCAACTTTTTGCAGGGAGGAATCCTTGAAGTCTTTCGTATTTCGCTAAATTTAGCTGAATCCCCTTATAAGATACTATGAAAACGAACAGTGACTAATCTTAGAACAGAGATCCCCCAACATTTTGTGGGACAGAATCTTTGAAATATTTCTCTAAATGTCGTTGAATCCCTTTATTAGATAGTATGACAAAGAAGAGTGAATAATTTTAGAACAGAGATTTCCCAACTTTTTGTGGGGAGGAATCTTTGAAATATTTCGCTAAATCTCCTTATAAGATAGTACGAAAAAGAACAGTGAATAATCTTAGAACAGAGATGCCCCAACTTTTTGTGGGGAGGAACCCTAGAAATAATTCGCAAAATCTCGCGGAAACCTAGTATAGGATAGTATGAAAAAGAACAGTGTATAATCCTAGAAAAGAGATTCCCGAAGGTTCATGTGGCGGAACCCCTGAAATATTTCGCTACATTTCGAGTAATCCCCGTATACGATAGTTTGAAAAATAACGGCGATTAACCTTAGAATAAAGATTCCCCAAATATTTCTGTAGATGAACTTTCGAAATAATTCACAAAATCTCTCCGAACGTTTACTTCCTTTAAACATATTAAGTTGTACAGGGAAAATTACAAAATGTGTAAAGTAGAGGGTTAATAAATACTAGTTAACTCATCTGTTTGACTGAAACACTGTATTTATTGTCTATTTACGATGTCGTATCTTCTCATCATTAGCCCCTTGAGTCTCCAATGGAGCTTGGTTTAAGTCTTGGCTCTAAGAGATCTTTTCCCCAAATGTGTTTATATTTTGCGATGTTTTACTGGTAGCATAACTGTCACATTAACACCTTAAGTAGTATAATTTTTTCTACGTAATTACAAAAATGATGGCAAGTTGCACTTTTTAATTTCTCGCGTTCTCAAATTCTCCCGGAGTCCAAGACATGGGCTCGAACCCTCAATGAGAACAGTGGGATTCCGGGCTGAAATCACTGACCTAGAGCATTAATCAAATAATTTTAGAAAGAAGTTGTGTGAATGCACAGACGTCATGACATGGTCATATTTATGCCAGACACTGGGATATGTGTGTAGAAAACCCAGACCACACGACCAACCCGAAGGCTTATGGTTGCTGCTTGTGTGGCCGGTGGGATATGTGTGTATATCAGTTTGTGTTTATATCTAATTGATTTGACCATCCTTATATTCATGTCATTCTATTTAATTACACAATCAATGTATTGTATATTTTTTTATAGTCAGGAAAGAAAAAAGTCTTTTAAAACTGATATATTTTGACGAGTAAAATATACTATGTGTAAAGGATAAAAAACATGAAAAACATATATAAGCACAAATAAAACAATAATGCAGCATGCAGTTGTTTTGAGGTTCAGCTGGATCCCGTTCATCAGTGCAAGAGAACCAATAACCACGAAGTCAAAATGACAAAATGGTCTCAAATAGAAGAAACAGAGTGGGTAATATATATGCAAAACTAGGATAAAGAGCTCACCTGAGAGAGCCAATCAGAAAGCAGAATGAAGAACGTCCTGCAATCCGAAACGAGGAGTAACGCACAGTATTGGCGTGCGCTCAAACACAACAGGAATATCCCGACAAAACGACTCAAGTCCAAACAAGAATAAATGAGATCCAACAAGATGAAAAATAGGTTAAAACGACGTATAAGAGCCCCAAAAGTTAAGAAATGGAATGAATAAAGTGAAATTTACAGAGTACTCTTCCAGACCGAGAACAAAAATGGATTATTGGACAAGTTATTAACTAAATTACTAAAATTACTGGAAGGTTTCAAAGAAGCTAAGATCATAGATCTACGCACATTTTTGCATGATCTTTGCTGAAGAAAACTCAAAACAATGGCCAAATTGAAACGCCCGTCAAATATGAAATTTCGTCAACCAGTTGAGTAAGAGTGAACGCATACACACACACACACACATACGTCAAGTAAAAATAGTTTTTTCTAGAGGTCCCAAAACGTGTAATGGGGTTGGTCTTATACTTTTCATCGTTAAACATTACGTATAAAACAAGCATTTAATTGATATATTTGAGCATACGTAGGCTTTTATTTCAGATTTTGACGATTTTTGTGGGCCATTTCGCAAAAAAAGGCAGGTTATTTTTTTCCGATCCATCACCAGGGTAACTCATAAGTGACTTATCTATCAAATTTTGTAAAATTTGATTTATTAGTTTTTTAGCTAGAGAGAATACAGGTTATTTTTGCGAGCCATTTCGCAAAAAACGGCGGATTTTTTCATCTCGAAACGTACCAAAAACTAATCAGCACCAGCGTCTTACACAAGTAACTTACCGAATTTTATTAAATTCGATCCATTAATTTTTGAGTTAGAGTGGATACATACATTGCACAGACAAACACACAGACAGACAGACACACACATACGTCACGCTAAAAATATTTGTTTGTGTTCTATAGGTCCCAAAACGTGTAGATCCGTCGAAAACTCGAGTTGCAATTCCCGACACGATACCAATAATTTTCCATTACATTACCATGTATTGCAGGGAAAGTAAAAAGTAATATAAGAATTTATTAGCCAGGACTGGCATCTTTTAAAAGAGATATTTCATCTTGCTTTTAAACACACTCATGATTTAAGAGTACATTGAACCACACAACACAAAAAACTCAATGGGCACAACTTATATAAGTGCTAGAAGAAACCCTCAATTGTAAGAACGAATTGGGATTAAATGAAAATATACAGGGCAATCGGACATAATCATGTCATGAACAGTGAATGCGAAGCCATAAAAGGGCAAATAGACGAAAATAAGATCCACGTTTACAGGATAAATTGCCAGAAAAGATATTTCATGAATATATACTACAAGTAGAGCTAGAAATAACGTCGGAATAAAGTTCTAAATACTGCATTGAGAATATTCTAACGATGGAATCCAGGATTTATTAAACGCATTTTACTGAATGATAGTTCTGATAAAGTCGACATAGTTTAAAAACAGACTTGATTAGAGTGAAGTTTTGCTTTAATGAAACACTCAGTACTAAAGTTTGGTTCAATGTGTTAAAGTTGAATGGAGTGCAGCTGCACTCGATTTTCTCATACCAGAATCCATTTTTAAGTAGCTTGTAAATTTTTTTGCAAATTTTACAAGAAAAAACTTGTAAATTTTTTTGCAAATTTTACAAGAAAAAACTTGTAAATTTTTTTGCAAATTTTACAAGAAAAAACTTGTAAATTTTTTTGCAAATTTTACAAGAAAAAACTTGAAAATGTATTGTTAATTTAAACGATTACAATTACACTGTGTTACCTTTCATTTTAAAGGGCTTGAAAAATTTTTCGATTGATACCAAGCTTTACAATGTATATCCCTGCTGCAGGGGCTAATGACGTCACGAACACAGAATTTGTGTCTAGGCTACTTTTTATTGCAATGATTGAAACGATCAAGTTTCTTGATCAATGCGCCATAAATAACATTTTTTATGTATGATTATGTCAAAATGTGCTATCTGCTGCCATGTTAAGAAAATTTAAAAAAATCAAATTTATTTATTAGCTTTTGCTCGAATTTTAAAATATTCTATCAAATTCTAGATTTCTCGTAAACAAAGCCGAATTTAAATTTTCGTGAAAATCCATTCATATTTGTGGCAGCTGTCGCTTACATAAGAAATCGACCACCGGCAGGCAGACAGACAGGGAGACAGACAGGCAGAGATACAGACAGACGTCAAGTTAAAAATACTAAAAACTTGTTCCGGAGGTCTTAAAGCATATATTGGCATCTAAATCACGAAATCGAAAATTTTCGTGAAAACAATGCTTTCTATGTACTATATTCAATAATCAGTAAATATATAAAAGAGAAAAGTCGTTTTAAATAAAAAGCTCAAACTTCTGTAAAAAAAAAAACTACAAAGTATAACAGTATAAGAAATAAGTAAAAGTTTCATACGGTTTCGCACAAAATAAGTCTCCTTCAGGACACAAAGAGCAGTCACATTAGCCAAAACAGAAAACTGTCTGTCAAAACCGACACACGTTTCGCAGCTTTTTCTGGAGTGGCTCTTATGTCACGTTCATCCAGACGTAGTATATCCTTGTTTTACTTTGAAACCGGTTAATACTTCTACATTTCTGTTTCATGTTGTTTTACTAAAGATGAGTTTTCTTCGCAGCAATTTTTTAATTTAACGAGCCTTGTAAAACATTTTGTAATTTAACTAGCCTTAATAATTTTACTAGTCACGTCGGCGACATTTTGTCAAATTAGGCACAAAGGCTGCCAAATTTGTCACCAAGATAGCATGTAATAATGATAACTCTACTCCAGGCAATAGCGGTACGCCTGCTGAGCGTATTTTCTTTTGCCCCGTTGCGTGGATACATGCCTGTTGCAGAACGCTACGCAGGCGCATCTTACGATAGATACCAAAATTTAGGTCTTAACTAACACTCAAGGACGCTTTTATATAACGAGCTTTATTATTCGTTGTTGTAAAACTAAAAGAAAATTATTTATTTCTGTAAATTATTTATCAATACATTTCGAGTCCGATTTTAACCGAATTGAGAAGATTTTGTGTTAAATAGTTAAATATATGTTAGGTTTCTTGAATGTTTTAATGTTTTGTGCACGTGATAAGATCATTATCTCTCATTAAAAAAATAAATAAAAACAGTTCGGTTGTCATACCGTCATACGTATTAGATAAAATTATTGAAAGCACATGGAGATTACTTTGAACGGATTTGTCGTTGAGGACAGAGCACCAGGCGCCCCAATCTCACAGTCTCCAGTCTCACAATATGGTCCTTAACTTCATATTGTGACATTATTTCATTTATCCATCCTAGAAGCTCGTTGTTTTTATTTATTAGATTTTATTTTGAGTTGGCTCCTAGTGTAGCAGTTTATTGCACAATTAGGTTTAGTCAGTTTGGGGGTGTTGATACAGATCTGGGTATTACTTATTAGCGCTTTAGCAGTTTAGGAGTGGTTTAGAACATTTTTTTAAGTTACAAATATTAATCGCGAGCTCTATTTAGTTTCAATTGCTAGAAGAGTTGTATACCTAATTTTTGGTTATTCTAGGTTGAGTACTGCGTGGGGTCTCTTGCGAGATTTGGCCTTACGATGATCATAATCATGTAGGTTGAATAATAAATAGTCCGTTCGGGACCTATGGTAATATGTTGCAAAAGTTTAGTGCCAGCTTTTTAATTTGAGCTCTCACGGCTTTGATTTTGAAGTCTTTCCTAATCACCGAGTTTCTTAAGTATTTAGAGGCTTTCTAATACACCTTAGGGTTTTGTTGTGTCTTTGTTCTAGGTAGTCTACGGTAGATTTACAGGCATATCTCCATACGGGTAATGCGTACAGCATTCTGGGGTGGATGACCGATTTATAAATTAGAAGTTTGTTTTGATAACTGAGGTTTCCGTTTCTTATCATTAGGTATAAGGCCATGTAATCTTTTTTGTTTATATTCGTTACGTGCAATTTCCAGGTTAGATGGGAGTCTAGCGTTACACCAAAGTATTTGGTTGATTTTTCCATGCGGAGTACTTGATTGTTTATATACAGAGGCGGCGGGGTTTTTTATTTTCCTAGAGAAGTATATCCAATGACATTTATTGGGATTTAATTTCAATCGTCATTTTTCCAGCCATATTTGGAGTATGTCGAAGTGTTGTTGTAGCTGCCTGTGCATTACTGAGAAATAGAAGTTTTTTTGCAAAAGTTTACTTTACTGAAATAAACAATATTAAAATATATTATTTTAAAATTTTTCTGGAATTTATAACTTACGTAAATTAAACAGTTTCTTATCTGTAGAATTACTTTATTATTTCCTGCACTTTGATACGTATATACATGGAAAAATTTCTGCAAATCTCGTTTGATGTAATATAAATGTTTCAATTAAAGTTCCGCTCAAACTGACTATTCGAGAAAACGTAAATTCAATGATTAAGTGTGTTTTCTTACAGTTAATACCATATGACTTATTGTTTATTATGTACCATGCAGAGATCTAGCTAGAATTTTTTCAGAAGAGTAAATAAACTCCCTGAGTTGATTTGAAGGAGTATTTTGCTTTCCAGAGGAGTAATTTTTAACAAATGTACAATTACCCTCAAATTTACAGGTATTTATTCAATTTATTGTATTTTGCATAAAAAAATTACGGGATCATCGCCCAACAGATTATAAATTTCTAACTTTTTTACGTTGAAAAAAAAATAAGATTTAAGAAATGCACTATATTCTTTATTTGTGTTAATAAACAAAATACGTTATATATGTGATAGCACAATTAATATACCTTATAAACTTATGAAATGAGTTTTAAAATGTTTACTAAATTTTGGACTTTTAGGATCACATTTTTTTTTAATTTTCTCTCAATTTTCCAACTAGGGTAGCAATCTTGAATTATAAATTCATCATAGTATAATTAACAATGTTGTTTTTTTCATAAAAATAACTAATCATGCAATTAATAATGAAATATAAGAATAGTTGGTTACCTTATCTTTGTTCTTTACCTTATCTTTATTTAGTTTCTCCATATAGTTGTAAACAAACAAAGGGAAAAATTTTAAAACCTATTAAGTAAAATAATTTTTATTCTTTCTTTTTAAAATTCCAACCTTCTTTGCTTTCGGTTTTTCCATAAAGGAACAGTTTTCTCAAAATTAAATTTACATCCAAGCCAAATCTGTTTAATTTGCGATTCTAAAAAATATTTTTTTCTTTTTGTTTACAAAATTGGTGCTTAAAAATACGCATTACTTAATTTATAAAACGTATTTGCTTATTTTATAGCGTGAAATACGCGTATAGAGGCGCTATCTCGATCTCTGGTACCATGTCCATTTAATATTACAAGGTTGTTTTTATTACCATATGCATTGGTTTAGCATAAATGATTTTGAAATATAAAATTATCTTTAATATTTTCTGGAACTCATATAATGTAACAAAATTCAATAGTTTATTTTTAACAGAATTACTTTATTATTCCCAAATTAATTGTAGAATTTAATTGTAGAAACTATATGTCATGTATCGTCATTTACCTTCGATAATTTTGCGTAATATCAATTGTGGTTAATAATAAGATTTATATATTGTTGTTTTTAATCGAATCTGTCTACATCCTCAATTTGGTTCAATTTCATATATGATTAAAATTTATTTTTCTGCTTTTCCATGCGCCACTGTTTCGTAGGGAGGACATTGAAAACTTGTTTTTTTCATATAATTTACTCTTTATTACTTTCCTTATATACATAATGTATAAGGAAAGTATTGTGACGGGGTCGAAAATTCGAATTCGAATTTTCGACAGGTGAGCACGTTTCAAGCATCCCTGATCACGAATCAAACATTTTTGAAGTGATGTCTGTCTGTGTGTGTGTGTGTGTGTGTGTGTGTCAGTGAGCCTGTGGAGACGATAACTGCCGAACGAATGGACCGATTCGAACGAAACTTGGTACAAAAACAACAATCCGTAAACACTGGAAGACTATTGTTTTTATACGCAATCGAATGTTCAGCACCCCCCCCCCCCTAAATTTTTGAGTGAAATTTTGAAAAATTCGTCAAAAAATCAAAACCGCTAATAAAGTTACGCAAATAGATATTTCTTATGTAATTTTTCATTAGAAAACGATTGACATAAATTTTAGAACGCTAACATGAGCCGTTCTCGAGATATTGCACATTTTTAAAAAAAATTATCAGAAAGTCATAAAATAAAAAAAATATTTCCTATTGAGAAGCATGTTCACTTTTCAGGTGTAACACCATGAGATAAATTGGGTGACATCATTCTCGTGGATCTAGCTCGTTCCATTCATGAAAAAAGATACTTTGAGTAATACTTTTGTATTTGAACGCCAATAGTTATTTATCTGCTGTAAGATTAACTTATTTCTTCGTCCATAACGCTTGACGAAATTTTGGCGACGAATTTGGCGAAATATCGCCAACTTGGCGACTTTTTAATTGTTGCCAAATTAACAAAAATCTCGCCAAATGGATAAAAATGACGCTCAATCAATCAAAATGGCAACTAATTGAAGAAAATTCAATATCTTGAAAAGAATATAAGTATCTACTATAAGAATAACATTTTTTTAATTGTAAAAGTAAGTTTTTACGAGTAAATTCATTGCAGTATATAAGGAAAGTCATGTGTTGCCCTCATCAGATTTTTTTATTTTCTTATACGTAGTATTGAGAAGATATTGTTTTCACGAAAATGTTCGATTCAGAGATTTTGATGCCAATATATGTCTTAGAACTTCCTGAAGACATTCTAACTATTTTTGCAGTGATGTACGTCTGTCCGTCAGTCTGTCTGATGCCTCTGGTCGATTTCTTGTGTACACGATAGAAGCCACAAATATTAATGGAGTTTTACGAAACTTTATATCAGACTTTGTTATCAAAAAGTCTAGAATTAGATAGAATTTTTTAAAATTCGAACGAAAACTTCGATATGTATTTGAAATTATATAATTTTTTAACATGGCAGCGTAGGATACAATTGGACATAATTATACATGTTTGTTTATGGCTCAGTTATGACGAGACTTAGAAGTTTCAATCATTGTTGTGAAAAATAGCCGCCATACAATCTTTTTTTGTTCGTGACGTCATTGGCCCCCTTTGGGGGACAGGTTTCACCCACCTCGCGGGATACATTGTCAAGTGTGATATCAATCAAAATATTTTTTCAAGCCCTTTAAAGTGAAGGGTAACACGATATAGGTGTAATCATTTGGGACGCACAATACCGATTTTTCAAATTTTTCCTTGTGAAATTTGAAAAAAGAAAATGATTTCTGGTATCGAAAATTCGAATTGAGCCACCCTCTAGTTATTTATTCAAGTCTCAAGGAAAGTTGGCATTAACAAGTTTTATTTATATATAAAATCTCTTCTGGAATGTTAAATTTCATTTCCTTGCATAAATCAGTTTGAAATGGCCTTTGCCTTTATGCGCCGAAAAAAAATCGTATTAAAGATGCTTTTGAAAAGAAAATTTTAGCGTATTACCTATTTTAAATATGTATCTTTAGAATGTTTCGAACTTAAGCAAAAATGCGAAGAAAAATCTACCATTTATTTAAAATGTCACATACGAAGCATATGTTCTGAGAAAAATTTTACCTTCGAGCATTTGAAGAAAATCGAAGTATTTGGTAAATAATATTAAAAATAAAACATCATTTTTCGCGCAATAACGGATGTTTTTAAAATTGAACTTTAAAGTACTGTAAATTTCGCTTTGAAAGGAAAAGTTTTGCCATGCAAAATAGTTTAGAATGTATAAAATGGTAAATATTTTGAGAAAAGAAATGTCGATTCGAATAGAACCTTTGAAACATTGGAACATACTCTAATAACTACTGCATTAGACTTCGCATACCGTTTTAGACATTATTCAATAATAAATTAAGAGAAAAAATAAGTTTTTAAATGTAAAACTACTGCTTGTGATAATAACATAATAAGTACTTACTAAATATGCATATGCGTGCTTTTTTAGTCGAGTAATTTGCATATGTCTGCCTTCTTTAAAGAAATATTAATTATGTTAAGCTTTTCTCTCTCCTCCTCTACACAAGAGTGGCGCATGGAAATATAGAAAACAAATTTTAACCAATTCAAAACAGTACTTTATAAACCTTATTATCCAAAATTAACATTATGCAAAATTGTCATAGGGAAATGAGGGTATACGCAGCTAAAGTACAATTTTACATAGTATCAATTTGGTTAATGATACGATTTATAAAGTATTATTTCGAGCTGAATCTGCCTAGACTCTCAAATTGACTCAATTTTGCATGTGATTAAAATCATGTGTGACGGAAGGACATTGACAAAATTGTGTTGTTATTACTAATCCTACCCAGTGTAAATCAGGTTCATGATCTTCAGGCTCACCAATTCATGCACATCAGTCCACCAGTTCACCAGTCCATGTATCCTCAAGAAATCAGAGGCCAAATAAGAAATCCTGAAAAGATCCCCTTCAGATAACCCCAAATAGTTATGAGGTCTAAATAACCTTTCTATTATTTCTGACCTCACTTTGCATTGTAATTTATGTTTATTTAAACTAACAAGTCTAACTGGTTCGGTTGATAGACCAATCACACCGAGTTAATCAGCATTTTATGCGTTCCTAAGGTAGAGTAGAAATATGTTTCGGATCGTGAGTTTCAGTGGCTTCTTGAGTAGTGACTGCATGAGAAGTGGGTTCTTGAGTAGAGCGTTCTTGGAATGAAAGAAGGATTCTCGAGTAGACAATGGAGGATTCGAGTAGTGAGTGGAAGGAAACCCCATTCGATACAACGATGACTAGGAAGAGTCTAGTATTCGAGGTGTGGCCGCAATACGGGGCGAAGTAACAGAACGCCGGGATAAACATATACGCTACATATTACATAAGTTTGAGCTAAGTCACTTTTGACAGATTAAGAAAAATCCTCTACAAAGGCATGTAGCGAGGATAAAGATATATTTAAACTTTATGCAGTACAAGAGATGACCGGGGAGAGGCCTGTTCAATATTTTACTTGGAGCAAACGGTATAACAAACATGTCTTCTTTCATAATGTCATTTTTATTATTTAGTTCTCGTTTCTAATTTTAGTTTTTCTTCTCTCATCTGCCCTCTTATAATTTTATTGACGAAGAGACTTATGTAGTTCTATACATGGATCACTCGTTAAAACCAGGAGAATATTCCATCTGAAGATACTGAAATGTAATTCGCGAAAAAAAAATACATGTAAGGGGAGATAAACCTGGTCTGGATGTATGTAAATGACGTAACGGTGTAACGTAATAACGCGAAAATTTGATAGATGAAAATGTTTCCCAAGATGAAATTCTGTGCATAGTTTGAGCTCTCCGCGTGATCTGGGAGCCGAGAAAGAGTCCGCCAAAGATGACGCAAGTAAATGGCGTAACGACGTAACGTAATGATGTGGAAATTTGTCCGATCCCAATTCCTTCAATGCTGGATTGTAACTGGAAGCAGGTAAGAAATTTTTACGAAATTATTTCTCGGGGCTTATTTGAATCTGCATTCTCAGTCACAGCACTCGAGTTCTATCTCCAGATGGTTGCTGTTGTCACAGTTTTGCAGCAATTTTCTAAGATCCAGGAGCTTGAAGTAGCTCATTCAGCCAGGCCGAGAGCTCTGCACATTCGTTCTTGAAATATCTGAAGTTGAGGTGGTGCTCGGAAGGAAGATTGAACTTCCACCTGAGAGCTCCACGAAATTGGGAATGAGATAGAAACTCTTGTAGGCGAAGTACATAAGATCGAGACATAATATCTCTGCCCTTGAGCGGCATGATACCGAGGTTTGCATGATAGGTCGTCACAAGGTAAAAGTGTAAAATTATGTTAACAAGTACTCAGTAAAAGGATAGAGAGAAAAGAACAATTTTTAGTACTGCACAAGATCAAGTTCTGCGTGCGTGATGGGTCGTCGTAAGGTAAAAGTATGAAAGCATGTTAACAAGTATTCAGTAAAAGGATAGATAGGAAAGAACAATTTTTAACACTTTACAACAAAGTTGAAAAGTGTTTATGACTTTGTTAATTCTGTCTGTCTATCCGTTAGCACGATAACTGCCGTAAAAATGACTTAATCGAAATGAAATTTTAGTATGTTGTTCAGACGGTCTGTAGGACCTATGGGAATATAAATGAATAATATCACCCAATTAGTTTTGAATTGAACCCGGGTTGAAAAAATGAAATACATTGAGCCCTATGAGGACTAATTTTTCAAACATTTTTTAAGCGAATTAAAAATTCACAAATTGCTTCGAAAATTTTAGGTAATATTCAAATTGTTCCATAAAATATATAAAAAAAATTCAGCGAAATATATTCATTAGTTTTTTAAATAAAAATTAAAATAATTATAACGCCTCTTATATGAAGCGATCATGTGACCATGATATGAAAAAATCACGTGACCCACTTCAAAATGATGTATGGCATCCATCTTGTCTCAACATCGTGATTTTTAAAGTTCTTTTTAATTCAAATTGAGTGTTGTATCCGTCCTAAAACCACTTTATTTTTGCTTAAATTCCGTGTATCTACATACTGAAACAACGCAATTACAATATATTTGAGTTTAAATGCTCATCCAAATTTGATTATTTCTACAACAAAGCCTATTTTTCACCTATATAAAATGTAAACAGCAAAATATGTAAAATGAGTTGTATCAGGATTGCTGTATTTCTTTAACCCAAAATCATTTAGTTCATGGAGTCTGCATAGCTCATATGAATGAAATATTCATTGATTTTACAAAGAGAAGGACGATTTTTTTCGATGAAGTTTTACGCATAGAGTTTAATTACTTGTAGCTCCAAGGTCTTAATTTTTAAATAAAATATATTATTATAGTATTGTGATGAATGACATGAATGGGAAATTATTTATGAATGAAATGCTTCTTTTATAGAGAGAGCCAGACGTGTTATTTTTTCTATGACGTCATTTGAATGAATTTCAGTTGTTTTCGATGAAGTTCTAAAGTATAATTAATTATCGTAGTATTATGATACTTCTAAAATTATTACCGAGGAATGTATCACATTTTAGAGATGTTTAAACCAGGCAATTTATATTTTAATGCCGTCATTTGAATGAAGTTCAATTGTTTCGATGAAGGTTTAAGTTTCCAAATATAATAAATTAATGTAGTATTGTGATAAGTTTCAAAATATTGCCGAGGAATGTATTGCATTTTAGAGATGTTTAAATAAAATTGCATTGAAGTTGGAAAGTGTTTCATAATCAATGCTTTAAGCATGATTGATCTTTCTTGTTAGTACTGTACGAGATCGAGGTTTGTGTTATGGGTCGTCACAAGGTAGAAGTGTAAAAATATGTCAGCAAGTACTCAGTAAAAGGATAGAGGTAAGAGAACAATTTTAGCACTGTACTAAATCGAGGTTTGTGTGGGGGGTCGTCACAAGGTAAGAGCATAAAAATATATTAACAAGTATCCCACTAAACATTGTACTTTTCCTTACTAAAAATTGTGCTTTTAGTAAAGTGGTATATGGTACATAGTATATAAAACAGTATAAACCTTATTGATTAACAGAATGGTTCCTTTGTTTCGTAAATTTTACATAAAAAATAACTTTAGTGTTAAGAAGCTAAAATACAGAAATAAATATAATTTTTCCGTCGTAATGGAAAAGGAACTATGTACTAAAAATCGGAACAGTGTCATTGAGAACGACTAAAATAGCGGAATATTTTTATTTTTATGATCGAATCTATCATTTATTTGAAGTTACAAATAACTCCTTTAGGTCTGATTGAGAAATTAAAAATTAAAAAAATAAATGAATGGAATGGATCCTTTTAAAAGTTAGAAATAACGGAGTTCTTGGTAATATTATGAAAAATTTTGTTTTCTGGGAGATATTCTCTGCAATATTGCTAACGAAGAATGCCTCAAATAGGCTTTTATGAAACTTTCTATTCAAGATTTAATGAGTTCTTTTGAAATATTATTTATTCAAAAAGTTTATATCTCCACAACATCTGATGATACAAGTTCTTACAACTTCAAAATAAATAATTCTTATGTAAATGTTTAACTTAAAATGTGTCAACTTCTTGCATCAACAATTAGAGAGCTGATAGTCATAAAAATGCAGGCGTTTACATAGAAGGATTTTTCAATGCTTGCGATTGTTGCAAAAATACAAATAAGTGTTCTTAAAGTTTTATTTTCGATTCCAGAAGTGATGTTGTAATAACATGAGCGAAATAACATGAGACAAGAACAAGAAGTTTATGAGGGAGGTTTTTTTGGTGGCAAATGGTGTCTACACCATTTTTGACGGAGCTATTAAGCATTTTTATTCTCTTCTGCATATTAATTTCATAGTCATACAAATTTACGGAAAAACCAGAAGGGACATTTCCAGAATTGGAAATGGAAACTCTTAATGAACTCTCCTAGCTTCTCTGGAATTTCATATTAAGTGCTTTTATATCGGTCATCATCAAAGCTCTGTCTATAGCCAATCATGGCGAACAGATATTTCAAGGAGATTTTCTGAACCGGTAGTGAAAAACCAGGAAGTGTAAATCTGTAATGAACCCCCTACCACCTTCGGAATTTATTGGTGAATTCATATCAACCATCCCCACAGCTCTCTATAGCCAATCTTGATAAATAGATGTTTCAAAAATATTTGACCGATAGTCGTCTGTCTGTCTGTTTCAACTACTTTGATGGCATTTTTTACATATTTTCCTCTTTCCTGAATATCTGAAATTTAGTACATGGTTTAGTTCCGTAGAACATTTTTATCTATTAAAATTTGGCGGATCCTCCAAAAATAAAATTGGCATTTTTTTTGTTAAATGGCCCACGAAAAATCTGCATTCGCTCCTATAGGAATATAATCCCATTGTTGAAAGATAGTTAAAAAGGAGTCCAATATACAGCTTCGCTTCTCCTCCCTCTCTCTTTATATATATATATATATATATATATATATATATATATATAAAGAGAGAGGGAAGGTAAATTTGATACCTAGGATGGTAAATTTGAAAATAAAGCATTCTCGTCGAATAACTTTTATTTTAACTAGATTTATTTAATTTTTTCTCCGGTAGACGGTTGTACTGCTAGTACTCCAATTTAGGAATTGTTTATTTATCTCATTTTCTTCTTACGAGCAAATGTATAAAGGTAAGCATTATTTCTTTATGATTATCTTTTGTTGAATATAATTATCTCTCTATCTAAGAATAAGCGGCCTCTATCGTTTTTATTTGTCGTAGTTGTTGTAAGATGTAATTAATAAGGTATTTATACAAACAGTAGCGTAGCTAAGGGGAGTTGCGAGTCGTGTTCCCTCCCCTCCCCCGGGCACCCCATTTCGAAGGGGCGGCAAAATTAATACCTAAAAGAAAAAATCGCATATTCATTGTTTGTCAAGCATTATTCAAAAAAGGAATTATGTAAAATATATTACGCATTATTTTGTCAAGGTAGTTTCAATTATTGCATGCTTGTTTAGATACATATTAAAAATATATACTAAATTATACACTCTGTTAGAAAAAAATATATGCAACCATAAAAAATTGAGCTACAGCCGCGAAACTCGGCATGCAAATATCATTTTAAGAGTTATTCAAGTGGTCAAACTGTTAGCACCAATGATGTTATAGGGCTCATACAACGCACATGAGAACGACGCAGCGTGCAGCATTTAAAACGAACGGTGTTCTCACTCACGGGTAATTGGAACCAGATTTTCTTCTATGATATTGCAAGTTGTGTACAAAGATTCCTTTGAGACGTACCCGATGGCTCTACAAACAATTGTCGGATGTAAAGAAAGTTTGCGTCATAGGCCTAAAGCTGGTGAGTCTAACAGACATATCAGTCGGCATCTTGGTCGGAGTGATTTGATAGTTGCTTGGTGTTGGCAACAGTAGATCAGAGAATGTACATGTAACCGTCGCAAAGGAGTAGGAAGCCCAGATAGACCACTGCTCGAGAGGATCGCGTAGTCAGGAGAGGAGCCACTCCCAAATAAATGGCGTCGCTATGAGTCATTTGAAGTCACTCTCTATACATCCTATATCAATTGATACTATTCGGAGATGACTATCATGATTGAATTAGGTTTCGACGTCCATTAAGACGCCTACAACTGACCACTCAACATAAGAAGAGCTTACTGGATTGGTGACGAGTTCGATCAGCCTGGACAATGTCCAATTGGAGGTATGTTGTCTTTAGCGAAGAATACCGCTTCTCTCCCAATGCTGACAACCGCCGCATACGTGTGTGGAGGATAAATGGTCAGCGTTCTGAACCCGCATTTATTGTCGAGCGGCACACGGCCATGACACGTGGTACGAGTATAATAGTCTGGTAAGCCATTTCGTGGGACAGTCGATCTTTTCTAGTTGTGCTGCAGGCTAATTTGACGGCCGACGATATTCTGCAGTCGATTGTTCTGCCTCATCTGTCAATCCGCCAGATTTCACTTACCATTAAGACAATGCTCGACTACATTCTGGACGACCTTCTCAATAATGTATTTAAATATTTAATACCATCGCATGGCCATCCAGGTAACCCATACCTATCACCAATGGAACGCGTCTTAGACATGCTAGGAAGGCAATTCAGCCTTCTCAAAATGCCACTGAATTAGTAGACCAGTTCTTACAACGAAGTGGGCTCAGTTTATGAAACTCGTTAAAAAAAACCATGTATGATTGAGAATTTGAAGAAACGATGTGCGGAGCGAGAGGTGCAAAGAAGATGAGCTGGTGAGAACGTGCAGGAGCGAAATGTCTGCAATAAATGATTGAATAAGCTCAGAAGACTAGTGCAAGTGCATGAGCGCCCATAGAACTTTTTTTCAGGGAAAGAGGTAAAGCCACCGACATTAGTGGGGAAAACTCTATGAAAAGGTGTACATAGACCAGCTTGATGCCCATCTTTATGACTTTAAACGTTCAGGGGGCTCATTTCTTGTCCTTCCCCGTGGACGCTGCTGTCCGAGTACAAGATTGTGTACAATATCGATCTGTGCATGAGTCTTATCTGAACATTTAAAGGCAAAACGAGAAGTGGAGAAACGAGAAACAATGTGGAATAATGCACTTACGTTATAATCGTATTGTAATCAGTTGATATAGTATTAGGTCAATAACAAAATTTAGGAATAATAATGGTCTGTCATCGCATATTTCCAAATCCTCTAAGAGTACTTAAGTATTAGAAAATTTTAGTGTAAATAATAAATAGAAAATGTTAGTGTAAATAATAAATAGAATTAATTCTAGCAATTATTGACTTCCACAGTAATGGAATTCTTTTACATTAGAGCGCAAGATCCATAGTATATTATAAGCAGCAGCAGGAAATAGAAGGTTTTAATTGTTGGACACAACGAAATGTAGAGTCAAAATTGGTACGTTTTTCGGCATTTAATTTCAAAATTAATTCTTTTAACAAGTAATCTTAAATCAAATAAATAATGTAAAAATCACACTGGTTATTTAAAATCAAATAAATAATGTAAAAATAATCATAGATGATCATCACAGTGAACCATATATTTTTTTAACTTGCAAAGAAGTCACGTGTTGGACACATGATGTTTTTGATTTATCATTAATCCGAGTTTTAGCAAACGGTAGTAAGATATCAGAAGGATAAAAATATTAGTTGCATATATCCGTGTAATCAAGGAGAAAAATATCCAGATAAATGTATAAAACATTTAATTCAATTGAATTTTCTTTCATTTATCGCTTGTAAGGTATTTCAGATAATTAATTCAATTTGTCGCACTTAGCTCAATTGAATTTAAGTTAAATGAGTTAGAAATCCAATTTCTAAAGTTTGACTTCTTTTTTATAAGAATGAAAGGTGCATGGAATAAGTCAAATGGAATTTAATAAACTTAATTGTCATGTTTACTGGAGTGAGAAATTAATTGTTACACTGTTTCACATTGTACTGCTGTGTTCTAAATTCCGATGACAATTAATTAAAGATTATTTATAGCTTCATCCACGACAGTTAAAAGTTGACATTTCTGTTAAAAGTTGTTTATTTCAGTTTCTTCTGAGGTATTGGTTAGTGCTGATCATAAATTAATATTATTGTTTGCTTTCGTTGCTAAAGGGAAGTAGTGCTTTCGTATTAAGAGCAAGCATGTTCCGCGGCAACGTGCAACTCTGATCTTTTTAATGGCTTCTAATGAAAAACGAAAATTTTTTTTGAGCTGTCCGTTCATCTGTCAAGACCGCCAGTCTTTAAATTTGTATTAACCAAGGCAACTAAATCAACAGAGACCACATATTAGTAAATATAGGATTTCGCAGAAATGTCAAATAATGTTTTTGAAAATTACTCTATGGTTAGAGTATGGCCGTATACAATTCGTGTGTGTGTGTGTCAAAAATGTATTCGAAGTCTGCTCGTTATTCATAACTCTCAAATCTAGTAAAAACAATTGCATACAAAAACCAAGACTGAATGCTTATGCTTGATATTCTCTGAACAGTCGTTAGTTATAGTCTACGATTATAGTATGAAAACCAACAACAAAATGTAGGGTAATTCAAGACAAGTTCTTCCACTGCAATAATAATTTCTTATATCTTTGAGTGGTGTAGATGACATCGTAACGCGCAAGCCAGAATATCTATCTGAGTTTGATTCGTGGCTCCGTTCGATTGTTATTTAAAGATGAAGTTTAATACCACATAATTGACACATTTGTTAAAAGATGGTGTAGGCCGGGAGGAGGGGGGAAGGCGGGTTTGCTATCCTGAACTTGTTTTCATAGACCTTATATGTCCTGACTAGACATCGCAATACAGCTCTGCAACGTCATCGAGTTTATCGTGAGACTATACCCAAGGAGATATAGCATGGAGTTAAAAAGAAGTAGATAAAACTCTTCGATAAATGAAACACTTAAAAATACCATAATGCTTTTGAAATTATATCTAGGTGTCGCTAGTGATAAAAAAGTAGCTGCCATTGTTAGTTGACATAATAGAAAGGTGTAGTATTTAGTACATGTATTTTTGAATATTTTTAAATGAATGATTCTTTTCATAATTGTAGGTTAAAGTACAGAATATATGAAGATAAAAATAAATTGAAAGATAAAATAATTTTGAATACGTAGGAACATTATCGTTTCAATTCTACTTTATATTGCGCTAATAATTTACTTTTACAAAATGGATAGTTTAAATGAATATTTTAGGGCTTTCGCTAAAGAAATGCTTGCAATGCAGGACTACTTATCTTATCCCAGCGCCACCTGAATGATTGTCTAAAACGATATGGTCGCTTTCTTAATTTGAAGTTTTCACTCCTTACTTTTACCTCCACGGTACATACGAGTATGAAGTTTGTTCCGTGAGCAGAAGAAGGAAACTCAAGAGGTAACGCACTCTTGCAGGAAAGAAGACCAGCTGCTTATTTCCTTCCCATCGCGAGCGTCACCCATTGACTGTTGCATTACTGTACATCTAATGTACATTAGATAAATCAAGGAAATTCCTTACACGACTTTCCCTACAGCCTAAAATTAATTTTCTATTTCTTTCTTTAGTAATTCATTAAATTCAATTCAATTGCGCAAAATAACAAGCGTCATCATTTGAAATAATACTGAATTTGCACTTTTAATTCAATTGCCGTTTTCATTTGGTAGCTTGAAGTAGTTTCAAAGGCGGCAAAAAAATTAAATATCAAAATGTGAAAAAACTAAAATATCACCAGAACGGCTAGTCCTAGTGCAATGGAGTTGATCTTATTTTTCTCGTCCTTAAAAATTACGTGTAAAACAAGTATTTAATTGATACATTTGAACATACGTATTATTTTATTATACATTTTGACGATTCTTAAGGGCCATTTCGAAAAAAAAAGTAGCCTCTTTTATACTGATATTTAATCAGCACCGGGGTAACTCACAAATGACTTACCCATCAAATCTTATGAAATTGTGTCAATTAATTTTTGAGGTTGAGTGGATACATACATTGCTCATACAGGCATAAACACACATATACAGATACACACATACAGACGTCACTCAAAAAATAGTTTTTTCGTGTTCTAGATGTCCTAAAATGTGTGCATCTGTTGAAAACTGGAGTTGCGATTTTCGACACAATTCCAATACATTCCATATACATTACCATGTATTGTAGGGAAAGTAATAGGCAGACACTCAGCATCGCATGCTAAAGTAAATGGCAAACGCAAAAATCCGTATGGATGGAATTTCCCAGTTCAATTAAATTTACCAGCTAATCATCTGCGAAATCCCAGTATCAACATATAGCGCGTAAATCTGGCTAGGGAAATGAAAAACCTAGTCTATTTCCGCTTCATCAAACATAAGAATCACTAGATAAGACAAATAAAAAGGTTTTTGTTCAAGCCGAAATCTTTCGTTTGTAAATCGTGATGTATTCGAAATAATTCATTTATTTTCTCGCGCATAGATCAGTTGAGTTCAAATTAAAAAGAGGTAGAAATCCTATTTCCAGTGTCTGAATTGCATAGAAATTGTACTTTTATTAGACGAAATTAATGTATTTTGGAAATGAGTCAAATACCGCCAGTAAAACTGTTGTTTTCAAGGAAAGAGGTTGAACACCCGAGCCATGGGTAATGTTGCGATGCATCCTCTGGAATCGTGGGTGTATATTCAGGATACAAGATTGAGTCTAAATTTCTGGAAAACTAACACGTTTACTTATAATCACGGACTAAACAGGAACAATATGAAAGTTCAGTAAAACAGCAATTTCGCAAACTGGCTCTACTAATTTCGCAAAACCGTCGCTACTATTCTCAAAACACTGAGGTAACTCGCAAATTAATGTCAAATGCACCAACAAGTGAAACACTTATACTCAAATCCAACGTGATGCACATATATCTAATTCAAATTTTCCAAGAAAAGTGTAACAATCTTCTGTTGATTGTAATATTTTGTTAATTTTATTGTAATTAGTTCAGTCAGCATTTTGTTGTAATTAGTTCAGTTATTAGTTAACAATTCTAAAGGTCTGACGGTGCCATACTAGTCATACCACAGTATTCGCCACTGGATAGCAAGGTGATTAGACTGGATAGTATGGATAGTACATGGGTTCATCCAAAAAGTTCAGTTAAACGCCAAATGTTCAAAAAACTGTGTCGTGGATCTTATGCACAATTATTTCGCTGTGAAAGAAGTAAATCCATTGCATTATGTAGGAGAAGTCATGTGCTACCCTCATTAGAATTTTTAGTCATACAATGGATACATCAGATGGATGTATGGTGTCCCAAGAAGGACTCCCGAACTTTAAAAATGAATATCTCGGAAACGGTTATAGATAAAAAGGTGAAATAAAGTGTATGTTTATTGGACATCCAGTGAAATTTACATATTGTGGTTTCAAGGAATATGTGAAAACTTTGTCAACAGATGGCGCTGATGGGCATATATAATCAAATCAGCTTCAACGCTTCCTTCCTTTCAAATTTTATGACTAAGTGTTGAATTTTCTTCCGATCTGGACCTTTCAATAAATTCGATTTCCCTTGAAATATACGTTGAAAGCTACACCTTGTCGCTGATGGTGTTCGAGCTCAACCGATAGTGTTCAACGGATGGTATTCGAGCTCAATGAAAATCCTTTGCTCCAATGAATACAACTCTCTCTCAAAGTATCTGTCCATCTTGTTCACTGCACAAAATATTGTTTCATGTTTCGACAGAAGAACACACAGAAGACTAAATGGACTATAGAACACACCACAATTTAAAGGAAATTTAAACGCGATTTATTGGCAATAATTTTAACTATTTTTAGAAAACCACCGTATGTAAATATTACTGGCTGTCCAATAAACATACACTTTATTTCACCCTTTTATCTGTCAATGTTTACGGGATATTCCTTTTAAAGTTAGGGAACCCTTTTTGTGCCACTCAGTACATCAAGTCTATATATCTTTACAAAATGCTAGTTTCAGTATAGACCAGAAAAATCTCACAATAAAATCATAATATTAACGCATTTCTGTGACAGTAAACAATAGAATATCAAGAGAAGAAATGTTTGTTTTATTTCAAACTTCATCACTTGCGTTTGCGAGGTTGACATTTCAGATAATTAATTCACTTTGTCGAACACTGCCTAATTAAATTCGAATTAGAGTAAATAGAATTCCCAATTTTGAGGTTTGAATTTCAAAGAAATTTCCATTCTTTTTAAATGAAATTGAAGCGGAGAATAAATTTAGGTTTTGTTTCGGAATTTAATTCACAACAAAATTGTTGACGGTTCTTTGATACAAAATTAACTGTTGCGATTGTATTTTATTATTCTGAAGAAAAGCAGTATTTTGAGCTATATACATTATAATGGCGATATGACTTAGTGGCCTTTTGAATTGTTTCAGTTTTTAATTTTATGTTCATTTATGAAAGAATGTGTTTAATTAATTAATATTTTTTATGCATATGACAGGAACTGAAATGCTATTTCTGGTATATTCATTAAATTACTGAAATATCGATAAAACATGTTTGTGTTTATTATTATACAAGAATCGCTAGAATTCTTTTTCTTCACGGATTTGTGGCTTTATAGTACATACTCCCAGAATCCGCTAAAAAGGTTCGTTCTGAAAGTTAAGATCATGCTCCACTTGCGGGTCTTTTCGCGGTTTTTTATGAACCGCCTATGAACCATCTGAGCATTTGTCGACATTAAATACGTTCCATAATGGTAAGCAAAATTATGTCATAACAAGTTCTCTCTTTTACAGTTTCGTGTTTTAAATTATTAAATTAATCTCTGTTTTAACTTCCGGTCATCGTCGAGTACATTTCCTCGTGCTATATGAAAAAATCTGATGTGGGCAACACATGACTTTCCTTATATAATGCAATGAATTTACTATTTTTACAGTTAAAAAATGTTATTCTTATAGTAGATACTTTTATGCTTTCCAAGATATCGAATTTTTTTCAATTAGTCGCCATTTTCATTGATTTAGCGTCATTTTTATCCATTTGGCGAGATTTTTGTTAATTTGGCAACAATTTAGAATGTCGCCAAGTTGGCGACATTCCGCCAAATTCGTCGCCAAAATCTCGCCAAGCGTTATGGACGGAGAAATAAGTTATTCTTACAGCAGATAAATGACTATTGGCGTTCAAATACAAAAGTATTACTCAAAGTATATTTTTTCATGAATGGAACGAGCTAGATCCACGAGAATGATGTCACCCAATTTATCGCATAGTATTACATATGAAAACTGAACATGTTTCTCAATAGGGAATATTTTCCTTTTATTTTATATGACTTTTTGATAACTTTTTTGAAAAATGTGAAATATCTCGAGAACGATTCATGTTAGCGTTCTAAAATTTATGTCAATCGTTTTCTAATGAAAAATTACATAAGAAATGTCTATTTGCGTAACTTTATTAGCGGTTTTGACTTTTGACGATTTTTTCAAAATTTCACTCGAAAATTTAGGGGGGGGGGGGTTCTGACCATTCGATTGCGTATAAATCCAGTGTTTACGGATTGTGATTTTTTTTCCAAATTTTGTTCGAATCGGTCCATTCGTTCGTCAGTTATCGTCTCCACAGACTCACTGACACACACACACGCACATACTTTCACACACACACACACACACACACACACACACACACACACACACATACACACACACAGACATCACTTCAAAAATGTTTGATTCGTGATCAGGGATGCTTGAAACGTGACCTCCCGTCGAAAACTCGAATTCGAATTTTCGACCCCGTCACAATACTTTCCTTATACATTATGCATATAAGGAAAGTAAAAATAATAGCAATATATCATTTATAGATTCGTCGAATCTGCGTAGACATCTTGTATTTTGCTTAATGGAATATTTTTTCATTGAAGTACGATTGGTACATTAAGCCGAATATATGCGTTCTAATTGCAAAAGAAAATGTAGGCAGCGCAGTTTGTGTAACGCAAATGAAAACAAGAACATTAAATTCTAGAAAACGAGCTGGAAGAGAATATTTCTGAATATAGTTAGAAGAAAATGTGGAAAGTCTTGATCTTTGCAACAAAGGATTTCATTGTTTTGCAAAGAACGGAGATGTGCACCGTCTTTCCAATTACACGAGTAACACTTAAACCCCATCCATGAAAAAGAATATGAGAGAAAATTATTTTCTAAAAATAAAGCTGAGTTGCAACTTTGAGCTTGTAGTAATATCCTGAGGGTAGAGTTGTTTCCTATCGTTACACAACATAGAGAAGAAAAATATACTTTTTCGCCGTTAGCAAGCGAATATAATAGTTATACGTATTTATTTCTTATCTCTCAATTTAAATAATCTTGCTCTGAAAAAAAAATTAAAAGAAAAATGAAAAAATTGAATGAAAAATTTAAAAAAAAAAATTAAAAGCTTAAAGTTTTACTAAGAAATGTATTGGAGTAATGAAATTTCAAATTTCAAATGAGAATAGTTTAGAGGTTTTTTTCAGTATAGAAGTTCGGTGGAAGGAATTGAGAACAGATTTTGGATGGTTTACTGAAGAAAAGTAAAAACAGACGATAATAGCAACTACGATAATAGCAAATGTATTTCATCTTTTCAACCCCGGTTCAATCCAAAACTAATTGGGTGATATTATCCATTTATATTCCCATAGGTCCCACAGACCGTCTGAACAACATACTAAAATTTCATCTTGATAAAGTCATTTTTCATAAATGGGGTCCAAAGAATTTTGATGAAAAGTTCAAGTAAATTTAGGACTGACCGGGTCTTATCCTGTTTCTGGATGCCCTGTGGTCGTAGGCCGGAAAGGTAAACATAAGCTCATTTGGGGATAGTAAGGAAGTTGTTGTAAAATTTAATAGCATTTTTTCTTAACACAGGACTTGGATATCTCCAGACGGGTGAGGCATACAGAAGGATGTGCCTGAAAACGGATTTTTAATGGGGCATTTTATTGAAAGTGCTGACAAGAAATGTGTGCTTTTGAATAAGCGATAAAGCAAGCTAAAGGCGATGTTAGCTTTCCTTATTGCTTCCAGATCATGGGGATGTGGGTAGAACAGCCAAGTGTTTATCGCCCGGGGTTGCAGTCGGACGATAAAAGTCCAATTCTTGCAGGAATCGAACTCCGGTCGTCTCGGCATGCCTCCGGCCAAACTGTTCCAGTGTACACGCAGAGTACGGCCACTTAAAATATGTGAGTTCATAAGGTTTCCCTAGAGGTTGGTGGTAAGGGGAGGAGGGTACGGTCTCTGTGGATGCCGGCCACACTGGATTTCGGTCTAAATTGGGTGGCATTTTCCGGCCGTCCAAACCGATACCTTACACCATTGGACAAGTCAAACGGCTTGGGTAAAAACAAAGTATATGGGAGTTCCATGCGAGATGTCGATCTAAAATTACTCCCAGGTATATGAATTGGATCTCACAGTAAATGGGGTGGTTGTCAAGAAGTGCCAGCTGGTACTTTCAAGCCAGTCCTTTCAATAAGTGTCAGCTGGAAAGGCAGCCTTTGAACTCCCTTCACGCATTCGCTTATCAGGCGCCGCCGCATTGGTATAGAATAAATTACTGAATCGAGAAATATGTTTACAATAATTACAACATTCTGTAAAAGTATTAATAACAAGACAATTTACTAAATAGGTGGTTTTACTTTTTTTACAATACATGGTAATGTATAGGGAAAAAATTGGAATTGTGTCGAAAATTGCAAGTCGAGTTTTCGACGAATCTACACGTTTCGAGAACTCTAGATGCCCCAGAATATATTTTTAGCATAATATCTTTGTATTTGCCTGTGAAATGCACGTGTCCGTTCTAGCTGAAAAACTATTTGAACAAATTTCACAAAATTTTGTAGATAAGTCACTTGTGTGTTAACCTGGTTCTGATTAGAAGATATTCGTGCGATTCGGAAACACAGAACCTGACATTTTTTTTGCAAAATGGACCGCAAAACTCGTATGTATCTACTCAAGCTTAAAGACAAATTGATTCAACTTCACAAAATTTGGTAAATAAGTCACTTATGGGTCACTCTGGTGACGATTAGATTTTAGTACGATTCGGAAAGAAAGAACTTGCCTATACTTGTGAAATAGCAGGCAAATTTTGTCAAAATCTAAAATAAAATATTATGTATGCTCAAATGTATCAATAAAATGGTTGCTTTATACGTAATATTTGACGATGAAAACAATAAGACCAACTCCATTACTCTAGGTCTAACCGTTCATGATATATTGAAGGTTATTCGTATATTTATTACGTCGCTTTCGAAATTACGCCCAGTCGCCAAATGAAAAGGAATATCACATAAAACTGCAAATTTAGTGTATATTTCAAATAATTATCCATGCTATTTTGTGCAATTAAACACAACTTAACGAATTGTGAAAGAACAAAACAGGATTTGAATTTGAGTCTGTAGGGAAAGTCTTGAGCTGCCCACATCAGATTCAGCTTTAAATTGTTGTTTGCGCGATTAAACATAGAAACAATTGTTCAGCAGCTTAGATGTTTTGAAAAGACTCATTTTTTCCAGTTCTCCTTTCATGTTTAGAAAGCAACCTTTATTATTTATTTAATTTATACATTTCTCAATATCGCGAATAGTGCTTAGAAATAAATGGGTGTCAATACAACTTTGAGTGTCAATAAAACTTTGAATGAGTGTCCATACAACTGTGAATGAGTGTCAATGAATAAGTGTCAGTACAACTTTGAGTGAGTGTCCATACGACTTTGTACGAGTGTCAATGAATAATTGTCAATACAACTTTGAATGAGTGTCCATACGACTTTGAAATGGATGATTGTCAATATAGAGTTTGAAATTAATGAGTGTTAATACAAGAAAAGTGACAGTAAAGTGACTTCAATTGAATAGCAATCCATGATTAAGAAACCGCTGATAATGGAAATATCGAGAAAATACTTTTGTTGTGTTAATATTTATTCTTCCGACACCGTTATAGCTTGTGATAATCATGTATTAAACATTTTCAGCTAATTCATGACTGAAGCTGTTTACAAAATGGGACGCAAATCATGCTGTGTTATCCTTTTCTTTATTTATTACTTCCCTTATATACAATAATGTATAAGGAAAGTATTGGAACGGGGTTGAAAATTCGAATTCGAGTTTTCGACGGGAGAGCATGTTTAAAAAATCCCTGATCACGAATCAAACATTTTTGAAGTGATGCCTGTGTGTGTGTGTGTGTGTGTCAGTGAGTCTGTGGATTTGTCTGACGAACAAATGGACCGATTCGAACAAAATTTGGTACAAAAATTAAAATCCGTGAACACTGGAAGCCTATTGTTTTTATACGCAATCGAATGTTCAGAACCCCTTAAATTTCCGAGTGAAATTTTAAAAAAATCGTCAAAAAATCAAAACGTCTAATAAAGTTACGCAAATAGACATTTCTTGTGTAATTTTTCATTAGAAAACGATTGACATAAATTTTAGAACACTAACATGAACCGATCTCGAGATATTGTACATTTTTAAAAAAAATTATCAAAAAATCTTATAAAATAACAAAAAATATTTCCTATTGAGAAACATGTTCACTTTTTATATGTAATACCATGCGATAAATTTGGGGACATCATTCTCGTGGATCTAACTTGTTCCATTCATGAAAAAAGGTACTTTGAGTAATACTTTTGTATTTGAACGCCAATAGTCTTTATCTGCATTAAGAATAACTTATTTCTCCGTCCACAACTCTTAGCGAGATTTTGGCGACGAATTTGGTAGAATGTCGCCAGCTTGGCGGCTTTTTTAAATGTTGATAAATTAACGAAAAACTCGTCAAATGGATAAAAAAGACGCCAAATCAATGAAAATGACGACTAATTGAAGAAAATTCAATATCTTGGAAATAATATAAATATCTACAATAAAAATAATCTATTTTTTTTACTGTAAAAGTAGTAAATTCATTGCATTATATAAGGAAAGTCATGTGCTACCCACATCAGATTTTTTTATAAATAACAATTGAATTATACTTTGAGGATGAAAATCCTTACTCCACTGGTTCATACACTAATTCTTTACTATTAACAATTATTAGAGGATGTTATATGTATACAGGCTTCCTAGGAAAATATTTGTAGGGAAAAGTTCATGACTGCACACGTTTGATCCATGGGCGCCCATAGAGCGTATTCCAGGAAAAGGCAAACTCAAGGATAAAACATACAACGTTGACAAGCAAGATGCTCGTATTTATGATTTTGAACACTCAGGAGAGGGCAGAGGACTTCGTTCGCCCTTCTCCATGGTCGCACATGCTTCAGTCTATCTATAATATAGTAAAGTAACCATGCCCTATCTATTAAAATTTATTGCAGTGCCCCTAGCGCAGAACTCGAAAGGTTAAGATACGAACCCGTGACCAAAGCTAGATTGATGAAAAAAGCTTAGTAGTAGGAATCAACAATGAAACTGTTACAGAAGACATTATAGAGAAGTCCTCCCAATATGGTATGATTTGGGCAGAGTCGGGAATTGAACTAGCGTATCCTCGAAACATCTGTATGCTGCATTATTGTCTTATTTGTGCTTAAACACGTTGGTCAAGATTTCCTTATCCTTTACCCTAAGTGTTTTCTACTTATTGATTTAAAGTCTTTGTTAACTAAAGAATGCTCTACAGAAGAAAACAAGAAAAAGATGAAAAGATAATTTACATTTTTTGACAATTACTTTGCGAAATTAAACTTAATTGAATATTTTTTAGTTTTCCATGGCAAACCGTGGTGTTCCAAATGTTCTGAACACGAACACTTTCCCCATTTACTTAATGTTGAGTTTGACTTTCAATGAGAAATGGAGTTTCAGAAAAATCTAACCAAAATGGCTCTCTCTCTCTCTCTTTATTATTTTTTTTAAATATTAAAATACGCAAAATAATTACTCATATCAAAACAAAGTGCCCTAAAATTCCCGAAAAACTTGAAATAATATCATATCGCGTAAAACTCACGGTAAAAGTTTAAAAAAATACCTTAACAAAGGCTTCAGCTTAGTTTATTATGACACAAATTTATATATATTTGAACAATGTTTCATTCAGTATTGACAAAATAATTAACCACTCGACTTTCTCATACCGGAATTCATTTTTAAGTAGCAAGGGATTTTTTTTGCAAATTTTACAATTTTTCGTTTTTAAATCTGTATCATTAGTCCAAATGATCATAATTATAGCGTGTTACTATTCATTTCAAAGATCTTGAAAAATGTTTCCATTGATACCAAGTTTGACAATGTTCCCCCCAGAGGGAGCGAGTGACGTCACGAACAAAAAATTGTATCATTGCTATTGTTCATTACAATGATTGAAACTATTTAGTTTCGTGATCACTGATCCATAAATAATCCTTTTTATGAATGATTATGTCAATTTTTGTCCTACACTGCCATGTTAAGGAAGTATAAAATTCCGAATTTCAAAAAATTGTAGTTTTTACTTTCCTTATATACAATAATGTATAAGGAAAGTATTGTGACGGAGTCAAAAATTGGAATTCGAGTTTTCGACGGGAAAGCACGTTTCAAGCATCTCTGATCACGAATCGAACATTTTTGAGATGATATCTGTGTGTGTGTGTGTTTGAGTCTGTGGAGACGATAACTGATAAATGAATGGACCGATTCGAACAAAATTTGATAAAAAATTAACAATCTATGAATACTGGAAGCCTATTGTTTTTATACGAAATCGAATGTTCAGAACTTCCCTAAATTTTCGAGTGAAATTTTGAAAAAAATCATTAAAAATCATAACCTATAATAAAGTTACGCAAATAGGTATTTCTAATGTAATTTTTCATTAGAAAATGATTGACATAAATTTTAGAACGCTAGCATAAACTGTTCTTGAGATATTGCATATTTTTCAAAAAAATTATAAAAAATCATGTAAAATTAAAAAAGCATTACCTATTGAGAAACATGTTCACTTTTCATATGTAATATCATGCGATAAATTGGGTGACATCATTCTCGTAGATCTAGCTCGTTCCATTCATGAGAAATGATACTGTGAGTAATACTTTTGTATTTGAAAGCCAATAGTCATTTATCTGCTGTAAGAATAACTTATTTCTCCATCCATAACGCTTGGCTAGCTTTTAGCGACAAATTTGGTGGAATGTCGCCAACTTGGCAACTTGTTTAAATGTTGTTAAATTAACGAAAATCTCGCCAAATGAATAAAAATGAGGCTAAATCAATGTAAATGGCGACTAATTGACGAAAATTTAATATCTTGGAAAGAATATATCTACTATAAGAATAACCTATTATTTTTACTGTTAGAGTAGTAAATTCATTGCATTATATAAGGAAAGCCATGTGTTGCCCACATCAAATTTTTTAGAAACATTTTATAAGCTACGTGTATTATCAGAAAATACAAGTTCAATAGGCATCAATTTCGTTCCCGTGAAGTTGGCAATGTGTGAATGACATCATGGACGTCTTCATCAAATATTTTTGGGGAAGGTCCCCAAATTGACTTTTTCAAGTATTATGACATTATTGTTAAGATGTATTTAGTTTTAAATTAACCACAGTTTTCTTATAGGGTTACTTTTCACACTGGCTACGAAAAGAAATTATTGGATGTATGCTGCACGGTTTATCAATGGAATATTTGTTAATATTCAATTTATAAGTACGTAAACCCCAACATTTGAGGTATGCTGGAAGAAAAATATTTAAAATGTGTAGTTTGTAACATGCAAACTTTTATTTTAATAAGGACGAGGGGGTGTATGGCTTTTGTTCTCAAGTGGCAAAATTTGTTAGAGAATTAATTCGATTTTCTATATATATATATATATATATAAAATACACACCAAGAACGACTGATTTCTTGTAGCTGTAATACTTTTCCGAATCTTTTTAAATTGATTGTTATAGGAAAACAACACCAGAAAAGAAAGGTTTTAGACAATTGTGCAAGAATTTATATACTATTATTAATTCCAAGCTCTGTTGAGTGTATCACAAATTACATTTTTGTAAAAATATCATTTGAAAACATTGGAATAAAACAATTAATTCTTTATCGCATAGGCTGTTTATAAAGGAAAAACAAAACATCATATTTCATTCTTTAAAATATATACTTTTAGAAATGTTTTGCAAATTTTAAATATAGAAACTTATTAATGTTTTTCTGATTTTAAAAACAATTTGAAAATAAGTATTTAAAATAAAATCATAGCTAAGCAAAACGAAAAAAAATATGAGAAATTGAAAGAATAAATACATTATCAAAAGAGAATATTTACCAAAAGTGAATAATATTTTGTTACGGTGAATTCAATATTCTTTTGAACAAAGCTTTATTAAATATTATTGTTTAAAAATAATTTATTTTTGTTTAATTTTGAAGTATATATCAGCATAAAGAACTAAACGTAAAGCGTATAAATAATAATTTGATCATACGGAAACCTTTGGAATTTTTCAGTCGACAGAATGTTTTATGTGCTATCGAATATGACGGTATTTATTTTAGACACGTGTGTTAGGTAAATTATGTAGGATTTTATATGTGCAGAAAATATTTTGTATAGTTTAAACTTTTTAAATAATGAAAATGTAGAAGGGCGCAATGTTTTTTCATTTATAGCTGTATTATTTTCCATATAATGTATTACATTTCATAACAGCTTTGGAGTTAAAATAGTTTTTTTTTCTAAATATGGCAATAATGGCAAAAGTCTTATTGATTTAAAGTTGAAGCATATTTGGCTTCAACTTTATTCTTCAATATTTTGGTTGACAATGGAAGCCAATCCAATGAAACAACATTAGCTTATCTAAATGAATAAAATTGAAAATTTGTCTGTGTGTGTGTTTGTGTCATCATCATGGGGAATTTTGTGGGTAGCCGTGAAATAGCTCCACTTAAAATTTAGTCCATGTTTTGAGTTTCTAGGACCATGGTTGTCGAGATATTAATAAACAAGAAAGATCAATCATGCATAAAGTATTGATTATGAAACACTTTCCAGCTGAAATGCAATTTTATTTAAATATCTCTAAAATTCGATGCATTCAGCACTGACATATTTTAAATCATCACAGTACTACAATAATTTATTATATTTGAAAACTTAAAACTTCGTCCAAAAAAGAATGAACTTTATTCAAATGACGTCCGATATCGAAATATAAATCGTTTGGTTCTCTATGTAAAAGCCCTGAATATTTCATTCATACACTTTTATTCCAGACTCCAGAGTTAAATAATTTTTGGGGAAACAGCTAGGACCAGGCAATGAGTTATGGGATGGGCCCCGAGTTTGTTAAACATCTGGAAAAGAACTCACCTCCTTTCAATTTATAAGATGTTTTGGAGTAGAAATATTAGCCTCCCAACCAATTGGCTGTAAGCTAGGGTTATCCATATATTAAAACCAGGGAAACCACGGGGTCCTATAGACCTATCGCATTGACATTCATTCTTGCCAAGACATTTCAAGGAATATTGTCCTCCAGACTCAAATTTTTCTTGGAATCAAAAGAATTTATCGGTGAAGAACAGGCGGGTTTTCGCAGTAACATGTCCTCTACTAATTCAATAATGAAGATAGTGCATATGATCAAATCAGGTTTTAACTTAAAACGAAGTTCTTTGGCCGTCTTCGTAGATTTCCAGGGAGTTTACGATACGATATGGAGAGGGAAGCTCTTATACAAATTACAATCATATGGAATAGGTGGATACATGTTGAGTTGGATAAGAAGATTTTTAGCCCAAAGATGGGTGAAAACAAGGTGGAATGAGGCGGAATCCCATTTCCGCCAAAGTAAAGTTGGTTTACCGCAGGGAGCGGTTAGCAGTAGTTCTCTTTTTATTGTTTATATTAATGATCTTATATTAAAGTTGAAAGAGATTCAAGACATCAACGTTTCCATATTCGCAGACGATGTGGTTATATGGACCGAAGCGAAAAACTCTTGAAAATATCAGGATCAAAAGCAGAGCTTAGAAAATACAATGAACAAGGCGCTGGAAATCCTTCAGGCTTGGTCCAAAGATAATAACATGCTAATCAACAAAAATAAAACAGTGTATCAATTCTTCTCTCTGAGAAAAGTGAACATGGATTTTGATTTGGTGATCGAAAGCGCAGTAAAAGCAATAGTACAAAATATCTCGGTGTAGTGCTGGACAAAAAATTAAGCTTTACTGATCATGTGAAAGCTACAAAGGAAAAGGTTGAAGATAGAATCACTATTATGAAAAGACTTTCAGGTGCCAAATGGGGCGGCACGCAAGCAACCTTAAATAAGATGTACAACATATACGTGAAAATCATAATTAAATACAGAAGTGAGGCCCTGATTTCTGCTTCTAAAGTTGAAAATCGGTATACTGGAAAGAGCTCAGAATAAAGTTATCAGTGTAATTATTGGAGCAGTCAAGACCACACCAATTGCAGCAATGCAAATTTATACTTCCAATCCCCCCCCCCATCTTCACAGAAATCAAGAGGCAAGCAGTAGGAGTTTACATTAAAATGTTGGTTTCTCAAAGAGCAGAATGGTTACAAGATCATCAACCTAGCTCTCTAAAAACGCAAATTTCTCCAGTAGAAGTATGTCAGAAAATACTTGAGGAATTTGATGCTGACATACCAATGGAAAATGCTAAAATCTAATCAACCCTTTTGATTATATGGAAATCAAAAATAATCTGACAGTTCTAGAATCGGGGAAAAAGCTATCCCAGAGGTTGTTTTGAAAGCAACATCATTACGTATGATCAACGAACAGTAACCGGAAGATGAATGAACTCGAGTATATACAGATGAATCTCGAATTCAAGACAGAGCGGGAGCTGGTGTCCATAGTACATTATTTTCCCATCGTGCCCCTGTCGGCCGCTATATGTCCAATTTTGATGCCGAGATCTTCATAATTCATCTAGCACTCAAAAATCTGGAAACCAAAACCAATAGTGGTTATTTTGGTTGATTCTATATCAGCCATCCAAACCTTCACGTAAAATCACTGCTCTGAGACTATGGTCGTGTCTGAACCTTCTTAAAGGTAGGGAGAAAACTATTGTCTCCCAGTGGATTCCATCACACGTCTGCAGTGAAGGCAATGGACAGGCAGATTTGCTTGTAAAAAATGAAACCTACATTCAGCACGATATGATACTTGTTATACCGGACTCACTCAAAAGACACGTTTTTGAAAAATTTGAAGAAGTGAATAACTCCGATATGGTGGAAAAATTGAAAGGTAAAACCTTGGAAAACATTCAAGACTATTGGAAATCGTATGGCCACGAACTTCGCAAGGCGGCAGTGGCAAATTTCAGGCTACATACTGAACATGACTGCTTGGCTGAACATTTGTTGAAAATCGGCATATTTCCCACGGATATTTGTCAGATTTGCAATTCTTATACAACTCATCCTACAATCACTTGTTTACATTCTGCATCCATTAAAATTAGGCTTCGTTGTAGAAATAATCAAAGTTTGATGATCATTTAAACTAAAAAATGTTGTAATTGCGTTGACACAGAATATAGTACATGCACAGAAAATATGCAAAGATAAAGCGGTTTTAGGACGGATAAACACTAAATGTAAATATAAAAGAATTTTTAAAATCACGATTTTGGTACTGGGAAAAAAGATCGATGCCCTATTTTATTTTGAAGAGGGTCACGTGATCTCATCATTTTATATGGGTGTAATTATTATTTTAATTTTTATTTAAAAATTACCAAACATATTTTGCTGAAATTTTCTTTATATATTTTATGGGATAATTTGAATGTTTCTTAAAATTTCCAAAGCAATTTGTGAATTTCAACTTTGCTTAAAAAATGTTTGAAAAATTAGCTCCCATAGGGTTCAATGTATTTCATTTTTTCAACCCGAGTTCAATCCAAAACTAATTGGGTGATATTACTTATTTACATTCCTGTCTCATACATACCGTATCAACAATATACTAAAAAAATAAATTAGATAAAATTTAAAAAGAAATAAGGTAAAATACATTTCTGGTGAAAAAGCGTATGTTGAATAAATTGAAAGAAAATAATATATATCTTTTCTCGGACTTCATAGAAACATATAAAAGATATTTCATTCATCTAATTAATATATTTTTAATTCTTTTTCAAATTTTTATATACAAACTTTTTTTGACTTGTTTAAAAATTAGAAAACATTAATAATATGTTTTATTAAACTAAAGTCAGTAATAAAGAAAAAGCTGAACAAACACATTATTAAAAGAAAAGATCTGCCAAGATTAATTTTTTACTGCGATAGTGATCTTCTTTAGAACGAAAATTTATTAAACGTCATTGCTTCATGGAAACACATTTTATTTTTAGTTTGAATTTTATTTATAGAGAACAATAAAATGGTAGATGTTTAGAGTGAAAAAATAATTGTTTTATTCGATAACTCTTTTTTTTTGCAATCCACAGAGGGTTCTCACGCCTTTCAAATATGACAATCTTTATTTTTGGCTCATTCATTGTCTATATTTTAGTGAAATTTTTATATCATAAGAAAATATTTTATATCGTTTAGAAATTTTTCAGCAAGAAGAATGTATAGTATGCAGTTTAAAAAAATGTGTCTTTTTCCATACAACATATTACATATCATTAAAATATTATTTTTCTAATCAAAGTAAGTTTTTTTTTAAAATACGCAATTTTGGGATATATTCTAAACATTTTACAATTTTTGGTTTCTATTTCTACATATATTTGGATTAACAGATGAATCAACGCAATTATCATGAACCCAGTTAAAAAACAGTTCATTGAAAATAACGCTAATTAATTAGTCGATTATAAAATTAACGCACCGAATTGTTTTCTTAAATAATATAAGCGTTTGAAATTATTAAAAAGGAATATTAAGCATGAGATCATTTGTGTTTAATTACCTATTCTAATACATTTTATGTTACAAATAAATAAAATTACAAAATCGGTGATGTTACCTGGATAAAGAAACATTTGAATAATCTGCAATGATTTTAAAATTATGTGTATATCATTTATTAATTTACTTTGATCAATATTTATTAAGAATTTCAAACGAAAATGACCTTCAAAGAACGTTCAAAATCTGCTGTTGAAAAACTAAATAAAAAAAAACTGGTTTGGCTCTCTAGTATTATTTGTAATGTTACGGAATTGGAAATCTCTGGTTTAATTTTCCATTCCGGTCTATTTCCTTTAATTTCTTTTTCGATCATTTGTTTTCTTTTTACTGGATATTAGTTATTTTTCAGCAGTTTTAATTGGCAAAGTTAGCTTATATAGTTCCCAAATCCAGTTGGTTTCTTCATATTAGTTTTTTAATTGTTTTGCTAATTGTTCCCAATTGATTTGCTATAATGTTCAATTGTTTTGCCAATTGTTTCGTTCACTCTTCATGTTTTGTTATTTCCTTTCCTTCATAGTTTTTACCGTTCTAAGTATCTTGTTTTTCGTTTTCCTTCCTCCTCAGGTCTACATCTCCTTTCTCACTTACCGTTAACTTTTCCCTTACCTTTAACAACTATTGCAGATGCTGAACTTACTAGAAAAAGTGAGGTTGCACTTCTTTGCTGTTCTGTTCCTTTCTTCGTACAGAATATATAATTTAAAGAAACTCGAATTCACAATTACATGTAAATTTCTGTAGTATTCCAATCGATATTCTTATTTAGAACATTCTATTAAAATATTTAATTTAATTCTTCTACAATTAAGTATAAGAACCTCTGTTCTCGTTATACAAAATTATTTGCAGACAGATCTGAAGAGCGTTAACATGATATTGGTCCATCAATACCCGTACCATTTTCCTTCTGTTTCAATAGTTAGAAAAGACACAATGTATGAGTTTGATAAATCTTTGTCAAAATAAAATAAATGATGAAAAAAATTGAAAATCTACATATAAAGAGGAGAATTCTGGAGTTTTACGGTGCGTATGACATCAAATTTTGAAAGCGAAGCTGGATATTGGAATCTTTTAAACTCATGTACAACAATGGATATTATGATACCTACTTTTGTGTTGTGGCTAAGTAGACAGTGATTGAGTGTTGTCTTTTATTAAGAATATATCACATGAATGAACTGGTTTGTTAAATTACATACGAGAATAATGCCTGCCTGTCTCACTAGTATGAATGATTCTAGTAATCTTTAAACCCGAAGTTTGTAACTGCTATAATTTAGTCAAAAATGTAATGCTGTTCATTTATAAAATATACATAATTATATCCATTTCTTTATCATTTAACTTGAATAGAAATAGAATAACATATCGTCTGCCGTTTAAACACATTTGATTTATTCGCGGTACTAAGCAACCTATATAAATGAAATTGAAAATCTGTCTGTCTGTCTCTTTGTCCTTTCATCACGGGAGAACGGCTGAACCGAATTTGATGAAATTTCATGGGTTGCCTGGAAATAGTCCCACTTAAAATTTAGTCCATGTCTGGAGTTTCTACAATCAGTGGTTCTCAAGATATTAGTAAAAAACGAAATTTTCGTTTGTCCCATCATCACGGGAGAACGGCTGCACCGAATTTGATGAAATTCTGTGAATAGCCTTTAAATAGCTCCCCATAAATTTACTCTACGTTTTGAGTATCTAAGACCAATGGTTGTCGAGATATTAATGAAAAACGAAACTTTTTCCTAGGAGTTCTACTCTTTAACTTCGTGGTTTATCCAAACGAAAAGCTTGAAAATCGTTTGAAAGTGAATTAAAACCTTATCTCTGAATTTGACGGGAGATTTTTTACGCTAATTAGTCACTTTATGAGAACATGAATTGTTTGAAACACGCTTTAAATGGAAAGTCTATCTCCATGGTTTACTTTTCACAAGCTCTTACTGAACAATGAAAAGTGTAAATAAATCAAAATGGTTATTTAATTTCGCAGTTTATGAGGAAGATTTTATCTTATATGATGTTGTTCAGAAATGCAATTAAATTAAAGTCTATCTGTTAATTTTTATTATTATTCTTTCGATTTGAATAATAAATAAATGGATATAAAAATATATTTTAGAAAAGAACGATTTGATTTTTCTTATAGCACTTTTGACTGGATAATATCAATTATGGTCTTCAGGTTTAAACGTTATTATTATTAATATTTTTGGGGATTATTGATTCAGGGATTATTGATATGTTCAAGTTATTATGCAATTGTTTTATTCAGACAAAAATTGTTTAAATTCATATATTGTACGTTGTACGAGTAATCTTCTACAAATACACCGGTATATCTTTTAATCTACGAGAATATAAGTAGTACAGGTATATTGGCATATGTTTTGATATATATTGGCATATATTGGAATCAAGTACGACCTTCTGGTATATAGAGTACAGGATTATTGATATTTTTAATTTATTAAGTCATGTATTTTATTTTGGCAAAGATTTTTGAGACTCATATTGTAATACGGGTAATCTTCTACTAACACACTGGCATATTTTCTAATCTGCGACAATTTAAGTAGTACGGGGTTGCATATATTTATTCAATTCCTTTTATTTTGTAAATTTGCTTACAAAAGGGGACAGGATGTTTTATTCTTCAAATCTGCCCGTGAAGATAATTTTGCGTAGTGAGAACAGATATTCTTAAACTTCTCTTTAGGAGCAATAAATTTAATATTTTAACAGAATTTGCACATGATTGCGAATTATAAGTTTCTTTATATTATATACTCCGTACGAAGAACGGGTATGCTGCTAGTATGATATAATTTTCTTTAAATAAATTTGCGGAAAAATATCGTCTGTATAATGCTATTTCTATAGAAGTTTTAATTGTGCGATTTTTATTATCTCGACAACTCCTGGTCATAAAAACTCAGAACATGGACTAAATTTTAAGTGATACTATTCTAAAGCTACCCACAAAATTTTATGAAATACGGGAAAGTCGTTCTCTCGTGATGATGAGACAAACACAGAGACAGACTGACAGATTTTCAATTTTATTAAATAGATGTTTATTTGAAATTTCATTTTTTGAATGGATGAATCAGTGGCGTAACTAGTATTAAGGGCCATTAAGAACTAAGAAACATAGAAAACCAGAGCGGGTTGTGATATTTATGGCGCACTTTTCCCCTAAAGAATATAATTGAAAATCAAAAGTATTGTATTGTTATTTTAACAATTATGCGTTATTCATAACTAATTATACTGATCTTTATGATAAATACAAAAACAATTTTACACAAAGTATACATGATTGACAAAAATTGGTAAAATTAGTGGAGCTACAAAAAGAAGGGTAATAAAAAAGGCAGATAAATTAATGAAAATATTCAAAATTTCACATACTTTCACTTATGAAATTGATCCCCTAAAGTATAAAGTATTTTCTTAAATGTTTTTATTTTTGGTGACTATAAAAACATTTAAGAAAATACTTGTTGGTTTTAACCCCTAAAATTGAATGTAATAATTAATAAAAACTGAAATGTAATAATAAATCAAATTACTATTTGACTTTTTCATGCGCGTCATTTTTTGTGCGTTTTCTAAACTATTTCACTTATTAGCAAATATATCTAAGAGTTCGCGATCTTGGAGATAGATGGTGCTTTCTCTTCATTGACTTTCCCATCCCGCCATCTATTTAAGTGGAATAGTTCGTGAGATGAGAAATAGATGGCGCTGGCGTTCAATTGAGTTTTTCACGTTCGCCATCTATTGCGCATTTCTTAAACTATTTCTCTTAGAAGCAAATCAATCTAGAAGAAAAAAATCGCGAAATGAGAAATAGATGATTCTGTCTATACATTAATTTTTCCACGCCCACAATATGTAGACAATTTCTTGAACAATATTTCTTATTAGTAAATCAATCATTTATCTAAGATAAATGTATTTCTTTAAGTAGGACACTTTTTAAGTAGGATAAATTAATTAAGCAGGATAAATCATTTACGGAGAACCCAACATTTTTGGGACTTCCAATTTAAAGCGATTTAATATAATGCTTTTATTTTAAGGGCAAAATTTTAATTATGGTAGAACTGAGATTCAGGAGAGCAGTTACATATATTGTTTAAGGGATGTTACACCGTTGATAAGATGGTTATATAGATATCGATAATGATCACAATATATTTGCAAATATATATATATAATACTAGCAGTACACTCGTTCTTCATATGGAGTATATAATATAAAGAAACTTAAAATTCACTATCATGTGCAAATTCCTACAGTATACTAAATGATATAGTTCATTAAAATATTTAATTTAATGCTCCTAAAAGGAAATTTAAGAGTATCTGTTCTAGCTATACAAAATTATCTTCACGGGCAGATCTGAAGAATAAAACATTCTGGATCCGTATGTAAACAACTTTACAAAAAATGTGAAGTTGAACCAATATATGCAAAATAAAAGCGCTATAATTGTATGGGATCTACTTATATTCGCGAATATTAGAAGATATACTCGTGTATTAGTAGAAGATTACACGTACTGCAACATACGAGTTTCTAAAATCTTTGCCAAGTAAAACAGATGACGCAATATATTGAAACTATGAATAATCCCGTAATTTTTAAACTTAAAGGCCGTAATTGATTCCAATATATGCCAATATATATCAAAATGTGTGTCATTATACCTATACAACTTATATTCTCGTTGATTAGAAGATTCGTGCATTTGTAGAACATAACCAGTACTACGTGCAATATATGAGTTTCAACATTTATTGCAAAAATAATTCAGTGACGTAATAAATTGAAAATATCAATAATCCCTGAATCAATAATCCCCGAAAATATCAATAATAATAATGTTTAAACTTAAAGACAGTAATTGATATAATTCAGCTAAAAATGCAATATCGGTGAAAATTATTTTACCGTCTTCAGGAAACGTCTTCAGGGGCACATTCTAGACAGATATACTAAAATTCGTTGTTTCTCCGATTGCATAAAAACACCTGGTTAAAATATTTGCAATCTGTGCCTAATAATGGAATAAACGAGATCCACATAGAAACGACATAAGAGGACAATATTAAACTAAAATACCATTAAATAACACATAATTATGAAAAATATAACACATAAATGCACAAATACGCAAAACGGCAATTCACGAATCTTGCCAGCTGGAATCTTCACCACTTGAGACTATATATACAAGGTAGGATCAAAAAGTTCGGAGACTGTGCTGATATCTCCCACACTGATTGGAGGAGAGTGGAACTATTTTGTCGTGGCGTAGAGGCACATATGATGTAAGATGTAAAAAGGAAGAAGCAGGTCCGCAGTGCTTTTCCAGATAATGTGTGTCAGCGAACTGTAGTCGTTCGCGTTCGTCAAAAATGGAAATGGCGTTTGATGAACAAGTGAGAATACCAAATTCTACCAGCTTTTGAGGAAATCGCCGACAGAAACATTGCACATACTGCAGCAGGCGCAATGTTTCTGTCGGCAATTTTCACAAACGCTGACAAAATTTGATATTCGCACGTTGTTCTTCAAACGAAATTTCCCTTTTCGATGAACGCGAACGACTACAGTTCACTGACACGCATTCTTTGAAAAAAACACCTGCTTCTTCTTTTTCACATATCGCGTCATATGTCGCCACGGTAAAATAATTCCCTTCTCCTTCAATCAAGGTTGGAGATATCAGCACAGTCTCCGAACTTTTTGATCCTACCTTGTATATAGTTATATCACGTGATCCAAGAAAGTAAATTATAACCCAAGAAAATTTGGAATAATAAAATGAAAAACCATAGGAGAAAAAAAAAAGAAAACTACCGATTGTTTTTCGATAGTTTACAAAATCTAGTTATAAATAGTCGATTAACTATCCTAGTTTTGAATAAAATCTGTTAATTGCATTTTTCATTTTTGAGTACGTAATGGTACGGTATTGATGAACAGACAAAGTCGGACATGCGTTTCCATATCACTGCAGAGTTTGATAAAGTATAATGTAATTACTTTGCATTTTAAAGTAAGATACTGCTTCTTTCAGGAAGAATTCAAATCTGTTTTGTGAAATAGTTGATAATATGTAAAACAGCAAACCATATGTTATAGAGTTTAAAATTACGAATTTTGGAAATAATTTTTAGACCTGATTATACAGAAGAAGTCTTGACTCTTTTCTGTGCATCTTAAACGTTTAACGTTTATCAGTGCTGTCGTCGCGAAAAAATATTCTGTTATCGGACGTTATTTAGAAAAATACTTATGACGTTGAGAAAAATATATCCTTAATAATAGTGCCCATGAAAGTACTCACGAAAATGCATGAAAAATTTGAAAAATTAAAAATATATATGATTTAATGTTAAAGTATACTATTTCGCTGTAAAATGACGCGGGACTAAATTTAGAGGAATGGCTTAAGTTTAATACCAGGTGTTATATGATGTGATTACAAAATTTGCTGTAACTGCAACTATATGCCGTGCCTCTACTTTCATTGTCCGATCCCTTGCGTTAACTGACATTAAAAGTGAAACCTATAGATAGAATTGAGAGAATGTATATGCATATATATTTTCTAAATTTTCTTATCAGTTTTGTATGAATTCAATTAATATAAATCCTCGGTATAATTTCGAAATTTTGCGTTAGATAACATTTACACTAATGGTACTTAAGCTACTGCAGTATATTGATACAGCTTATCGAATTGTATCGTTTAGAAATGTATCAGTAATGAATCAATATTGTTCTTTATTGTATCGATACTGCATCGTATCAAGGTCATTTATATTCTGATATAGAAAATTAAATATCCTGATTTTTTTTGTTTTATAATTTTAAATTTGTTACACGTACACAGATTATAATAGAAACTAATTTATAACTTTTATTTTAACAAAATATATGAAAATCACACACACACATATATATATATATATATATATATATACATGTATAAAAAAATCTGATGTGGGAAGCACATGACTTTACTTATATAATGCAATGAATTCACTCCTTTAACGGTTGTTGTTGTTGATACCCAGACTCCTACCGGAAAGGTGTAAGGTAACCGTTTGGACGGCCGGGAAGTGCCACCCAATTTAGACTGGAACCCAGTGGGGGAGGCATCCACAGGGACCGTACCCTGCTTCCCCTACCACCAACCTCTCGGAACTTCTTTAACGGTGAAAAAGTGATGAAAAAATTCACGGCACAGTGTTTATAATGTTAAATTGTACATGTGGTGCTTTTTCGGATGGCAACACGTAAAACTATTCCGCACCTAATTAAGTTAAATTTTTCGCCACTCTAAATTAACAATTATCAATATTGATATCATCCTAAGCAATATAGTTCATATATATAAATATTGTAATAATAAATTCATCAAATAGGCGTCATTTTCATTAACTTGGAATAATTTTTGCAATTTTTGAGACTAAATATCGCCAAGTTGACGATATTTATAAGAGCATTACTTATATAATAAAATGGATGCGCCTGATATGACGGAATTAAAAATTTGCAAAACATTGCATCCCATTTGGCATCATTTTTATCAATTTAATAACATTTTTTTCAATTTGGCAACAGTTTCGCCAATTTGGCAACAATTAAAAAAAGTTACCAAGTTGGCGATATACCGCCAAAATTTGTCTCCAGACTTCCGCCAAGTGTGACAGACGGAGAAATAGGTTATTCTTATGTTCTTTCCAAAATATTGAATTTTCATCAATTAGTTGTCAGTTTCCTTGATTTAGCGTCATTTTTATCAATTTCGTGACATTTTTATCAATAGAGATATTTTCGTCAATTTGACAACATTTAAAAAACTCACCAAGTTGGCGATATTCAGCCACATTCGTCGCCAAAGTTTTGCCACACATTGTGGATGCAGAAATAGATTATTCTTATAGTAGATAAACGACTAATGGCGTCAAATAAGAATGCTATTACCCAAAGCGTCTTTTCTCGTGAATGGAAGGAGCTAGATCTACAAGAGTGAGATAATGTATGTATCACATAATATTACGTACGAAAAGTGAACAAATTTTACAATAGTTAATATTTTCTATGAATTTTATATGATTTTTTGACAAATTTATTTGAAAAATGTGCAGTATCTCGAGAACGGTTCATGCTAGCTTTCTAAAGTTTGTATTAATCATTTTTAAATGAAAAATTATATTATAAATGATTATTTACGTAAATATATTGAAAGTTTTAATTCCTTGATGATTTTTCAAAATTTCATTTCAAAATTCAGGTGAGTTCTGAGCATTTGATTGCATGTAAAAACAATAGACTTCCAGTATTCACCAATTGTGATTTTTATACCAAATTTTGTTTAAATCGCTTCATTCATTCCTGAGATATCGCCTCCACAGACTCACTGACACACACACACACACACACACACACACACCCACACCCACATATAGATATCACCTCAAAAACATTTGATTCGTGTTCAGGGATGCTTGAAACGTACTCTCTAGTCAAAAATTCGAATTTTCAACCCCGTCACAATACTTTCCTTATACATTATATGTATATAAGGAAAGTAATATAATTATGACACAGATAGGGAATATCATTATAAAATGATTGGATTAATAAGACTTATAAATGCAGTAGAATCTAAATCATCCAGATGAAACAGGACCTAATATAATCTGCATAAAAATCCCAATAAACCGGAAATGTAGTAATATATAAGTTGTATAATTAGTTACAATACATACATTTTATCCGATTTGTAGAATTTCATAAATAGACTCAATCCACATTAAATGCAGTAAAAAATATCTGCATTTAATGAAGCTATCTTGAACGTATTTTTAGAGATGCAATTATTTTCAAAACTTCCATTATTTTCTGTGCTTTTAAAGCAGATTCCAGATTACATGTCATATAAAAGTATAATATTTGAAATTGGTTTTATAACTGTAATAAAATCATCATGTAAACCTTTTCGAAAATTAAAATAAAATGAGAAGAAAGAGCCACCGATAAAGTCACTTACAAATCGAGAACTTGATTAATGAGACCTCTATATTTTATCTCGATTTAGAGATCACGAAATTGGTTTTATCGCTGTAATAAAATCATCATGTAAACCTTTTCTAAAATGAAAATAACATGAGAAGAAAATGTCGCTGATGATATACTTACAAATCGATAACTCGATTAGTAAGACATCGATTTGTGAGTATATCATAAGATGATATACACTCAAATTGAGGAACATTTTTGATACAATGCGTATTTGCAGCTACTGTATCGACACACTGCAAGTGTGGTCTATAAGTGTATCCCCATGAAATATCCATGTATCGTAAAGTTATGTATCAATATGAGATATAATTGTTTCATAAATTTATGTATTGTTACCGCGTATCCTCCGGAATCTTAGGTGTGCAAGCAGGATACAAGATTGAGTCCAATTTCTGGATAAATAATACGCTTATTCCCGAGTACAAAGCAAACAGGAACAATATGCAGTTAAATAAACGCTCCAAGAATTTCGCAAAATAACTGCTACTATTCTCAAAACATTGAAAAAAAAATCGCAGTTCAATGTAACTTGTATCACGTCAACTGAATTCCCAATGAATAATGACTCCTTTTTATGGGATCTCGCTGTGGAAACTTCTGGAATTATCTAATATCTCTTACACTAATTGTTATTTCGCTGCCCCTCTCGAACTTACTGGAAGTCGCAAAATGTAGCTAAATTGGCGATAAATTGCCAAATCTTGCAATCATTCTTCGAACTCCGAAATTCTCGCAATCCTATGCTTCGCCATAGAGTTTTTTCCGTCTAGTCTTCGAAAGATACGAAAGAAAAGACGCCAGTGAGGGAATATTATACGTTCGCAACAGTATCGATACTAGGTATACACTCATGTCCAAAAGTTAAGCATAGTTGCTGTTTATGTAAACACTTTAGGAAATCTACATCGGAATGGAAGGAAACGCGGTCTGCGACTGTAATAGGGTTACATAAGAAGAAAACGATGCAAAACAAGGATAATAACGAATTTTATCATCCAAAGAAAAGAGTTGAAGGAGAAAGGGTCACAATAAGAGTGTCAATCTCAGTGAAACAGAATGATTAAAACAATGTGATGCAGCAGTTTAATACGGTACGTAGGAATCTCGGGTAGCCAAGCATGCTGCACAACGATTTCCGATACTTTCGATGAGGGTTTGGATGAGTTGTGTGCGCAAAGAATTCCAAGACTCACGGAGCGCAGTTTTCAACCCCGGAACGGAGTTTGGTGGGTAGCGTCGAGCTGCAAGATGTCTTCCGAGCATATACCACACATGCTCTAATGGATTCAGATCAGGAGAGTTGGCAAGACACTGCATGTGCTGGATATCTTCATTTTGAAGGATGTCGTCGACCAAGGCCACACGGTCAGGAGGCGCGTTATCATCAATGAATATGAAATCAGAACCAACAGCACCTCGAAACAATCAAACGACAGGCTTAATGAAACTCGTAGAAAGCGAGTAGTAGGCGACTCATAGAAAAGAATTGAAAAACAGCACGGTTTTGTTTAATAATTTCTCGCTTTAAACACCATCGAGATAAATTAAATATTGCCTAGATTAAGGTACTGATTCTGAAATATGATAAATGAGCTCAAATTTTATCCAGGGAAAGTCATTGCCTTATGTAGGAAAAGTTATGTGCTGCTCACATGAGATTATTTTATATGTGTTTATTAAGAAATTCATTTATTGAAGAGAAAACATCATCGCACATATATTAAGGGACCATCTCTCAAACAGCGCTGAGAAAGCAGTCTTTATATTTGACACTCCACTAGAGTTTCGAAATGATATTTTTAACCATTTATTTTCTTCTCGTGTGTTCATGCCCCACTCACTCTTCTGCTACCCATTGCATTGAATTCGAAGGTGAAATCAACTGGAAAAGGAAACATCGGCATGAAAAGAAAAAATGGCGTTCGAATTGCTTTTTTTCGCCTCTTGACTTCTTGTTTCAAATCAGAGTCAGCAATTTGTGTGGGTGGTGTTTTTAAAGTCGGATTTTGATCTCGTCGTTTAGAAAGTTTCTAGACGAAAAAAATTAAAAATTTAAAAAGATACTCATATATTATTTTAATTAAGAAAACTAGTATTTAAGCCTGTCAAAGTCTATATTCTTAACTAATATTCTTAAAAATTAAATTAACTTTTTCTTTATAAGCATTATTTTGTTCAATAATGTATAGTGGGGACTCAAATGATTCGAAATGAACTTTTGAACTTTCCAATTTTCTTTTGAAATGATATATATATATTTGTTATATTTAATGTTGTAACCGTATGCATAATATTTTTTATCTTTCAGTGTTTGCATGTGCTGTAAGTTAATATAGAGAACTAGCGCATCCACTATTTTATTTTGTACTTGTCCATTAGCTTCTACTGCGCAGTGACACGGCATCGAGCACTGTGTTATAAATTCGCAGTAAAATGGGAGGATGTTCGGCCGTAAATTGCTCTAATGCTTTCCGAAAAGGGATATGAATGTTTAGATTGCTGAATGAACAAGCAAGAAGAAGAAAAAGGATAAATTGTTGAAGAGATGAATACAGGAATATCGGTTTTCTCTGTAGTCAACAATAATGGTGCAGAAAATAGGTGTGGTCGACTATGCGTTCCAAGGAGGCTAGCGCTGTTTTTCACTCCTTGTTGCCGAAGACGTGTCTCTCTGTGTGATAGAACATGCCGGCCATAGACCAACTTGTATTATAGAGCTCCACATTGACATTCTACTCGTGACATTCGCTATTAGCCTATTAGCAAATTATTTGCCTGGTGTCGCCAGGCACTTGATGCGCATTTAACTACTGGCTTTGCTTCAACGATACTTTCAATTCCATCCCAGTATCTTAGCGTAAAGTGTTGGCTGGACAGTACGAAGATCCGTGACTGGTTTCCTGTTAGGGGTAGCAAGGTTCTGTACATGATATTTAATTTTTTCGATTATGGTTATCACATTATTATTTTTTTGCTTAGTTTTTGGACGCTGATCATGAAAGCGATGATTTAATTGATATCTTGGATAATATTAAAGAAATCTGATGTGGGCAGCACATGACTTTCCTTATATAATGCAATGAATTTACTACTTTTACAGTAAGAAAAAATAAATTATTTTTATAGTAGTTATTTATATTCCTTCCAAGATATTGAATTTTCGCCAATGAGTCGTCATTTTCCATGTTCTCATCATCAATGAGTCCTCATTGATTTAGCGTCATTTTTATCCATTTGGCGAGTTTTTCGTTAATTTAGCAACATTTTAAAAATTCGCCAAGTTTGCGACATTCCACCAAATTCGTCGCCAAAATCTCCTCACGCGTTATGGATGAAGAAATAAGTTATTCTTACAGCAGATAAATGAGTATTGGCGTTCAAATACAAAAGTGTTACTCAAAGTATATTTTTTCATGAATGGAACGAGCTAGACCCACGAGAATGACGTCACCAAATTTATCGCATGATATTACATATGAAAAGTGAGCATGTTTCTCAATAGGAAATATATTTTTTTATTTTATATGACTTTTTCATATGTTTTGTTAAAAATGTACAATATCTCGAGAACGGTTCATCTTAGCGTTCTAAAATTTATGTCAATCGTTTTCTAATGAAAAATTACATAAGAAATGTCTATTTGCGTAACTTCATTAGAGGTTTTTATTTTTTGACGATTTTTTCAAAATTTTACTCAAAAATTTAGGGGTGTTCTGAGCATTCGATTGCGTATAAAAGCAATAGGCTTCCAGTATTCATTGATAATAATTTTTGTACTAAATTTCATTCGAAACGTTCCATTCATTCGTGAGGAATCGTCTTTACTCATATACATACACACATACATACACACAAACATTACCTCAAAATGTTCGATTCGAGTAAAGAGATGCTTGAAACGTGCTCTCCCGACGAAAACTCGAATTCGAATTTTTGACTCAGTCACAATACTCTCCCTATATATTGTACTATGTATATATGGAAAGTACTAAATCAAAAAATTGAGGATGTATATTTCGTTCGTCAGTTATCATCTCCACTGACTCACTGACACATACACACACACACACACACACATACTTTCACACACACACACAGACATCACTTCAAAAATGTTTGATTAGTGATCATGGATGCTTGAAACGTGCTCTCCCGTCGAAAACTGGAATTCGAATTTTCGACCCCGTCACAATATTTTCCTTATACATTATTGTATATAAGGAAAGTAAAAATGCAATGTCTTATATTCAAATAAAGTATCTGTAATTTAAATGACATAAGATACATATAACAAATTGACCTGTTCTAAATGCGGAATGCTAGAATGTCAGCTATGACTTTGGTACCTCTAAAAAACCATTAGACGACGAGCTTATAAATTCGGTAACATAATAATGGAAGCCATGAGATTTTTGTATCTGCAGTATAAATATTAGTTCCTAAACTCACCAGCAGGTGATTAAAATACGCTTTACGCAGAGTTCATAACGACCATTTTCTTTGAAAGTGCTATTTTTTATCTGCGAATCGCAATTAGTAATGATATAGGTTTCAATGAACAGTCCTTTAGAGCACATCTGGATAGGTGTAAAGTGTTTACTTCAAAAATATATAACGGATAACAAGCTTATTGTCGTCAGATTCCAGTGGAATAGCCACCTCGATCATCAGATTCCTTCAGAGTGGACACATCGATCGTCAAATTCCTGTGGAGTGGTCACCTCGATCATCAGATTCCCGTGGAATGGCCGCCTCGATCATCAGATTCCCATGAAGTGGCCACCTCGATCATTTGATTCCCGTGGAAGGGCCACCTTGATCATCAGATTCCCGTGGAGTGGCCATCTCGATCATCAGATTTCTATGGAGTGGCCACCTCGATCATTAAATTCCCGTGGAATGGCCACCTCGATCATCAGATTCCTGTGGAGTGGCCAGCCACATCGATTGTCAAATTCCTGTGGAGTGGTCACCTCGATCATCAAATTCCTGTAGAGTGACCACCTCGATCATCATATTCCAGTGGAATGGCCACCTCCATCATCAGATTCCTGTGGAGTGGCCACTTCGATCATCAGATTCTCGTGGAGTGGCTCCGTCGATCATCAGATTCCCGTGGAGTGGCCACCTCGATTATCTGATTCCTGTAGAGTGGCCATCTCGATTGTCAGACCTGAATCTGTGCGATTGTAATCTATTGAGATACTAAAAGCACCATTTGCCGTAGCAATCACACATTTATTGGAGCTTAAAGATACCTTACATCAACAAGTTCGTAACATTCCGCTCGATATGCTTGCTACCGGCAACTGCGGAAAACGTAATACTGCACTTTTAACAAGTCACTGGAAAGTATATTGCTGACAAGTACAAAAATATTTGTGAAAGATGTTCTGAAATGATATTTTACTATTTATTTTAATCTTCTAGTTTTATTCATTTATTTTCACTATTTTACTCGTATCTTACTCAGCCTTTTCGTTACACGGTTCAGTAAATTCGAACGATGCAGCAACTGAAAAATGAAACATTGGCTTTAAAAGAAAAAGACACGGCATTTGCATTTTTGCTTTTGATTTCTTGTTTAAAATGGTAGTCAGCAATACTTTGGGTTAGCGATTTTCTATTCGATTCTGAACTTGACATTTGGAATTCTTTAGATACCAAATAAAATTCCGATGTGGGCAGCGCATGACTTTTGATTAGATTCAAATTCTTTCTGTAGATTTGCTAGAAAATGTAACCAGACTTAGCCGGAATTGATTAAAATCACTTCGGAACTAGCAACGAATTCTCGAAACCCCCCCAAAATGCTTTGACAATACGCTCGCTTATAACAACAGCCGTAACAACAACATTCCCTCCTCCCAAAAGGAACCTCTACGTCAATGCTGTTAATCGAAATCGCGATTGGAGTATTTTCCTATCTCGAGAAATTAGGTTTTCAACAAATCAACATTATATATATTTTTTAAGACTCATGAAAATTCGTCTATTAATGGTATAGATTCAGTTCAAAATTTATTTGCACGATATCTTTTCGGTCTTTGAGATGGTGTTAAGATGGAAAATCTGTGATAATGCCAGAGCAACGTAAAAGAAGGCCAGGTAGGCTAGGTCGGTCACGTGATCCGACGTCACGATTTCCGGCTTGCAAATTTGAAACCGTGAACATGTTTACCATAGATTAATACATTATTTACATTGGCCTCACATAGGGTATCTTTAGAAGATTGGATACTTTTTAATCATTTGATAGCCATTACAGGTATGTATGTTTTACTGTGTGTTCGTTAATGTTTCTGACAGTCGCTGCAAAAATAAAATGAAATTTTTTTGGTAATTTTTGCAGTTTTCATCATTTTTCTTGCATCATCCGTTAAGCCCCGTCATTCAATGCTCGTAGTACATGTTAACGGAAATATAGGGGCAAAGTTTTGCAATTTATCATGTTTTATACATTTGTATTTTATCATTTATTAAAGCTCTGACTGTCTTTCTATGCATATGTTATTGCTTTACGTAATTTCTGTCGGTAAGCCTTTAATTTTTTGTATTTATTTTCATTTAATGTTCATAGCATATGTGAATATTGAATTGCTATCTCAAAACATTTTCTATTCAAAAAGTGTTTAGCTTGTTTATTTACTAGGCTTCACTTACATTTATTTATTATTCAGAAATTTTTTGCCATCGATATTTTATTTTGTCTGATCTGCAGTTTATCTTGGAATTGTGAATATGGCGTGTATTATATGCTCCTTACTTTGTTTGCCAAGGAATTTGGAGTATTAATAGCAGTGGTTGCATATATTTAAGCTAAATCCTAGTGACCTAACTCTATTGTTTAGCGTATATGAAAAACCTGAATAGTAGTTAGATTTCTTGCGGGCGTTTTCATGACTAAAGATCATGCTCTGTTGTATATTCAAATGTAAAGCTTATTTAGTACTTTCATAAAGAAGTACATTCAATATTATATTGTTCGTAACAGATTTACGGCTTACTTTTATATTTTGTTTATTATTTTTAAATTATTTAATTTTTATTATAATTCATTGAATTTTAATAACTAAAAATGCCAAGTGCTTGTGTTGTTCATGGTTGTTTTATTATAAAAATGGTTCCAAAGTTAGCAGTTTTAAATTTCCTACTAATCAAAAACTAAAAAGAAAGTGGATTTTATTAATACCTAGAACTAGCAAGTTCCAAAATATTCAAAGGTAAGCTCTATTTTCTCATTAATAACATTAACCCATAACCGGAAACTTAGTTAAATCAAACTTTGTCTTTTTAATGAATATCAATGAAACAGAACATAAAATTTCAACTCGCCACTGGTGAGCAAAATTATTTTGATGAGTGAAATTTCTGTTCAATTATAGTCGTAACAAATATAATTTCTTTTTGTCGAGTGCATTTTCAGCTGAAATGTTTTCTTTGGATAAAACATATGTTTTAGAATATTTGCATATTAATGCAGCTATGAAAATTTAATACATCTTCCGTGTTACATTTTTAGAGCTAAATTTCAAAGGCTCTTATATGACGGACACTGGCGAATCCAGAAATCTTTCAGCGGGTGGGGGGGATCAGATTTCAGTTCCTAGTACTATTCTCTTAAATTTCCATGTTAATTCAAGGCCTAGTCCCCCCTCCCTTGGATCCTCCAGTGGCCGCAGATTACTTTCATTCTTGCAGACGAATTTTATAAAATTTTCAAAATACGGAGGGATTAATTAAATTGCAAAAATGTATTTTTTAATAGTTATGTAACTCATACAATAGATAATGTCACTCAGATCTATTTAAATGTGAATGATGCCTAGTTTCTGGCCTGGCTTCTACAGTAAGTTGAGGAGATATTTGTCAAGCTGTGTGTTAAAAGATGCATAACTGAAATATGCAGAAAATACCAGAGTCAGTCGGCAATGTATACATCTCGCAAATTTGTTGATACAAACCCTACATTCTCATATTTTTAGTATAGAGTCTATTACACCCCCCCGCCCCCCCCCCCCCAAAATAGCATGGAGTCAAGTGGGTAATTCAAATAATTTATATGGACAAAAGCATAATTATACTATTTTCTGAATTGTTTTTTTTTCTTCCTGCATTATAATATTAATCTGAAAGGAAAGCCATGTTTTAATTAATTAAAAAAATATAGTGTTAAAATTAACATCAAAACTGTTTCATAGTAGTAAAAATATTATAAAATTTAAAAACTACACAATAAAATCTGGTAAAGTGATAAAATTTCTCAAGAATGACTAGTTTCAACGTAACTTATTAATTTAGTAGTCATTTATAGTAGGCTACTAATTTCAATAAATTGAGTATAATAACCTCCTGAGTTAAGTCTCACTGTATTTACTATCTTGTAAAAAGAAAAAATATGTTAACGGCTAAACTATAGGAAATGAAATTAATTCCAAGCTAACGTAAAAACGTACATTAGTTTGAATTACTCAGACACTGGTTTCAGGTGAGGCAGCCGGAATTTGTGACGTCATGAAAAGCCTACCTGGCCTCTGTTTACTTTGGCCTCGGATAATGTCCCCAACATGGGGACTTTTGGCGAGTTTCCGAAGTCACTGGAACTTTCTATACTTTTCCATTAGTTTTGCAGATACGACCTCTTTTCTAGAGATTTCTATGGAGGGGATATCAGGGAGTCATTGCTCGGTTGGACAGAGTTGACGTAATTCGAGTCAAATTGAAATGTGAGATACGTCAGAGTTTTGAGGACAGAATCGGCTATTTTATGAATTAGTTGAGCATTTAACTGATGTTTTATTCCACCTGACAGTTGCCTTGTGATCTTGAAGGATAACTATAATGTCATTAACTGCAAATTGTTCCTGTTTAAGCTCATTGGAGCTCTTAAAGAAAAGTGTTACTTATCCAGAAATTCGGTCTCATTTTTGTATCGTGTGAGTTCACCACGATCCAAGAGGATACGCCGTAACATTATTCACGCAAGGCTCCATCGGACTGGAGCCACAGCCAATTTTCTTGCCTTTGAAACCGGTTGATATTATCAAACTTTTTTATGCTGTTATTATGACACATTTTCTTTGAAAATTAATTTACGCAGCAGTTTAAGTGAATTTAAAGTTGCATTGTTTAACTGAATAATAAGGGTTGGTAACTACACCCCAAATCCCAAATATATTAAGCAGCTCCAAGTCATAATGCATAACTCATACTGAATATACTCTTCTGTAAATGAGCGGCCAGGCTAATGAAAATAAATAAAATTGACAACTTAATTCCAACGTTACACTCAAGAGGAAAATAAAAAGCAATAACGTAAAGCCTTTTGACGTTTATTGATTATAATGTTCGTACCAAGTTATATTTGAATGTCCAATTTGCTTGAGGATTATCGTGCCTATAGACTCACAGATAAACACACAGCGATCGTTGAAAAAATAGTTTCTTATTGAGTGCTGTTCAAAACGTGTAGATCCATTATGATTGGAGAGTAAGATTTTGGATCCACCACAGTATATTTTATTCAATGTCCTTTACATGTATCTTGTACATATACGTTTTACATTGCAAAGTTTAAATGTCTCTTTATCCTCTTTAGATGCCTTTGTATAGGATTTTTACTTAATCTGTCAAATGACTTAACTCGAACTTAGAGTACTTAATATTTCGACCTTTTAATCCAAGGGCAATAACACAGGCAGGCACTGTTTTAAATCAAATTCAGTTTATTGGGGACTTCACAGAAATTACAGCAGCTTCCTATTTGACGCAACGAACAACATAGATACTAATTGTAATTGCACACGCCCAGAATAAATGACAAATATACAAGCTTCCACAATATACTAGGCAGGTGATCATGCTTACTTGGATACGAATTTACAAAGCTTATATGCTTACCCCGACATTTTGTTACTTCGCCCCACATTGCGGCCACACACCGAATACTAGACTCTTCCTAGTTATATTTATATCGAATGGGATTTCCTTCCATTCACTACTTGAATCCTTCATCGTCTACTCAAGAACCCTCTACTGAAGAATACTCTACTCAAGCAGCCACTACTCAAGAAGTCTGAAAACCTCACCTATTTAGACTTCACAACGTATACTTCACAATATCGTTTGCATATACTGTATTGAAAGAAAAATGAAAATCTAATGTGGGCAGCATATGTCTTTCCTTACAGAACAAAATCCCTTTTCTGTTTTATAATCCATCAAATCGAGTTTAGTTGCTCAAGCTGACATAGAAAATATATATTTTGCAGTTTTGAAGAGCTTTTTAATTTAGAAACTTTACGCATTTTAAAATGTAGTCAGATCCTTAAACTTTCAAAAAGGTTAAATATTTTGAGAAGAATTCATCCCAGAGTAATGGGGCGGATTTTATTTGTTTTGTGATAAAAAATTACATATGAAACAACCATTTAATTAATACATTTTTCAACATATGTTGTCTCTTAATTCAGATCGTGACGATTTTTGCAGACCGTTTTTGTAAATATGCCTGTTTTGTTTTTCTGAATAGAACCAAAATTTATTCAGTACCAGAGCATTGCATAAGTGACTTGCCTACCAAATTCTGAAAAAACTGTATAACAGTTTTTAAGCCAGAGTGAATACAAACATTGGACAGACAGACAGAAGCACAGACAGTGTCACATACAAACGTTTCGCTAAAATTTGTGTATTCGTATTCTAGAGTGCCCGATATGCTTAAAATACGTCAAAAACTAGATATAAGTACCGATATACATCAAAAACTGGAGTTCCGTTTTTCGATACGATTCCAATACTTTCCCTATATTATAGAGAAAGCAAAAAAAATTTTGATGTAGGCAGCATATGACTTTCCCTATATAGACTAAAATTCTTGTTCTCTTTCTTTCACAATGCATTACATTGAGATCACTTGAGCAAAATAACCTAGATTATTTTTTGAAATTACTTTGAATTTGCAGTTTTAATTCAATTTTAGTTTTCATTTCGAGACTGGAAGTATTTTCAAAGGCGACGTGGAAACATGTGAGAAAAGAAATACCTCGAGAACGGTTAGTCCTTGAGTTATGGGGTTGGTCTTATTATTTTTGTCGCCAGAAATTGAGTGTAAAACAATCATTTCATTGATAAATATGAGTATATTTAGTCTTTTATTGTAGTTTGTAACGATTTTTCGGGCCATTTTGCACAAAAAGAAGTTTTTTTTTGCAAATAGTACCAAAATCTAAAAATCTAATCAACACACCAGGGTTACTCACAAGTGACTTACCAAGTTTTGTCACATTTTGTCAGATAGTTTTTGAACTAGACGATACATACCATTTTATTGGGCCATTTTTCAAAACAAATGACCTTTTTTCCCTAATCGTTCCAAAATCTAATCAACACCAGTGTCATCCACAGACTTATCTACCACATTTTGCAAAACTTTATCTATTAGTTTTCAGCTTCAGTGGATATATTGCCCGATACACAGAGAGACATACACAGAGAGACATACACAGGAACTACGCTAAAATAGTGTTTGCTTTCTAGAGTGTTCGAAACGTGTAGTTTTGCCATAAACACGATTTGCAATTTTCGACCTGATTTCAATACTTTTCCGATACATTACCATGCATTGTAGGGAAAGTAAAAATGAATTGGTGTTTGTAGAAAAAGTTCTGTTATACCCACATGACAATGTTTCTCCTCTGGTGCCACTTGAGTTCTAAATTATTATTTTTGACAATATCTTTCCTTTCTGCATTCAAGTATCTCACTTTGTCTATCTATTGCGCGTTTCCGTTCATTCAAACGTGAAGTCAGCCGGAAAACGAAACATTTGACATGGCAAATAAAAGACTCTCGAGTTGCCTTTTGAGCCTTTTAACTCAATGTTTTAATTCAGACTCAGGCAGGAAATGGGTTCTTGACATTTTGAGACGACAAGTCAAAAAAGCATTTTCAATTCATCAATCATTTTCGAAAGCATACCAATAAAGTTTCCGGCAAACGAAATTCGAATTTTACTTTTCCTACAATACATTGTAATATCTTCGGAAGGTATTGAAATCGACGCACATACACATACTGATAGACGCACAGCCACACACTGACAGACGCACAGGTACAAACTGACAAACGCACAGACACACACTGACAGACGCACAGACACACACTGACAGACGCCACGCCAAATATATCACGTCCTCGAAACGTGTAGATCCGTCGAAATCTCGAGTTGCCATTTTCGACACGATTCCAATACTTTCCTTATGCATTACCATGCATTGTAGTGAAAGTAAACAAGAATGTGACTTGTTATACATTTTTATTTTTACTTTCTCAACAATAAATGGTAATGTATAGGAAAAGTATTGGAATCGTGTCGAAAATCGCAACTCGAGTGTTCGATGGATCGACACGTCTCGATCACTCTAGATCCCGAGAGTGACGTCTTCATTAGCTTGACGTCTGTATGTGTGTGTGTCTGTCTGTCTGTGCAATGTATGTATGCACTCTAGCTGAAAAACTAATTGATGAAATTTTCCAAAATTTGGTAAGTTTATGGTTTACCCCTGGTGCTAATTATATTTTGGTACGATTAGGAAAACAAGAGTCTGTCATTTCCCGCGAAATAGCTCGCAAAATTTGAATTTATCCACTCTAGCTGATAAATTAATTGACCAAATTTCACAAAATGTGGTAGATAGTTACTTCTAGATTACCCTAGTGGTGATTAGATTTTGGTACAATTCGGGGAAAAAAAAAAGAGAAATTGCATATTTTGCTAAATGGCCCGTAAAAATAGTGAAAATCTATAATAACAGACTGCATATTGTCAAATGTATTAATTAAAGGCTTGTGTTTTACGCAATTTTTAGCTGCGAAAAGAATAAGATCAACCTCATAATTCTAGGACGAGCCGTTCTCGAGATATTTTAACTTTTCGTATTTTGTCGCATCGCCTTTGAAAACGCGTTCAGCCTCCAAATGGAAACAAAAATTGAATTTAAACTTCAAGTTCGGAGTAATTTCAAATAATTATCAGTGTTATTTTGTACAATTAAACTTAATTTAATGACTTCCGAAAGAAAGAATGAGAAAATGAATTTGAGTTTGTAGTGAAAGCCATGGGCTGCTCATATCAGATTTATATGATTAGAGCATGAATTATTCAGATATCAAGATATTTATAGGATTATTTCTTGTGGAAAATAATGATAATTCCCGAAACAACGATGCTAGTATACCGTGCTCCATTGAAAGTCCATAAGTACAATATATTCGCATGGAATGGTACATCAAGTTACACGTACGTGACAATGCCGGTCGAATAAAAGGAATTGTAGTGCGGAGAATTTAAAAGTTAGGATAATGAACGCGGCAATAAAGCGAGATAATAGAAAAATATCAAATACAAAATTATAGAGGATTGTCTAATTTGGTGTTTTTAAACCTTTTCAGCCCCGGAACTCTTTTTTGAAATTTAATTTGATGGCGAAACTCCAAAATGAGAAAATGTCCATTATAATCCAAATTATCATTCATATTTTGCGCGTTTACGTTAGTTTTGAAGAAAATTTACGTAAAACTATTACGTAGCGGAACAGCTATTTATTTATTACTCCCTTCAAGTTATTTTTTTAAGAAAATATTTTTTATTTTTTTAAAGATTATTTTTTTAATCATTTGGCCATAAATCCTGTAAATGATACACTTTTTATTTAATATGGTTGCTGTAAATGCTGAAATTAACTACCGCTCTCTTGTCCTGTTTGTCGACACTGCGTGTAGATGGCTCTGCTCCTTTTTCATCTTCGTCTATCTAAGCTGTAGTAGTTTGTCATATGCATAGAGTTAGAAAGGAGGAGATAAAACTCCTATAGATGAAACGCTTGAAAATGCCATAATGCTTTGAGAATTATATCTAGGTGTCGCTAGTGTTTGTAAAGTAGTTGCTATTGTTAGTTGACACTATAGAAAAGTGTGGTATTTAGTATATGTATTCTTAATAATTTTTAAATTAAGGATTCCTTAATTATGAGTATAATTAACCAATATTTTTTCATAGTTGTAGGATAGAGTACGGAATATATGGAGATAAAAATGAATTGGAAAGTAAAATAATTTTGAATACGTAGGAATATTTTTTATTGCTTCAGTTATTCTTTGCGTTGTACTAATAATTAATTTTTACAAAATTGACAGTTTAAATAAATATTTTAGGTCTTTCGCCATAGAAATGCATACAATACAGGACTACTTATCTTATCCCAGCGCCACCTGAATTATTGTCTCAAACGATATTGGCGTTTTCTTAATATGAAGATTTAACTCCTTACTTTTACCTCCATGGTCATACACATAGAATCGAGATGGACGTGTATCTTTGTGGATGTCCTGTAATACTAGAATATAATCCTGACGCCTGTGGTGTCCGTTTTAAAAGAAATAAGTTATTTTTACTTTCCTTATATACATAATGTATAAGGAAAGTATTGTGACGGGATCGAAAATTCGAATTCGAGTTTTCGACGGGAGAGCACGTTTCAAGCATCCCTGATCACGAATCAAACACTTTTGAGATGATGTCTCTGTGTGTGTGTGTCAGTGAGTCTGTGGAGACGATATCTGACGAACGAATGGACCGATTCGAACGAAATTTGGTATAAAAATCACAATCCGTAAACCCTGGAAGCCTATTGTTTTTATACGCAATCGAATGTTCAGAACCCCCTAAATTTTCGAGTGAGATTTTGAAAAAATTGTCAAAAAATCAAAACCGCTAATAAAGTTACGCAAATAGACATTTATTACGTTATTTTTCATTAGAAAACGATTGACATAAATTTTAGAACGCTAACATGAACCGTTCTCGAGATATTGAACATTTTTAAAAAAAATTATCAAAAAGTCATATAAAATAAAAAAAAAATTCCTATTGAGAAACATGTTCACTTTTCATATGTAATACCATGCAATAAATTTGGTGACTTTAAGTAATACTTTTGTATTTGAACGCCAATAGTCATTTATCTGCTGTAAGAATAACTTATTTCTTCGTCCATAACGCTTGGGGAGATTTTAGCGACGAATTTGGTGGAATGTCGCCAACTTGGCGACTTTTTTAAATGTTGCTAAATTAACGAAAAACTCGCCAAATCGATAAAAATGACGTTAGATGAATGACGACTCATTGATGATGAAGACATGGAAAATGACGACTCATTGATGAAAATTCAAATTCTTGGAAAGAATATAAATAACTACTATAAAAATAATCTATTTTTTTTTTTACTGCAAAAGTAGTAAATTTATTGCATTATATAAGGAAAGTCATGTGCTGCCCACATCAAATTTTTAATTTTATATAAGCCTTTGGAAGAAAAAACAACTATGTACTTAAGATTACTAAGGAAGAAAACTTAAAAATTATTTGAAAGGAGAAAATATTTACATTTATTATTTTCGACAATGCGATCACTCTGATGTGAAAAGGCCTAAAAGAACTCTAATTTATATTTGAAATATTTCTTTGAAGAAAAGAAAAACGAAAGACGTTCAAGCAAAAATTTAATTAGCTAAGAAGAACGCTCCGTTTTTTTTTTATATGAACACTGAATTCAAACAGCAGTGAACGTGGAAAGTCAATGGGTGACCCGAAAAATTTAGTGTTTATGTGGATGGTTAAGAAAATGCTGATGGTCTGGGTTAGTATCTAAATTGAAATGCTTATCCGTGACTAAAACACGTTTGTCAACATTTTGTAGCAGCTTTACCGAGATATAGATAGATAAATAGACAGATAAATCAAGGTGTTTACATTGATAATGATGTAGTTATTAAAAATGTGTGTATAGTAATTTCTCGTTATGCTTTGCTTCCTAGTCCAATCTGTTCCCGAGCCATAAATCAAATCAGCAATAATTGTGATATACCAGCAGAATGAAGCATTAATAACATACAAGGTAGGATCAAAAAGTTAGGAAACTGTGCTGATATCTCCAACCCTGATTGGAGGAGAGGGGGACTATTTTACCGTGGCGTAGAGGCACATGTGACTCGAGATGTGAAAAGGAAGAAGCAGTGCAGTGCAGGGGTTTTCCAGGGTTTCTTGGCGATTGTGTTGGCAATGTTTCTGTCGCCGATGGGTCAGTTTTCCATACAATGCGTGTCAGTGAACGGTAGCCGTTCGCGTTCGTCGAAAACTGAAATGGTGTTTGAAGAATAACGTGCGAATATCGAATTCTGCCCGTGTTTGTGAAAATTTTCAGCATATGCAGCAATGTCCTGCAGCAATGTCCCCCTGCTACAGAACCTGCAGCAATGTCCTGCTGCAGCACCTGCAGCAATGTCCCCCTGCTGCAGAACCTGCAGCAATGTCCTGTTGCAGCAGGTTTTACCGTGGTGTAGCGACACATGTGACGCGAGATGTGAAAAAGAAGAAGCAGGCCCGCAGTGCAGAGTTTTTCCAGACAATGCATGTCAGTGAACTGTAGTCATTCGCGTCCGTCGAAAACGGAGATGACGTTTGAAGAACAACGTGCGAATATCAAACATTGGCAGAATTTTATATTCGCACGTTGTTCTTCAAATGCCATGTTCGTTTTCGACGAACGCGAACGACTACAATTCACTGACACGCATTGTCTGGAAAAACACCAGCTTCTTCCTTTTCACAGTTCGCGTCACATGTGCCTCTACGCCACGGTAAAATAGTTCCCCTCTCCCCCAATCAGGGTTTGAGACATCAGCACAGTCTCCAAAATTTTTTATCCTACCTTGTAAATGTATCCGAAAGTTGTGTGAAAGAATCACGCTTGAGTTATTTTTCACTTCACGGGCCGCTTGTATTCTGGAATGATACTTTTAACATTTTCTTTCCCTTAACGAGTCAAGCACTCTGCCCTTCTGTTACGCGCTTCTGTAAATGCGAATGTGGAGTCAACAAGAAGAGAAAACATTTGCCTCAGAAAATAAAGATTTTTCGAGTTGTCTCTTGCTCTTTTTTACTTTTTGTTTTATTTCGGACTTAGCGGTAGTTGGGAGTAAGGAAGGGGGATGTTGACGTTTCGGGTGGATGTGAAGTCAAATAAACATCTTTAATCTTCCGCCATGAATCACCCATAAAGTTTCTAAATACAGAAAAACCTAACGCTTTTTTTTTTCTCATTTAGGATTGAAGATTGTCAAAGATAGGGAAAATAACACTCCTAACTGATTAAATTACAACTTTTTTTACAAGTGTGCTTTGTTTTACGTACATCTCAATTTCGTTAAAATTTAATTTCGTTAAAAGCAGCGTACTTTTGGGGATCTAATCTTCTTTTTAATTTTTCCGAAGTAAACGTCGTTTTTATTCCTAATTCATTCTATTTATGAATTACACTTGGTTCTCAATCAAAATCCTTGACTATTGAAGTTCCTTTCCTCTGCTTGGAGAATTATAATAATTATATTTTTCTTTCTTCTTTTCTGGTTTAATTTTTCGATTGGCGATTAGACATGACAGGAATTCCTAACTTACAAAGTTTCAACCTCCGATACATGCCAATATACTTGTATAAAATGGTGACATTAATTGGGCAGAATCTGGTTTAATATACTAACCTTGTTTGCGTTTTTCTTATTTCCTTATTTTTTATTATTTTTCTGGATTTTGTACGTATGAACTTTTATGAACAACTCAACAAGTGATTCGAATCCTTTGTTGAAAATTTGCTTTCCTCTTTGGTATTATACCGTTCATTCATTATATGACACCTATTCATGTCTCCTAGGATTTTATCCCCTATTTCTTCTTTCGCTGTTGACCTTACCTACCTCTGACACGTTCGTTGTTCTTGCATCATTCGCTGATCATTCTGTGACGAGTGAATGGTACATGTCTTGTGTGTCCTGACTAAGGGAGGCTGGTGTCGTATTTAAAAGATCGACACTTTTAATTTTGTATCATATGCTGCTTTTAACAAAGTTATCTGAATTTTAAGTTTTATGTTGTTTGACAATGAATGACGCTTAGCATTGAAAATAGTCATCGGAATTGAATATATCTCCATTAGGTGTTTGTTCTCCAGTGACAGATGGTCTTCACATTTTCAGTGTTCTAAGGCTGTAAATACTTTTCGACCTTCTTACTTCTTTCTGTCCCTTGAGTGATAGAAAGTCAGCCGCAGTTAGGTTGCTTTTCGTAGTCGATATTATATGTGTGTAAAGATCACTTTTCTTTCACAGATTTTAGATCACTTGCGAGCTTTTAGAGACTGTTGGTTTTTAGACTTTCCCTATATTGTTTACCCTCCAAAGAGGGAATATAAAATTAGTCTAATCTTTTCCATAGACGATACTATAAATGTGTAAAGAATTGACCTCCTTGGTCACCGAGGGAATTTCTGGGGGTCTCGCCATTTCACCCGCCCCTGAGAGAAACATCTAAAATGTGGTTCCGTTAGGTTCTATTTTGTGGTCGATATTTTAAGTATATATTCTAGATAAGTGTTTTTCAAACTAGATAAGTGTTAGTTTCTAGATAAGTGTTATTCTGATAAGTGTTTTAGTTAATAAGTTAAAACACATTGTGACAAGAACGAACAAAAAAAAATGAAGAAAAAGTCATTTAATGTTTTAATCCGATGCCCATTTGTGTGCCAGAAAAATAAAAGCTAATCTTCAAAGAAATACCACAGAATTTCTAATTAAATTAGTATAAGTAGCAATTGAAAACTAATTTTTGGATAATTCGAATAAATGACAACGATTGCCACTTAGCTTCGTGAGGAAAATTTATTAGTGGCTCCAAGGACACTAAATATTAGAAAAACTCATTTAATGTTAACATATTTATGGTTAAAAATGTCATTTAAGCTGCTTCTAAAACTTTGACGTTTGGGACCCACAAGCCTTTTGATAAGATGTTTTTGTAAAGAATTTTCCATGTCAACGAAATAGAAAAGGTATAACTGCAAAGTATGCATGACCTTCATTTTACTACCTTAAATATAGAGCCCTGAAGTATTTTCCCCGTATATACCCCTTATTTATGGCCAAAATCTCGTATACATTTATATTTAGCACATTGCTGACGTAAGAAATCTTATGATGGCGAAAAAAAAGTTTGGCGTTGCTATTTTAATTTTCGGAAACAATGACTAACTAAGTACGAGGACGACCCCTTATGCAAATCATTTGATTAATATTTTAATTTATGCACATTACATTGATTCGATATTATTCCGAATCTTATAATACTTTTGGTTTGATATAAAATTCTAGGAACCGAAATAATGAGCTGTCTTCGGATTTTTTATTTTTATATTCTGTGCCTTTGGTGCGGAATCAATCTTACGGAATCAATCTTACGAAATCAATCCACAAAACATATAAAACGTCAAGTAACATAAACGGCCCATAATAAGGTCCTCTGTGTCCCATTCTTTTTTTTACATTTTGTAATTTTGTACGAGAATATTTTTTGTACTCCGCTTTTCATCTTTTCAAACTTTGCGAGTTTGAATTGAGAACTTGCCACATATTCTGCTCTTCATGTGTTTCTTTTAGAAACATGATATTTCAAAGCTTTCTTTACTTTAAAAACCGATCGTCGTGTAACATTTTGGAATTATAAATTTTGATTTGAGTTTAATATAAACATGATGAAAATATGGGATCTCTCAGAAGCTGAGTAATAGGATATTGTTTCTTTATTGCAAAATTCAGATATATTACCCATTGAGTAAAATACGCAGTAATGTCAATAAGGCGAAGTTGTACTTTGGAAGTATAATGGCTTGAAAATCCAATGTGATGTGTCAAATAAAACTGCTTGGAATGATGTTGAACTCCAAACGGTAAATTCAGAAAAAGCTGCGGTTGGAAAAATTGTTTGGCAGGCAAATGAATGCTACTTTCTTTATAATAAAGGTTTGTAAGGTGAACAAAAATTGTTAAGATTAAATGATTTAAGGTAAATATAGGGTTTTAAATTTAAATATTCAAAAGTAAGCAAATACTTTCTGAAATTTAAGCTATAGAAAAAGTAAACAGGGGCTTCAAATTTTAATGATAGACAAATTAACATATTCTTTTAAATATTAACCGCAAAATAAATAAAGGATTTTAAAAACTCAACATAGTGAAAGTAAACGTCATTTAAATATAAGTTATTGAAAATAAACAATTTTTATTATAATATATATATATATATATATATATATATATATATATATATATATATATATATATATATATATAATGTATATATATATATATATATATATATATGTATATATATATATATATATATATATATATGTATATATATATATGTATATATATATATATATGTATATATATATATGTATATATATATATGTATATGTATATATATATATATATATATGTATATATATATATATATGTATATATATATATGTATATATATATATATATATATATATATATATATATATATATATATATATATATATATATATATATATATATATATATATATATATATATATATATATATATATATACAAATATAAAAAGTATAAAAGCATTTGAAAGCGGAAAAAAGAAGGAAAGCTTAGCGAGAAGCTTTCTTAATGGCGGTAAGGGGTTGTGACTTTACACCCCAGTTGTCAACATGCATGTCATGATTGCCGCGGCATTGCACTCCTAGACGCCAGCCCTGGCTGAAGCCAACCTCCGGAGTGACAATAACAATCATCACAAGACCGTTGAAAAAGAATAGTCCAATGATAAGTTTTCCATCTTATATATTATATATATATATATATATATATAAATATTAAAATAGTAAATACAATGGTAGAATGGAAGTAGTAACTCATAATAATACACTATCTTAAAAAAATTTACGTCTACAGAATACAATGAAATAAAATGAAATTCAACAATAAAGAGGAAATTATAATACATATTACAGTTCAGGAAGCTAAAGATAATCAACAAATGTGAATGGAGAGGAATCGAAAAGAGGAATCTCTAGGCTTAAGAATAGTTCATTTCGAAAAAATTCGTTATCAAGTCCTAATATTTTAAATGAAATGAACACAAAAACGCTTGTTTCTGAAACACAAGATAGATTTTATCTATAAACATGTGTTAATAGGTCGACAAGCATAAAGATTGAAAAAATAGCAAGGAAACATAAATACCTTAAAATGCACCACAACGTACAACCATGACAAGCAAAAAAAAAAAGACGAGAGCAATGTTGCCATACGCTGAAGAGTAAAGAAGTGATTTACCGTTGCCAAAGTGAGCAATAAAAACCGTACTACGCAATGGCAGTAAAATATGATATTCTAACGTAGAAGTTGCAAAATAGAAAGATGAATATATATTGTAAAGTAAAAACAAGAGAATGCGGAAGTACGGCTAAAATAAGATACTAAGGTGAGAATATTAAGAATTTCAGGTTAATCGAAATTTATTAACTATACCATTTACTAAATACGGTGGATATTTATATAATTTACTGGTAAGTAGAAGGCTATTTATGTGCAAAGCATGACATTTTTTATCTGATAATCTATAAATTCTAAAAAGTTGATTAAGTATAATATTTCTTAACAATTGATTCGAGTTGCAGGAATTAAACGAAAATATTTTATTAATATTGAAATTAAAAGAATCTTTTTATCATATAAATAAGTAACTGTCCCAATAGTAGGTTCTATAATTAAATTTAAATCCAAATAATTAATATTTTTACTAATAGTAGTTTCATTAGGTATTAATTCCAAATTATCCGGATAGAAATCTATATCTATGACATAATTATCAGTAAATACTAAACAAATCAGATCACCTACATATCTATAAATTTTATAATCTGAGAAGTAAAGAAATTTTCTTAATGATATAGGTATAAATTAGTTTACTTACTGCTACTACAGCAACCTTGTGGAACACCTGAGACTTGTAAGTATAATTTATTACCTTGAAAAATACAATTATTGAAAAGAACAAAATGGAGACGTTTAGGAAAATTAGTAAATTTAGGTAGGTGAGAATGATTAGTAATATAGGCATTAAATAAAGCTAATATGACATCATAAAGATCAGTAATCCTAATATTATTAAATAGATCTTTAAAAATCAAAAGTTTGAAATCCTATTATTTTACCTAGTGATGCTAATTTATTTTTTAATTCTTTACTATTATTGAGAATAATGTAGTTATCACTAGAATCAAGTAAATTACTATTTAGTACATTTAAATAATTTAGTAATAATTTACTAGCAGTAGTAGAGTATGAATTATGACCGCTAGCTACAGTTCTAAATTTAGTAGGATTTTTATGAAATTTAGGAATAAGCATTAGATATGAAAATTTCAAAAATTTATTATTAATATCTAAATCACTATACATATTGATAATTTTCAATTTGATACTATTTGAATCATTCAATTTGATACCATTTGATTCAATTTGAACAGAGTGTGAATCAAGTTTCAATAGACTATTATTTTTTAAATAATCTAACAGATATTGTATATAGAATTTTTTACAGATAATAGCATAATTATTAGAGGCTTTATCAACATAAGTAATAACAAAAGATTTATGTAAATCATTTAAAGAGTGTTTTATATTAGCCATATTATATATAGATCTTGATAAATTGATACTCCAAATGGCATTTTTAACAGACTTTAAAATAGTAAATTTCCACATATTAAATGCTTCTAAAGGCAAAGCATATTTAGAAGCTAATCCATATATATATTTATCAAGGTCAAGACATTGATTTGAAGACTTTATTAGAATTATTACAAGAAGGTAACCTGAATTTTGTACCAAATGACATTAAGGTTCTTAAAGATTTATCTTTACCAATGGCTAAGTCTCCAGTAACTATATGCCCCAAGTGTGGATTTATAAAATTAGCATAATTATCAACTCTACAAATACATTCACCATCCAAATTAGTTGAGGAATCTTTATCGTCTGATAGAGATTGGGAAATTTCATTGTAATAACAAATTGTTCTACCAATAGGTTTGTTGAATTTAAAAGTCTTAGTAACATTCAAATCCTTAACAGGCAATAAATGATGAAACCGATTAAATAAATTCCTAAAATTGATAGAATTATAAATGGAATGCTTAAAAGATATTACACAATAAGAATTAGAAAAATTATTATTATGAATATGATTAAGTTTCATTTTTAAATATTTTGATCTTGTAATGAGTAAATCATAGAAAATATGAAAATGTTCATTAGTTAGATTTAATTTTAAGAAAATATCATAAACTGTATTTAATTGTTTTTCTTAACCGAAAATACCCATGATTTTATAAATTTCCATTGAAATGAGTTGTTAAAATGTTGATGCATAGTTTTAATCTCAGCTTTAAAGTCATGACGAGGGGAGCTTCCTTTACCGCGTTTAAATCTTTTGAGTTTAGCTGAATTTCTATTATGTAAATGAGGATTCAAAAAAAGGTGATTAAAAATGGAATATTTATTATCTACAAAATTATTTTTTACAATATTACCATTGAGATATAATTGATTTAATCCATATGGAAAAAGAGTACAATTTGATTTAATATAGAAGTTTTTAAAGAAAATTCTATCAGCTATATTAGTTTTTATATTCAAAATATGTATAGTTATATTTTCAAAACCATGTTTCGCAAAGTGTTTATATTCAATTTTATTCGAAGTAGGAAGAAAATTATTATTGAGGATACATTTTTTGATATGATCTCTGTGAACATTCATATGTAGATGAATAGGATTACTAGTCTGTCCTATATAAGATAAATTACATATGTTACAGGATGTTTTGTAGATGCAATTAAAAATTTTACAGAAATACTTTTGGCTATTTTGATTGGTAATTTGAGAGTTAGAAGCAAATGGGCAGGTTTTGCAATTTTTATTCTTACATTTATTGAAGCTGTAATTTTTAACTCGGCAATAATTATATCCAAAACAATCCATGGCACAATGTTTGTAAATGGATATCGGTCTAAACAATTCCCAACACAAATTGAAAATACCAGGCAATATCTACCTAATTATATAATAATAAGTATAAATATATCAAATAAGAAGTGTAATTCATAATAGTAAAAGTAATTTTATGAGAATGACAATATAACATATAGGAATTAATAATAGAAATAAAATAATTGCTTATATATATTTATATGGGTATAAACAACTAAGTCTATGTAAAACCTAATAATAATGTAGTAAGGAGGATATTACAAGAAAAAAAGAAATGATTTAACTATAAAATTACTATCAATTCAAAACTAGAGTAGATAAAACACAGGGTATTATAAAATAAAGTGTAATTCTTGAATTCACATAGAATCCTATCCAAATAAGTAATAATAAAAAGTTTGTACTAAAAAGTACAGTTTATAAAATTAAAAAAGTTTCATAATAACACCAGTACTAAAATCCCACAAGTAATTACCAAGTCATAAAACTACAAAAATTAATAAAATGTAAGAAGAAATAACAATAGATGGCAGCACTTGAATTTATATCTTCTAATATTACATTACTAATGGCTAAAGAAAAATAGCAATACATATAAATATAACAAGTAAAATTTACTAAATTAACAAACAGAAAGGAAGAAAACGATTTATAATATTTATAGCATATCAATTAATAACCTAGGCAGATAAAAGAAAAGAATAAAATAGGAGAATGAGCCACAGAAAACTTCTATAAACATTGGAAGAAAGTAGATTTAAAAGTAATACGAAAAAATTATTAATAAACAAAATAAATAAAATAAAATAAATTCTATTACTAAATTTAACGCGAATGCAGGATAAATTTGAATAGATTGCAAATAGAATGTTTCTTTAATACGAAGCATACATAAGGAATTAGGAGAGTGTGCAGAAATGAATAGTTAGATATACTAAACTTAGTAAGAATCTAAGAATGACAATGCAATATACATTTAATTTATTGCGCAAATGCAGCTAATAAATAAAATGTTTTCAATAAAAAATATTAAAATAGTAAATCCAATGGTAGAATGGAAGAAGTAACTCATAATAATACACTATCTTAAAAAATTTGTATGCTTACAGAATACAATGAAATAAAATGAAATTCAACAATAAAGAGGAAATTATAATACATATTACAGTTCAGGAAGCTAAAGATAATCAACAAATGTCAATGGAGAGGAATCGAAAAAAGGAATACCAAAATAATCAAGCATTAAAGCGTGCACTGGAAGAACTCTAGGCTTAAGAATAGTTCATTTCGAAAAAATTCTTTATCAAGTCCTAATATTTTAAACGAAATGAACACAAAAGTGCTTGTTTCTGAAACACAAGATAGATTTTATCTATAAACATGTGTTAATAGGACGACAAGCATAAAGATTGAAAAAATAGCAAGGACACATAAATACTTTAAAATGCACCCCAACGTGCAGCCGTGACAAGCAAAAAAAATAGACGAGACCAATGTTGCCATACGCTGAAGAGTAAAGAAGTGATTTACCGTTGCCAAAGTGAGCAATAAAAACCGTACTACGCAATGGCAGTAAAATGTGATATTCAACGTAAAAGCTGCAAAATAGAAATATATATATATCAACGTTTTTCAACGTAGATTTTACTCTTATAGTATTTTCTTTATTAAAAGTACTTTGCCCTATATGAAAATAATGAAACTAATACATAATCGGAACAAATGATTCCTTAATCTCACCCTTTTCGAATTACGAAAACAGAAACTGTCAAATCTCCCGGCCTTTCCTCTTCCAGCAAGTGTCTGTCTCAAAGGTCAAGAATCAATATCCGTAATAAAGGAATGATGGGTGTGGTGAAATCCTGCTCTACCGCAACAAGTAATGGGCTTTAGTTACGCCAAGGAAAGAAGAGAATCGCTGCCTTCAAAATAGATTCTCCGAAAGCACTTGCTACTAAACAATATCGAGGATTTTAACTCTTCTCTCCAGGAATGGATTGCATAGTTATTTTGAAGAATGGTGCATCTGGAAACTTGAAGAACATTGGAGAAACATTTACATTTGAGAAATGTTTTTTCAACTGGGAATCAGTTTGTAATTCAGAATTATATAACAAACTTATCAGCAAATAATAATAAAAAAAAATTAATTTTGAAAAATATTAAGTAGCAACTTTTTTAATAAGTTTTATTTTATGTACTGTTCAAACTGCTGCTAAATTAACAAACTAAGAAAATTTAGTTAGAAGCAGCTTATTAAACAAAATTAATAGTATCGACTGGTTTCGAAAGAAAAACAAAACTGACTTCTTCGTCAGGACAGGGGAGACCCCAGAAATCCCTCCGGTTATCAAGCAGATTAAATCTTTGCACACGCCCACGGAACAGATCCTAATTGATCCGGATTTTGGATTAGGGGCAGACAAAATAGTGGGTGTCGAAAAACCTTTCTGAGTCTTTAGAAGCCTTAAGTGATCTAAAAAGTTGAATCTGTGCACACGTAATTTCGATCGTGAAACACAGAGCCGAACTTTCTATCTCCCCAAGGGGCAAAAAGAGAGGGGCAAGTCGAAAAGTGTTTTCAGACATAGAACGTTAAACCTTAGAACATTTATAATATCGACCACCGGAGAACACCTAACAGCGATATACTCGTATTTGATTAAGACGACTATTTTCAACGCTAAGTGTCAGGTATGGTCAAACAAAGTAAAACTTAAATATTCAAATACTTTTTCTAAAAGCAGCATATAATACAAAGTGAAAAGTTTCGATCACTTAAAATCCAAAAACAGCCTTCCTCCATCAGGCCACATAAGAAACGAGCCTTTACTCGTGAAAGAAAGATAGGTGAGGGCTGCACGGATATCAAACATGACTCAAGCAGGGACAGTGTATTGCCAACGGCGAGAAATGAAAAGGGAACAAGAGGGAGGGAGGGGGGGGACAAAATGAGTGAATGGTAAAATAAATAAATGGAAAGTGAATGTTCAAGACAAGATTCAAATCACTTGTTACAGTTGGTTATAATAGCGCAAACACATAAAAATGGATAAACCGGCGAAAAGGGACGAAAAATACTGAAAAAAGACGAAGCACACAATAAAAAATTAAACCAGAGATTTCTAAGCAGAAGAGAAGAATGGAGAATTATCAGCAATAAGGGAGTTGGACTGAGAAACTTTCAAGTCCTCCTAATTCCATTTTTCAATTGGACTTTTCTGACAGTTTCTGAGTCCAACTCCATTATTAATGGTAACTGTCTGTTTTTCTCTTTTTCGTGGAAATCTCTGATTTAATATTCATTTGCTTCATATATTTTTTTTTAGTATTTTTCTTCTATTTTGCCGGTTTGGCCATTTTTAATTGTTTGGGATTTTATAATAAAGTGCATAAGTGATTTGAATCCTGTCTTAGATGTTAACTTTCATTTTGAGTATTTTACTGTTCACTCGCTGTATCTCATCTCTTGTTGTTTACTCCCTGAATTTGTTTACTTCCTTTTTCATTTCTCGCCATTGGCAACACCCTTCTCCTGCACTTCAGTCACGTTTGCTGTTCGTGCGGTCTTTCAATTTATCTATTACGTGTGAATTATTTATTTTTCATCTATTACGTGTGAAGATTACGTTTCTTGTGTATCCTGATGAAGATGTCAGTTTTTACCTTCGAAAGTGGTGTCTGTTGTATGCTGCTTCAAACGAAGTTATTTTTGTGTATAAGTTTTAGTTTGTTTAACAATGTATAAGGATTAGCGTCAAAATCAATCCTCAAATTAAAAATTGGTTTAGTTAGGTTCTGTTCCGTGATCGATACTATAAGTTCTCAAAGTTTCAGTCACCAGTTCATAGGGAGCATCTGGAGCGTCAGGAAATACTTTTCGCCCCCTTTCATTTATCCGGTCATGGACCTTATGTATGTATCCGCCCCCCTGAGATAAATCGAAAATCCAGCTTTGTCAAGCCCGGGAGATAAATTTGTCTTTCAGAGTCTGTCCTTCAAAGATACTACATATGTTCAAAGCTATATCCTTATAGAACTTTTAGAGGGGAAAGGGGCTTTCGCGGAGTGTTTGAAAATACTTTTCTAAACCCCAGGGGTGGAATAAATAATCTAATTCCGTTAGGCTTTTGTGGTTGATACTATAAATTTATAAAGGGCTTCTGGAGGACCTAGAACTAATAAAAAGCACCCTATTTTCTCCACCCCCTTGAGATATCAAATCCGGCTTTATTAATTTTTATCCCGTTATCGATATTAAAAGTACACAAAGATTTCGGGCTTCTAGATCAGTGTTGTGCAACCTTTTGGTTACGACCCTGTTCGGGGGTAGCGAGATTTATTAAAAAGTCACCGACATTTTGTATGGAAGACAGGGAGGTTACAGAAAATAGTGCTAATTTAAATATTATAATATGGTGCTTATTGAGGATACTATCAATATGGATGATTGTTTATTTCGAGTTGCTCGAAATATAAGTGAATTGATACTTTAAAATAGCTTTACATGTTGTCATCCAAAAAGGTGCCAAATACACAATTCAGAGTTTACAACTTTGTGCCGTGGATATTATACATCGTTTTTTCACTGTGAAAGTAGTAAATTCGTCGCATGATATAGGAGAAGTCATGTTCTGCCCGCATCAGATTTTTTATTCACATGGTGGTATTGAAGCTCAAAACTAAAATAATCCTTCAACGGTTTCCCCATATTAACCTTCGCAGTAATCCTTCAGCAGTAATCCAGCAACTTTCTTCGCCCGTCGAGAGGCTTCGCCTCCCATCTTGCTGGCATAAGTCAGACTAAAGTTTATAAAAAAATAAACCGGTTCATTTCAGCGTATTCTCCTACCAATCTTACTTATTTTAATAAAAAAAAATGTTTGGTATCAATTTTTGCATTATGAAATAGAAGTGTCACCTTCACATCTCATTTATTTCATTTATTAATTCTTACTAAAATCGAATTATGAAGTTTTATACAAAAAAACCTCCTTTATGCCCACATTTAAGATAACCCTCTTATCGTATAGATCCATGTGATTTGCAATAAATGCACCGGTTCGTGGATGGATGGACGCATTTATATTTGCACTTCAAGAAATAGCAGTGGCAACGAGAAAACTTCCTATGCGCCTCAATTTTAACTTCTATGGAAGCAAACATATTCAGTTTACCAGCGCAGATAACATCACATTTCGGAAAGATTCTGGCTCAGGCTGCACAAAGCTCAGACTGCATAGTTCATATTCACAAATAGCGCATATGGGGAAAGCGTAGTCCCAGTGTCAGGATTCGGATTGAATTTATCGGTCTCCGTAGTTCGTAAAATCATGGCACATAGCATTTTTTTAACTGCCGATTGCAGGTATCGACTATCCTATGCCGAGGAACACATGATAAACTCAAAACTAGATCATAGATGCGGTTTTCAGCAATAAGAGTTCGATCTTAATGATATTTTTGAGCATTTTAAAATTAAAACATTAAGAATCGAATGGGAATTTCGAAAATGCAATATTACTCATGTAACGATTTGCACAGAAACTTATTCTTATAAAATCCAATATATCTGATACTCTGTGGCTGTGGGCCATAAGTTTGATTTTCATTAGCTTCATACTAAATCCTCCATGGTAGTTATTTATTTTTTGTGTTACAAAAAAATGTATATTTGTATGACACTTTAGGGTTTTGAATTTCGATTTACTTTTTTTCTCAATTTTTATACGGCTGAATCGAAACATACCTGTTGGATGAATGTTGGCGAACTCTACTCTAGGGCGTCCGCCAAGCGCGGCGCTTTGGCGGGCGCGTCGCTGATGAAAGAGGGCGAGCGCGCGCGATTCTTTCTGCTCACTCCCAGTGGCTGGAAAGTCCGCCGAAAGGGCTTTCGACGCCTCTATACCTGGCATGGATGCTTACGCCTTTATCTACAATGGCACAGCCCCGGCGAGCCCAGGAACGCAGGCAACCTATGAGGATACCATCGATGATACTGAAGGTATGCAGTAAAGGCACTTGGCGATTTTTTTCATTTTATTTTCTGGTTTTTAATTTTATTTTCAAATTTAAAATTTTAATTGTTTTAAAAGCCACAAATTTTAATATTGCAAATGCCATTAGAAGCCAAAAATGTTTTTTGAAAAATCTAAAATAAAATATCTTTAGGATTTTTTATATAACATCCTTTTTTATTTTATCTATAATTTTTAAATTTGTTAGATCCGTAAATGGCAGTTTTAATTGTTTTAAAGCTAGAAACTTAATTATAAATTAAATTAGAAACCAGAAATATTTTTAAAAGTTTGAAATATTAAAATACTTACTTTAACTTTTCAGAGGTTTATTATTTGTAAACTTTTAATTATTTCACAATTAAATTTAGGGCACTTGTTGATGTTTTAGGATACAGTTGTTAAATTCCGGGTTTTATAAATGGGAAGTTTGCACTGATTTGCAGCGAACTGCAATATTGTTTTTAAAAATACGGAATTACTTCAATTTTAATCTTCTTTAACGCAAAAACTATTTGTATTTCCTTTTGTTAGTTAGTTTTCTTGTGTTGAAACTGAGGGTTTTTTATGTAAAACGTTGCTAATCCATGGTTATCTTAAACAAATAAAGACGATGCAATATTTTACCTTTTGTTAATAGATATAAAATTTTATATTGATTTTAATATTTATTTAAAATTCAGTGGGAAACGTCATCACTGAAATTTATAATAACATTCGGCAAAACAACTGTTGAAAGTATCTATGAATGGAAAAAGGCGTTAGTAAAACAGCATAAAACAAAATGTGAAGTTATTTAGTTACTTTTACTTTTATGGTTGCATATTTTGGTTTATGATGTTTTACCTCTGAAGCTTTTAGAAGTATAATATATTTTTTACTAACATAAACTAAGAAAATAAATTATGGAATTGTGGTGCGCAATTGTTTTCCTATTCTTTTACTTTTGCGAACTGTTATTTACAATTCTTAAACTATCAGTTCTGAAAACTAAAATTGTAGTATTAGTTGATGTCTCACAGCAGCAGCTTAGAAGCATCATTTCATGCTTTATTTTCAATTCAAATTTTTTTTCTCTTATCGCAGTTATTTAAAATTTTAGATTTGTAAGATTGGATTACTCTTTTATATTTTAAAAATCAAGGGGAATTTCAAAAATATGAAGATTTTTTAAGCTATTGCTTATTTTCTTTCAATTTTCTTAACGTTATAATTTATAAAGTTGCAAGAAGTTAAATTTTATATTATAGCATTTATAATATAAAATTTATTGTTAGTTTAAATAACTTATCAAAGAAATATATTTCATTGGCTATGCTCGAAAGTTCTAAAAATTTCAACAGCTATAGCTTTATTAAATACTGAAATAGTTGTAAGATTTCAAAAAATTATATGCAAAATAATTTTAAATTAAAAAGTAATCTTCATCTAAAAAATAAAAATTGGGCGATTTTGTTTCTTAGCAAGTCCTCGTTTAATCAGCATAATGTAATACAAAAGATCATATAAGAATCATAAAACATAGCAAAAACCAATATATTAATTAGTAGTTCAATAGAATGATGTTTACAGTTTTACTCTTTATACTGGGTGATTAAAAAAAAAAAAAAGATGGACCAAACTTTACGATTTGGTATTACACACCAAACCAAGCGGCCAACGGCCGTACCGTGCTGAAAACACCGGTTCTCGTTAGATCACCGAAGTCAAGCAGCATCGGGCGCGGTTAGTACTTGGTGGGTGACCACCTCGGAACACCGCGTGCTGTTGGCCATCTCGGGTGCGGTATCCCCGTGGTTTGCGCGCTAGATTTGCACGCTACCACAAATGCCGCCGTGTTCATGCGGAGTACGATCACGTTAAACATGTGGGTCCGTAAGTCCTTCCGAGAGGTTGGTGGTAGGGGAAGGAGGGTACGGTCCCTGTGGATGCCTCCCCCACTGGGTTCCGGTCTAAATTGGGTGGCACTTCCCGGCCGTCCATACAGTTACCTTACACCTTTCTGGTAGGTCGGACGGTCTGGGTCTCAACAACAACACCAAACCAAGCATTTTTCATCATAGTTTACCGGGCCGGAAATGAAAGGTAAAGGCGCCGGTGGACGCTTAATGGTGAAACCGATGAGGTAAAGAGAAAACACAAGAATGATCCAGAAGTTATAAAATGACATTTAATAAACAATAATTACAGTAATGGCTTAAAGGAGCGACCGCCAACCTGAATGCACGTCTGACAGCGGCGATAGAGGGATTGGCGAACTCTTTCGAACAGACTAGGCATGTCGCGTACTTCGGCAGCAGCGGCCAAAATTCAAGATCAAAATTCCAAAACCAAAAGTAAAAAATCTGATGTGAGCAGCACATGACTTTCCCTGCAGACTTATATCCACGTTCTCTTTATTTAAATTAATTTTGATTCACTTTTAATTCAATTTTTGTTCTCATTTGATAACTGGACTTATTTTCAAAGGTGGCGTGGAGAAAATACGAAAAAAACTAATATATCTCGAGAACGGCTAGTCCTAGTGTAATGCGGTTGATCTTATTTTTTTCTTCGTTAAAAATTACGTATTAAACAAGCATTTAATGGATATATTTGAGCATACGTAGCTTTTTAATTTAGATTTTGACAATTTTTGCGGGCCATTCTGCAAAAAAGGCAGGTTATTTTTATATGAATCGTACCAAAATCTAACCAGCACCAGAGTGACCTATACGTGACTCATTTACCGAATTTTGTGAAATTCGGTCCATTAGTTTTTCAGCTAGAGTGGATACAAGCTTTTGCGGGTCATTTCGCAAAAAAAAGGGCGGGTGCTTTTATCCCGAATCGTACCCAAAACTAATCAACACCAGACTCGCCCACAAGTGACTTACCTACGAAATTTTGTGAAATTCGGTGCATTAGTTTTTTAGTTAGAGGGGATACAAAATCTGCACAGACAGACAGACAGACACACAGACAGACACACAAACACACTGACACACACACAGACGTCACGCTAAAAATGGTTTTTTCGTATTCTAGAGCTCTTGAAACGTGTAGATCCGTCGAAAACTTGAGTTGCGATTTTCGACATGATTCCAATACTTTCCCTATACATTACCATGTATTGCAGGGAAAGTAAAAAATCTGATGTGGGCAGCACATGACTTTCCCTGCAGACTTGTATCCACGTTCTCTTTATTTTAATTAAATTCATTTCACTTTTAATTCAATTTCCGTTCTCATTCGGTAACCGGACTTGTTTTCAAAGGTGGTGTAGAGAAAATACGAAAAACTAAAATATCTCGAGAACGGCTAGTCCTAGTGTAATGGGGTTGGTCCTATTATTTTCGTCGTTAAAAATTGCGTATTAAACGAGCATTTAATGGATATATTTGAGTATACCTAGTTCTTTAGTTTAGATTTTGACGATTTTTGCGGGCCATTTTGCAAAAAAAGGCAGGTTATTTTCTTCCGAATCGTACCAAAATCTAATCAGCACCAGGTTGGCCTACAAGCGACTTATCCACCAAATTTTGTGAAATTCGGTCCATTAGTTTTTCAGTTAGAGTGGATACAAGCTTTTGCGGGCCATTTCACAAAAAAGGCGGGTTCTTTAATTCCGAATCGTACCCAAAACTAATCAGCATTAGCCCCCCCCACAAGTGACTTACCTACAAAATTTTGTGAAATTCGGACCATTAGTTTTTTAATTAGAGTGGATACAAAATCTGCACAGACAGACACACAGACAGACAGACAGACACACAGACAGACAGACAGACACACAGACAGACACACAGACAGACAGACAGACACACACACAGACGTCACGCTAAAAATGGTTTTTTCGTATTCTAGAGGTCTCGAAACGTGTAGATCCGTCGAAAACTCCAATTGTGATTTTCGGTATGATTCCAATACTTTCCCTATACATTACCATGTATTGCAGGGAAAGTAAAAACAATATTTTTTTCAGATTCAAAGGGGGTGTCACCGACGCGACTCTTGAGATATCCCCACAAAAAGAAGTCAAGACACGACAGATCGGGCGATCGTGGGGACCAAGCTAGGGGACCACCTCACCCAATCTATCGCCCTGTAATGCATTTACATTTCGTTTCCGACTCGCTAAACTATGATGAAAATGCTTGGTTTGATGTGTATTAACACGTCGTAAAGTTTGACCCATCTTTTTTTTAATCACCCTGTGTACTTTGTACCAGTGGTCTCCCAAGCTTTTCGTCCCGGAGTATTCTTCATTAAAATTTGACCACTGAGCCCCTTCTTTTTCAGTTTTGATATGTGTGCTTTAGGTAGGGCCTATATGTACGTCAGCAACAGGCATAATAACTTTTTTGAAAGTGTCTATTTACTTTCAATGTTTCCACGGCAACCTTTTTAAGCTCAGCAGAGTACAGTTTTAGAACCGCTGCTCTATACATATAAGATTAAACTTTTAAAAGGATTATACAAATTAATATATTCGTCGAATTCTCGTACTTCCGCTACTATCCAGTTCCTCCAAATAAAAAATTAGCAAGAATCTCCTCGGTACTAGTTTTTAGTGTTTTATCAGTAAATGGGTTGATATGTACCATAGTTGCCAATCTAGCCACATTATGGCTATATTTAGCCATATTTTTTGAACGCAGAATTTTTTGAACGCTTTTTTAGCAGACAAAAATGGTTAAATTTAGGCAAAAAATGACAGTTTGTAACTGCTTTTAATGGTTATCTATGAAACGTAGCCATTTTTTGCTATGATTTTAACCATAATGTTCACCTAAATGTTAGCAACCCTTGTTAGCAACCTTTCAAAATCGACAAATGTGACTCAAAATCAAACGTAAATCATACTCAAAAAATGGATAGATTTCTAATTTTTTTAAATAAATTTTTTATGCAGTATTGCAAACCTAGTCATTTTATACCTACATTTTGCCATTTTGGGGAGCGAAATGATAAAAAAAATGACTAAATCTAATCATAAAATGGCTAAGTTATCAACGCTGAAATCGATTCCCGAATTCTGTCGACTTAATATTAACAATAAAAATATAGCAAACAACATAATTATATGCATGCAGAGGTGAGCTGCCTAAATTTTCATATCAGGTTAGGGTAGAGTTTAAGCCGACGGAGTACGTAATCCATATTAAAAATGACCCTCCCCCCAAGCAACAGCTAAAAATAAATATTATAACTGTAAGCTTTCATCCCCGAGTTTGTACAATTAAATAACCTTTTCTAATCATGGAATACAGAATGTGCATTAAAATGCTTTATTAATTTGAAATCAATTGAAAAGACCCAATACCAAAATAAGTGCGAAATAATATAAAATTATATTTACGTATCTATCACAATTGTCGTAACTATAAGAGTAAATATTTGCAATTTTGGTGCTTGGGGAATAGCTGTCCTATTCCGAAACGTTAAAAGAAACAACACCTACATGCACCAGGAATCTAATATACTACATCCTGTTCAAAATTCCCTCCGTCGGTAACTATGTACATTAGAAAGAATATAACCATGTACTTTGACAAGCATAGAAACTATCACCATGTTACGGTCCCCAGTGATATAACTTTTTGACAGAAAGTTATTGTCTGCCATATACGCATTTTGTGCGTTCCTGATGTCGACTCCTACTCATTAGACAATCCTCTACAACAGCGGTTCCCAACCTTTTTGATTAACGTATACCTTTACAGGTCATTTCCCTGGATTGTATCCCTCATATAAGAAATTTATTAAGTAACCTTGATGTCGATTTTACTTGTTGTAACTTTAAATCAACAATAAAAACAATTTAATTTGTAATGTGGATAGAGCATAATTTATGTTCATATATTAAATAATAAATACAATTATAATAAACATTTCAAACTGCACAAATAACTAATTGAAAGTCTTTTATTTCGCATTCAAAGGTAGTCAGTGGGATCCTTGTCCTTGTTTTTGTCACATTTTTATGATATCGGGATGCGAGATATAATCTTAAATTTGGAATTACAATCAGCTTATTGCGATACTTATTTTTGATAAAAATGTATGAAGACAAAGCTGTTTCCACAGGCACCGTACTTATAAATAGCAACAGAAACCTAAACGTTTTATCAGAAAGCAGCTCAAATTCTCTGCTAATGTCTGCCCAAAAGTTAAGAAGGCATTTTGCTTTAACTTGGGTTTTAAAAGTGGTATCAGTTGAAAGTTTAATGAACTTTTTTTTTCTTGATTGACAAACTACAGAGGGTATTCACACATTTTTGTAACGATTTTGAAAAAAAAATATATATATAAACAAAGATAAGAATTTTATTTTCTAATATGTTCAGTCTAATAGTATTTTTGTTGAATTATCATATTACATCTTGATTTCCAAGATAAAAGAGCTTTTCTTAAAATATCAAGGTTGATTTTGTTCCACTCCTCCACTACAATCTTCCAGAGTCCATCCAATGTTTTGGGATGCCGCTTATAAAGAGCTTGTTTTAAAAATCCAAATGCACAATATTCCATAGGAGACTGGTTGGAGGACTTTGGTGGGATGAATTTAAATGGAATAGCCTCAATTCCGGTTTCATTTCTCATTTTTTCCAAAAATGTAGCAGTAGATTTAGAGGTATGGCTGGTAGCCTTATACTGATGGAACTTAACACAGTGAAGATTGTTTGGGTAAAGTGATGGAATGTCTTTTTTGCAAACAGGTGTTAAAACATATTTCTGATAGTAATCCGAGTTAATCTTGACATTTTTTTCTACTTTCCTTATTTTAAGTTTTTCTTTATAAGAGAATTCAGCAATAACCACAAAACCTTAAGCAAAACTTTCCTTCTTTTTTCTGAACCAACCTTTATTGGGTATGTATTTTTTACTCTTTTAATAGTCAAATGTAAACTTTGACGTTTCTTCACTTTTTCATTAATTATGTCACTTAATTTACGTGTGGAAAGATTAAAACCATGCTTTTCACATCATTTTTTAATAATCGAATAAGAGTATTATAATATAATAAAAGTATTTATCTTCGGAAAGTGAACAAATATAGTCTTCGATCCATTGTTTATTTTGCGACATTTTAAAGCAAAGAATATTTTTAATGATGCAGACGATAATTTAACCCTATTCCGACTTGATGCCAGTCAGGTTTTTTTCATTTTTTAAATTTAATTCATGGAGAAAGTCAAAATCGTTACAAAAATGTGTGAATACCCTCTGTAGCTACTTGAAAGTATTCCTCTTCGAATGGATTTAGAATCCAATAGCTTATGTTTTGGAAAATACATCTGAAAATCTGTCTTTAATCCTTGTAGATGTTCAATTATTTGTTGGTTTATTTGCGGGGAGAGTCATAGTTTGTTTCCAGAAAAGAAATTGTGAAAAGTTTCAAATACTTCAGATTGACCATTTTCAATACAAGACTTCCAAAAATCAATTGTTTTAACCATAGATCCAATTTTGTCAGACACACTAAATGTCGTTATTGAGTTATTTTGAAGTGTTACATTTAACTTATATATATATAGGAAAATATATGATAAATATGCAAGAGCCTGGAGCCATTTATAGTCGTGTAATCTGGATGAAAACTGGAAAGGATGGCCTTAAAAAGACTTGCACCTCGTGTCCAAGCTCAAACAGTCTAGTAAGGACTTTACCACGAGATAGCTATCTCACTTCTGTATGAAAAAGCAACGTAGAATCATCTCGTCACACAGCTTTGAAAATTCTTGAGTTTGTGAGACTCGATTTCATAAAATGAACCATTTTCACAGCTTCATCAAGAATAAATCTCAATTTACGAGGAAGGTTCTTAGATGCTAAATTTTGCCTGTGGATGCAGAAGAGGCTGCAATTTATATTGGGAGCTACTTTCATGACATGACTGCGAAGACCGGTGTAAATATCTGACATAGACTTAGCACCATCAGTACATAATCCACAACAGTTAGACCAATCAATGCCCTTATCTTTGAAATAACAATCAATAGCATTAAATACATCCTCACCTTTTGTGCTTTCTGACAAAGGGTGACACATTAATAGGTTCTCTTCAGTTTCGTTACAGATCAAATATCTTGCTATAACAAGCAAAATAACAAAATTAGCGACATCTGTGCTTTCATCAACTTGAATAGTGAAAAATTTACTACTTTAAGTCTGCTAATTATTGTCATCTCAACATCATTAGACATATCCTGAATTCTTCGAGATATTGTATAGAGGAATGCTGTTCATTTTCGGTACTTGTTAGTCTCCAAGCATACATCGAACAGCATCTTTTATACAGGAAAGAATCAAATTCTCAGCTATGGCATGATTTTTGCCACATTTAGCAATACGGTAACTAATATGGTAACTAGCTTCAACGGACTACTGGACGGTAACAAGCTGGAGTCTAGTGCGAGCTTTGTAGCTGACTGCTGCCGCTATGCAGCGTCGGTGGGCAGTGTCTCCGCCCTGATTGCGGGGGAGCGCTGTTGGCGGCTAGTCTCTCACGATATTTGGCTATGTACAGCAAAAAAATTTAAAATCGGTATGTACTTTTAATTGGTAATAGATATATTATTTTTTTCCACCATAATAACTTTTTTTTTGTATCCCTAAACATCCTATCCCGTACCCCGGGTTGGAAACCGTTGCTCTAGAATTTTGTAGCTGGCATTTTCTCTATATCTCGCTTTATTTTGCCCAGTTTATTTTCTCAACTTTTTAAATTCTCCGTCACGGGAGCTGCAATCCATTTTATTCGACCGGGCATAAGTCAATTTACTACAAACGTGAATACTCATGGGAATTTCTTTGTAAATTTAATGGGGTTCTTAAGGACTTTCCTGGGAAACCCGTATATGCTAAGTAAACTTTAGTAGCATACATCCATGAGATATTTTCCGCAGTGATCCCCATAAGGAGGAGGTAGAAGCTCATGAATTTCATCTCGGCCATAAAACCGATCATCCCAAATGTACAAAATTGAATATTTAGGTGCTCCTGGTTTGATAAACGGAACGGATCAAAATAAAGTCTAAAGAAGATTTTATTTTTATTAACACTTTACAACAAAGTTGAAAAGTGTTTATGACTTTGTTCATTCTGTCTGTCTGTCTGTCTGTCTGTCTGTCCGTTAGCACGATAACTGCCGTAAAAATGACTTAATCAAAATGAAATTTTAGTATGTTGTTCAGACGGTCTATAGGACCTATGGGAATATAAATGAATAATATCACCCAATTAGTTTTGGATTGAACCCGGGTTGGAAAAATGGAATACATTGAGCTCTATGGGACCTAATTTTTCAAGTATTTTTTAAGCGGATTTAAAATTCACAAATTGCTTCGAAAATTTTAGGCAATATTCAAATGGTTCCGTAAAATATATAAAAAAAAATTCAGCGAAATATATTCAGTAGTTTTTTTAAATAAAAATTAAAATAATAATATCACCTCTTATATGAAGCGATCACGTGTCCATGATATGAAACGATCACATGACCCACTTCAAAATGATATATGGCATCCATCTTGTGTCAAAATCGTGATTTTTAAAGTTCTTTTTAATTCATATTGAGTGTTGTATCCGTCCTAAAACTACTTTATTTTTGCCTAAATTCTGTGCATCTACATACGGAAACAACGCAATGACAATATATTCCAGTTTAAATGCTCATCTAAATTTGATTATTTCTACTATTAAGCCTATTTTTTACCTATGTAAAATGTAAACAACAAAATATGTAGAATGAGTTATATTAGAATCGCTGTAATTCTTTAACACAAAATCAAATAGTCCATGGAGTCTGCTTAGCTGATATGAATGAAATATTCATTGATTTTAGAAAGAGAAGGACGATATTTTTCGATGAAGTTTAACGAATAGAGCTTACTTACTTGTAGCTCAATGGTCTTAATTTTTAAATAAAATAAATTATTATAGTATTGTGATGAAAGACATGAATGGGGGAATTATTTATGAATGAAATGTTACTTTTATAGAGAGAGCCAGGCGTGTTATTTTTTTATGACGTCATTTGAATGAATTTCAGTTGTTTTCGATGAAGTTTTCAAATATAATAAATTATCGTAGTATTATGATAATTCTAAAATTATTACCAAGGAATGTATTACATTTTAGAGATGTTTAAACCAGGCAATTCATACTTTAATGCCGTCATTTGAATGAAGTTAATTTTTTTCGATGAAGGTTTAAGGTTTCAAATATAATAAATCAATGTAGTATTGTGATAAGTTTTAAAATATTACCGAGGAATATATTGCATTTTCGACTTTTTTAAATAAAATTGCATTGAAGTTGGAAAGTGTTTCATAATCAATGCTTTAAGCATGATTGATCTTTCTTGTTTTATATTTTTAGATGCCGTGTGTGACATTAAGGCTTTAGAGATCTGTAGATTAGGGCCCTCGCATGTGATAGCTTGCAGTATCCAAACTATTACTCATACGTCAGAGGAGAATTGATCATAGTCAAGTACGGTATAATCATCGGGTCGGGCTGATTCAGAGTCGCTTCAAGTTGAACTCGGTTTATTTCTGTTTTTTTAATTAAATCAACCATTGGTAAGTATCTGAGTTAGACGTTCTGCGATCAGACTAGAACTCTTACTATTATTATTTATTTGATTAATTACCGCCTAAGGAAGCAATTTGAATGCAATACTTTTAAATAAGCAATTCCAATTAATTATTCATGTGTATGTTGTGAAAGACAACCTAAAGTTGACGATAAGCAAGAAGTATCTGCCGTGTCTACGGTGCACAACACAATTAGCAAAAATTACATTATAGGTCTGTACGGAGTCGGGTTGCAGAGGTCTACAGGGGCTCGGACCTGACGTGCGGATGGAAGTCCGCCTGACACAAGGGTTTATGCAAACCGTATTTCTTATAAACAATTTCGGATAGGGCTGGGATCGCACTTATTTTTTTCCAATTTAGGCCGGGCCTAGTAGGACGTACGCAACGCTTTAAAAATTATGTGTTGAATTTAATAAAGTAAATGAAAATTTTAAAGTAAATTTTATTATTGATATAAAAAGTAATACACCGTAAAAGTAAATATTCAAAAAATAAAACTTTTAACTTAATTCCGACGATAAAAATAAATACCTTTTATAAATGCACATAAAATATAATTCTATATCAGGTTTTATTTGTTTTAGAGCTAAGAATCAGCGTTTAATTTGTAAAAAAAATTAACATAATCAAAAATATTTTTGTTTAAACCACAGCTAAAAGTAATTCATTTATTTATTCATTTACTTTTACTTCTTTATATCCTTATATTTTTCTAATAAGATTGGGTGTATAGGCCTTTTGGTGGATAACATGACTTTTGAATTAGAGAGAGCGGATTATCAAAGAAGCTAAAGCACCAAAACTACCAGGCGGGTTTGATAGCCCCAGTCCACCCCAGTTCACGTTATGTTATAAATCAATAAATAAACACAATGCATAACTGTTGTACATTTATAAGTTCCTTCGGTGTTTTCAATATTTCCATCCTTCACCCGCAGTTTTACAATTTTTTGACGCAATATACATTCAAACCTGTGTAGTATTATACATAGACCGATGCGACAGATCCAGGAAAACAGTTCAATTGAAGACACTGAATCGTGATGTGCAAAGAATGTGTAGGGGAAGGGTAAAAACATATCCACGACTGACGTAAATGACGTAATGACGTAACGCAATAAAGAGAAAAATTGATAGATGGAGATGCTCTGCGAGATGAAACTGTGTTCCGCGTTTCAGTTTCCTACGTGTTCTGGGAGCCGATAACGAGTCAGTTAAAAATGTTGAAAGAAGGAAAATATAAAGTGAGGTAACATAAAGTTAAGAATTGGTGTAGCTAATAATAAGAACTTACACAACTTTCTTGAAGGCCAACGGCCCTACCGTGCTGAAAACACCAGTTCTCGTTAGATCACCGAAGTCAAGCAGCATCGGGCGCGGTTAGTACTTGGGTGAGTGACCACCTGGGGACACCTCGTGCTGTTGGCACATTTTGGGTGCGGTAGTCCGGTGGTTTGCGCGCTGGATTTGCACGCTGCCACAATTGCCGCCGTGTTCATGCGGAGTATGATCACGTTAAACATGTGGGTCCGCAAGTCCTTCCGAGAGGTTGGTGGTAAGGGAAGGAGGGTACGGTCTTTGTGGATGCCTCCCCCACTGGGTTCCGGTCTAAATTGGGTGGCACTTCCCGGCCGTCCAAACAGTTACCTTACACCTTTCTGGTAGGTCAGACGGTGTGGGTCTCAACAACAACTTCCTTGTAGAAAGCAGTCATAAGTCAGTTAAATGACTGCAATTGTAGCGAGGGCGTTATAAGCCCCTTTATTCAGGCAAAAACAAAATAGTCAGACCAGTATGCGCCTTTGAAAGCTGATAGCAAGCTGAAAGCTGATAGCAAGCAGCGAAGAGGCAAGCTGTGATCATTCCAAGCTTAGTTAATTAAGGTAATAATATGCGTCCCTTACAAACACAAGATTTAGTAAAAACACGATATTTGGGATGGCGCTTTTAAGTATTCCTCTCAAAAATATACTTTAATAAAAATCCACAATAATACTGGAATTGCCTGGAATTAGAATAATTCCTTCACAGTTGAAAACGAAGATAAATATCTTAACACGCTTTAATATGAAAGCTTTTATTCAGATGGAGTTCAAACATCTTTATAAGAAACCTTTGACATATGTTGAAAGCCTTTTGAAGAATATTTTATAATTATGTTAAAAATATTCCTTTAGCCTATAGTTGATTACCTATTTCTTAAGCCTATAGTTGATTACTTATTTTTTGTGCCTGAAAATGCTCGTTTAATCCTATTATTTTCAGTTAAATAAAAGTTTTAGTAGAGCAACACATACTTCTTAAAATGCATTTAACGACGATAAAACTGAAGCATTCAAACCTAAAATCTAACTTAGATCTCTCCCCATTTAAGGCATTACTTTGAACGTCTTTAAATTGTCCTTCAAATCAAGGGTTGTGAATGGAGGTGGACTCAATTCCATTTGGCCACAACTGAGCTATGCTTTAGCTCAAACATCAATTGTGGAGCAATTCCAATTGGACTTTCTTGAAATTTTCTCTATTGCTTCTCAATAAAACTCCCTTAATAACGATCATTGTCCTCAGACTTTTCGCTTTGAAATCTCTGGCATAATTTTTTACGTTCCGATCTGCTTCCTTCCTTTTTCAATTATTTGTCTAACATATCCTTTTTTGGATTTTAATTATTTATCCGCTACTTTTCTTATGAAGTTAGCTCATATGACTTTCGAAATCAATTGATTCCTCCATAATTGAATTTCCTTTTTTTTCTGTTTATTCTAATGGGTCGTTGTTTTCAATGTTTCTACCTAATTTTTCATAACTGGTTTACACCTTCTAAAGTTCATTCGTTATTGATTTAGTAGAATTTCTTACTGTTCTGTTGTTTCTCTTAGTTTTGTTATCCGTTCTTTTACAGATATATTTTTGTTACACTTTTCTTTCTCTAAGATTTTTCCCGTTTGTAGTTACCTGTCTATCGATTTTGTTTTCCCTCTATCATAGCTTTCGTCTATCATATCTTCTTTTCCTTTATCAGCAACTTTCCTTCCACCTAAAGCCACTGGCGCCATTCCCAGTTGCCGATTGGACTTGAGCTTGCGTTACTTTTCGGTCATGAAGAAGAATGGTTTTTTATGTTTTTTTTAAACTGGTAGACCTGTTTATTTTTGTATATCTGCTATTTAGTTTATAGTGTTATTTGAATTCATGTTCTATTATAAAACTCAGTCAACTAGAACAGGGTTTTGTTGCTGATATCTTGGTTCGAACCCACTTATGCTAATCCTTACACCACCTCAGTCATGCAGGGAATTATTTTTAAGTATCTTAAATTTAAAAAACATGAATATATAGTATACTTTACAGTAATGACATTTATGGCCATCAAGCAGAGATCGAGCTAGAATTTTTCCAGAAGAGTAAAAAGTACTCCCTGACTTGATTTGAAGGAATATTTTGATTTCCAGAGGAGTAATTAAAAAAAAATATACAATTACCCTCAAATTTCTAGGTATTTATTAAATTTAGTGTATTTTGTATAGAAAAATTACAGGGTCATCGCCCAACAGAATGTAAATTTCTGACCTTTCTACGTTAAAAAAGAAAAAAATATTTTAGAAATGCACTATACTCTTTATTTGTGTTAATAAACAAAATGCATTGTATACCCTGATAGCACAATACCTTATAAACTTTATGAAATGAGTTTTAAAATGTTTACTAAATTTTGGACTTTTAGGATCACATTTATTTTAAGTTCCTGTCAGTTTTCAAAATAGCTTAGCAATCCTGAATTATAAATTCGTCATAGTATAATTAACATTTTTTTCCGTAAAAATAAATAATCATATAATTCATGATGAAATATCAAAATTGTTATCTTACCTTTGGCTTAGTTTCTCCATATTATTGTAAAAAATCAAAGTGAAAAGAAAATTAAAAACCTATCAAGTAAATAATTTTTATTTTTACCTTTTAAAATTCCAAACTTCTTTGCTTTTGGCTTTTCCGTAAAGGAACAACTTTCTCAAAATTAAATTTACATTCAAGACAAATCTGTTTAATTTGCGATTCAAGCCAAATCTGTTTAGTTTGCAAATGTACAAGGAAAGTATTGTGACGGGGTCGAAAATTCGAATTCGAGTTTTCGACGGGAGAGCACGTTTAAAGCATCCCTGATCAGAAATCGAACATTTTTGAAGTGATGTCTGTGTGTGTGTGTCAGTGAGTCTGTGGAGACGATATCTCACAAAGGAATAGACCGCTTCGAATGAAATTTGGTACAAAAATCACAATCCGTGAATACTGGAAGCCTATTGCTTTAAAGCACAATCGAATGATAGAACTCCCCTTAAATTTTCGAGTGAAATTTTGAAAAAATCTTCAAAAAATCAAAACCTTTAATAAAGGTACGCAAATAGACATTTCTTATGTAATTTTTTCTTAGAAAACGATTGACATAAACTTTAGAAAGCTAGCATGAACCATTCTCGAGATATTGCACATTTTTCAAATAAATTTATCAAAAAATTCCATAAATTAAAAAAAATATTAACTGTTGAGGAACATGCTCACTTTTCATATGTAATATCATGCAATAAATTTGGTGACATCATTGTCGTGGATTTAGCTGGTTCCATTTATGAGAAAAGACACTTTGAGTGATACTTTTGTATTTGAACGCCGATAGTCATTTATCTGCTATAAGAATAACTTATTTCTCCGTCCATAACACTTGGCGAGATTTTGGCGACTTATTTGGTGGAATGTCGCTAACATGGCGACTTTTTTAAATGTTGCCAAATTAACGAAAATTTCGCAAATAGATAAGAATGACTCTAAATCAATAAAAATGACGACTAATTGTCGAAAATTCAATATCTTGGAAAGAATATAAGTATCTACTATATGAAACACCATGTTTTTTGCTGTAAAAGTAGTAAATTCATTGCATTATATAAGGAAAGTCATGTGTTGCTCACATCATATTTTTTGTTTACAAAATCAGTGAGTAAAATACGCATTACTTAAACATACATTTATAAAGCGTATTTGCTTATTTTATAGCATGAAATAAGCGTATAGAGGCGTTATTTCGAGCTCTGCCCTCAAGACATGCCCTCGGAACATCGTTATGGTTTTTTAAACCCCTTTCATCTGTTCTGATTTTGTCCGTAAATGAGGAATTTTGTTGTAGCATTTGCCAGAACTGATTAATAAAAATCACTTAGATAATATAAAAATATTGGTAAAAATAATATAAGATAATAATAAAAATGAAGACACCAATTAATATTTTGTTTCAATGATCATCTCAATAAACTTCTCGAAGAAAATCATTCAGAAGCAATAATTTGTTGAAAATAGGCAAACTATAGAAATATTTGATGGATCATGAATAATTGTACATGAAAACATGAGACAATTATCAAAATGGCGCTACTTTTTATGACATAAATCACATTGTACTTCCACTTTGAAAGAACTTTGCCTGCTCGCATATGCAAAATTAACCATATGTACGCTCCCAAATTTTGAATCTTGCCCCCATCGCAAATTACAGATTTCAGGAAACCGGGGATTATTACATATGTTCTCGTCAGTATGGACTTGCTGATACCTGCAGTGCTATCGTGAAAAATTACTATGACGGCCAAAGGAATTTAATGACGTTGGTGGGGGTAAAATGACAGTCGCAGTTAACAAGTTAGGTCTCAATGGAGAGATCGAGAACAAAATGCTCGGGTTCTCTAACCCATTGGAATCCTATGCGCAACTCCAGGTAAAAAAAATGTCAGATATGGCTGGGACGACACCCTTTTGAAATTTATGGCTAGATTTATCAATTTATAAAATTTTTTTTATCAAGTTCTGAAAAATGGTTAGATCTAACCAAAAACTGATTAACTTTAGCTTTCATTTTATCAATTTAATATGTTATAATTAATCATTTTACTCTTGACTGTCGTTAAAGTTACCTTTTATATGATTTTCTGATAGTTAGTGGAAAAAAATATAATTATATTAAAATTTGTTTCTTATTATATTAAAATTTGTTTCCAATTTTCAAATTTAAAGTTGTAAAGCGATGAAAGTTAAAGATCTATGGCAGAATATTGATGACGCTAAAATACAGTATTTATACAACGAGGAACGATATTAATACTGTGCCGATGCATCACTAAACAATACGTATTGATATGCCATATTGATACATCATAAAGCTTGAGCATCAATCTTGCTCATTAAAGTTAATTTTCAATTTTGCAAAATGTTTTTTTTAAATACAATGGAAATATATTGTAAATTAAATCGTGATTGTTCATGTATTAATTAAATGCTTCATAATTTTTAGGAATAAAACTGACTTTCCCGCACATTTATTCTTTGTTTATATACTTCCAGGTTAAAAAAAAATAATTATTCAAATTACGGATTTTTTTAAATTTAAAACTGCTATTTACTTGTTTGTAACTTAGCAACTTTACTATTTTTTATTTAAAGCACTAGTAACGGGCTTCACTTATTCATAAACTAAATAATTACTTTTGTTCCCAAACATGTAACTGCGTTTTAATAATGACATTCAACAAAACTAAAAATAACCATCAAGACCCAGTACCTCAGAGCAGCAAAATATTGAGTTGGTATAAATTAGAGACAACGATGTTTATCAAAGGTTTTATAAAACAACATTTTTTCGAATCTGTTTGACTGAAAGTCCTGTAAAATTTAATTACACCAAGGGCAGAAGAGACTGTCATGGTTTCAGCAATTTTTAGATGATATGAAATTGTGATATTTTACCAAAACATAGTTGACAATAAGTACTTTTAATGCACTATCGATTAAGTTTTCATAATGAAGGCTTTAAAAGGGAAATCTAATTTTTTACTTTCCTTACAATATGTGGTAATGTATAGGGAAGTAATTGGAATCGTGTCGAAAATCATAACTTGAGTTTTCGACAGATCTACACGTTAATACACTATCTCTAAAACACGAAAAATATTTTTAACGTGACATCTTTCTCTCCGTCTTTCACACTTTCCTCTCCCTCTCTCACACTTTCCTTCTCCCTCTCCTTATCTCATCCTTTCCATCTCCCTCTCCCCCTCTCTCTGTGTGTGTATATGTGTGTGTATGTGTGTGTGTGTGTGTGCTTGTGTGTGTGTGTGTGTGCGCGCGTCTGTGTGTGTGTGTGTGTGTGTCTGTGTGTGCAATGTAGGCATCCACTCTAACTCAATAACTAATGGACCAAATTTCATAAAATTTTTTAGATAAGTCACTTGTGGGTAACCCTGGGGCTGAGCTGATTAGATTTTGGTACGATTCGGAATAAAAGAGCTTGCTTTTTTTTGCAAAATGGCCCGCAAAAATTAATTGCCTGCATCCACTCTAGCTAAAAACTCATTGAGTCAAATTTTACAAAATTCGGTCGATAAGTCACTTGTTGGTAACCCTGGCGCTGATTAGATTTTGGTATGATTTGGGAAAAGTGAACCTTCTTTTTTTTTTGGTGAAATAGCGCGCAAAAATCGTCAAAATCTAAAATAAAAGACTACGTATGCTCAAATATATTAATTAAATGCCTGTTTTATGCGTAATTTTTGACAGTAAAAATAATGAGATCAATCCCTTTACTCTAGGACGAGTCGTTCTTGAGATATTTTAGTTTTTGTTTTTGCATTTTTGCTATGCCACTTTTAAAAATAAGTTCAGTTACTAAATTAAATTAAAAACACAAATTCAGTGTGATTTCAAATAATTATGCTTGTTGTTTTGTGCAATTAAACTCAATTTAGTGAATTATTAAGATAGAAAGCGAAGTGTGAATATGACTCTGTAGGGAAAGTCATGTGCTTCCTACATCAGATTTTTAATTCCGTTAATCGAATTTATTTAAGTCGAATTTTTCTACAATTCGAAGAAACGTTAACTAATGCAATTTTAATTTTCGAGTTCCAAATTTTTCGAAAAAGAAGCTAATTTTAACTAAGGTTTGACTGAAATTTTTTGTACAAGAGAGATAGATCACTTTAAAAAAATGTAAGTTTTGAGAAATATGCTAATAAATAGATAATAAACTGCTAGTTTTACCCTATCTTTGTTACACAGAAATTATCAAATCCATTTTACGATGTAAGTTTTGAGAACTACATTAGAACATAGGTAATGAACTCCTAGTTTCACCATATTCTAGTATCGCAGAAATTGTTGAATCCATTTTAAGATGTAAGTTTTGAGAAATACATTAGTATGTAGATGATAAACTCATAGTTTTATCATACCCTAGTTTTACACAGAAATTGTCGAATCCATTTAAATGAATCCGTAGACAAACAAGACATTTATAAATATTTTAGTCCTCTGATTGTTCAGGAAGCTGCTTATACGATTAGAGACTGCACCATTTTTCAGAATCAGAGAATCTGTCGAACCATCTGTCAAACTGTTGCACATTTAGATGCTTCCAGAGTGAAGAAAAAATTGTCATTTAAATCACAGCAGGCAAAAGTAATAACTTTTCAACAAATGCTAAAGGTAATTTATGTATATTTTTATTAAATATTTGCATAAATATCTATTTAAGTAACTTAGACATTTTTCAGTTGTAAATATAAATTTATTAAAAGGTAATTTAAAAAATAAGTTATATTTTAGAACAGGTTAGAAGTTTATTAATGGTAATGTAGCGTGTTATGTAAAATAATTGCTATATTATTGGTGAACAATCAATATATGTTGGTCCGAGGAAATTTCCAATTTTTGAATATTCTAGAACTTGACTTATAATATTCCGGAGCTTGGATTTTCTATATTTCGAAGAGTTTTACCTTTTCTTAGAGATTCCAGTTGTGAAGTTTCATTGTATTAAAATTATTGCAAGTTCAGACAATGTTTTATATACAGTAGTTGCCAAAATTTTGGAAACCTTTTGGAAAAGAAAAACTGTATTTTTGAGGTTTGATGGTTCATAACACCACTTAGTTTTGTACCAATTCCAAAAAATTATATATTATTTGAAAAATGCAGTAACATTTATCAATAGAAAGATAATTTAATTAAGATCGTAATGCAGTAACATTTATCAGAATTATTTTACAGCATAGAACATTTACATTATAGAACAGCCAGCATTTATAAAGAAGAAAAGTGAAATACATAGGAAAAATGAGATATACAAAAATTCTCATCATGTCAGTTAATAATACTTAGTTGGGTAACCTTTGGCCTTAATTACGGCCTTACAGCGTTTTCCCATGAAGCGTATTAATGGTAAGAAGTGAACCAAGTTTTTAGTTTTGCAGCTGTTATAATGTGAAACCAGGGTTGAATTATTGTTTCTGTGAATTGGGTTTTATTGCAGGGTTGATTCTGACTAGCAAGTTTCTTTAGTCGGCTCTATAGATTTTCGATGGGGTTAAAGTCTGGGATATTCCCAGGCTATTCCAATAGTTGCATATGATGATTTTGAAGCCACTTTTTGCACACACGAGCAAAATGACATGGAGCTGAATACTGTTGAAATATACATGCTTAATTATCTTGTAAAGGTCACGTGTAGAAGGATGCAGTTTGGGCTCATTCATTTATGTATCTTTGGGAATTTATATTCCCATTGATCACTCAAATTCTGTCCACATCTCTTGATGCCATACAACTCCAGATCATAACACTAACTGGGTGTTTCACAGTAGGTGTAATGCAATCAGGATGCAAATCTTCTCTGATTCTTCTCATGTATTTTACGTCATCACTACCAAACAGGGAGATTTTGGTCTCATCACGCCAAATTACACTGTCCCATTGTTCCGTTGCCCAGTTAACATGGATTTTAGTCCAGTTTAATCTTTTCATCCTTTATTCCAGAGTTAAAAATGGCCTTTTTCGTGGAATTCTAGTATTTAGACTAAATTCATGCTGTCTGCGCCGAATAGTCCTTGCATTTAACTTCACATTGCATTGCGCCATTTCACCTTCTATACACCGAGATGGTTTTCTTCTGTCATCTAGGCACAGTCTCTTAATTCTTCTATTATCACTTGCTGTTGTGCACCTTTACCTGTCTTTACCAGTCTGGTTTTGTAGTGACTGAGTCTCCTTATACCTCCTTAAAAATTTAGAAATGCCACCTTTGGATAAATACCCCAATATTTCTTCTGATTTCTTCATAACTTCTAATTTCTTCACGCTTTCTGGGTGACTAGTCAACTCTTTGCGCCATTTCTTTAATTTTATTACGTTTTACAAGCTCACTAAATCAAAGAACACAAAAAACCAACTAACTTGATAGAAATCACATAACACACTGATAAATGTCCTGTTGCCTGTTGGCTCATTGCCAAAACAAGATGACAACTGATCGGCTCTCTAAACACTTATGCTTATTGGCTACATTCAAATGAAGGGAAGCTACTTCATATAATCCTAAGCAAGTTGTGCTTCTTTTTTCTGGTTATTTGGCTATAACTTTTGATAGAATACAAATAATTGAACATATATTAATGCATTACAACCTTGATTAAATTATCTTTCTATTGATATATAATTTTATGGTATTGGTAAAAAAAAACGTGGTGTTATGAGCCATCAAACCTCAAAAATACACTTTTCCCAAAAGGTTGCCATAATTTTGGCAACTAGTATGTACTCAAAATGCTTATAAAATGGGTTTTTTATAATAAGGTAATACTCATTCAAGGTGATTATATAATGCAAAGCTCACTACTTATTCATTAGGTGCTGAATTACTTTAGTTCCAGAAAGTTTACTCTTTTTCAGTAATAAAATTATAGAAAAAACATGGCTATGACTAACAGTCCAATGAAGCCGAAACTGTTTTGCGTGGGTAACGTTTTGTAAAAGAAAACTCCAGTAAAGTTTCATAAGTCAAATACTTGTTTTCATTCCAATTTTATTTCATTTGTAAGAGATAATATGGGCCTACGGTAATTAAAGTATGATATGTATTTGAAACAACTTAATATTTCTAAGTTACCTTGCTTAATTACAATTATATTTGATGATTTAGAAGATATTTCAGGTGAAAATAAAAAAAAATCTGATATGAGAAGCACATGACTTTCCTCATACATAATGCAATGAATTTACTCCTATTACAGTAAAATAATAATGTATAAAATCCACGGCACTGTGTTTTTACCGTTGAATTGTACATTTGGAAATTTCCCGGTTGACAACATGTAAAACTATTTCAAAGTACCCAATTAACTTATATTTCACACAACTCTAAATTAACAATCATTAATATTGATAGCATCCCCAGTAAGCGATATACTCCATATATTAAAATATTTTAATAATTATTTCAACAATTAGGCGCCCGTCATTTTCATTAATTTAGCGTCAGTTTTGCAATTTTGACGGTATTTTCGTCAATCTGGGGGGAAATATCACCAATTTGGCAATATTTTGCTAGATTATTCGCCAAGTTCGCCAAAATGCATCACCAAGTGTTACAGACAATCAGAGAGAAGAACATTTCTTATATACTAGAAGGTATGCCCGTCATATGACGGAAATCAGAATTTGCGAAGCATTACTTCAAATTTGGCTTCATTTTTATCAATTTACCGACATTTTTGTCATTTTGGCAGCATTTAAATTAGTCGCCATGTTGGTGACGTCCCGCTAAGTTTCTCGCCAAGCCTTACTGACGGACGGATTGAGAAATGGGTTATGCTTATGGGTTATATATACTCTTATGTTCTTTCCAAGATATTGAACTTTCATCAATGAGTCGTTATTTAATTGATATAGCGTTGATTTCATCAATTTGGCGAATTTCTATCTATTGGGTGACATTTTCGTCAATTTGGCAACATTTAAAAAGTCAGCAAGTTGGAGATATTCCGACAAATTCGTCACCAAAAGTTTGGCAAAGGTTACGGATGAAAAAATAGGTTATTATTATAGTAGATACTTATATTCTTATTAAGATATTGAATTTTCGTCAATTAGTCGTCATTTTCATTGATTTAGCGTTATTTTTTATCAATTTGGCGACATTTTCGTTAATTTCGTTATTTTGAAAAGTCGCCAAGTTGGCGACATTCTGCCAAATTCGTCGCCAAAATCTTCCCAAACTTTATGGATGGAGAAATAAGTTATTCTTATAGCAGATAAATGGCTATTGGCGTTCAAACACAAAATTATTACCCAAAATATATCTTCTGTCATGACTGGAACGAGTTAGATCTACGAGAATGATATCACCACTAAATTTATTGCACGATATTACATATGAAAAGTAAACACATTCCATAATAGTTAATATTTTTTTTTAATTTATGTTATTTTTTGATAAATGTATTTGTAAAATGTGAAATATCTCGAGAACGGTTCATGCTAGCGTTCTAAAGTTTATGTCAATCGTTTTCTAAGAAAAAAATTACACAGAAAATTTCTATTTCCGTAACATTAAAGGCTTAGCTGTTTTGATGATTTTTTCGAAATTTCACTCAAAAATTTAGGGATGTTTTATACATTTGATTGCGTTTCAAAACAACAGGCTTCCAGCATTCACGGGTTGTAATTTTTGTACCAAATTTCACTCGAATCACTCAATTTGTTCATGAGATATCGTCTCCACAGAATCACTGACATATACACACAGACATCACCTCAAAAATGCTCGATTGGTGTTCAGAGATGCTTGAAACGTGCTCTCTCATCAAAAACTCGAATTCGAATTTCCGACTTCGTCATAATACTTTCCTTATACATTATACTATGTTTATAAGGAAAGTAAAAAGGGAGCAACAACAAGCGAGGATTATCTTACGTTTTCAAAAGAAAATTGTTTAAAATAATAAAATTAAAAATCTGATGTGAGCAGCACATGACTTTTCCTGCAGATTCAAATTCATTTTGTAATTTTTTTATTTCATTATGAACGGAATTGAGTTTAATTGCAGAAAATAATATGAATAATGTTTTGATATTATATTCAAGTCCTTTTTTTATTGCATCTTCGCTTCTTTCGGCAACTTAATTCACTTTAAATTCTTCAGGTTCGTAAAATTCCAAAAGCTACAATATCTCGAGAACGGTTTATCCTACAGTCATGGGGGCAGATTTATTCGCTTAGGTGTCAAATGTTACATGTAGAACAGGTACTTAATTAATATATTTCAGTCATTTATTTCAGATTTTCACTATCTTGCACATGTAGTATTTTTTTTTTTTTTTTTTTTTTTTGATCGAATATATTGAATTTGCTGGCCATTTCGCAAAAAAGAGGAAGCTTCTTTTTTTCGAATCGTATCAAAATATAACCAGCATCAATGTATCCTATGAGCGATTTATCTACCAAATTTTGTGTAATTCGATCAATTAGTTTTTCAGTTAGAGTGGATACAGACATTTTTGCAGGCCGTTTCGCAATAAAAGGCGACTTGTTTTATCCCGAATTGTACCAAAAATCAGCACCAGGGTCATACACAAGTGACTTACCTACCAAATTTTATAAAATTCTGTCGATTAGTTTTTGAGTTAGAGTGGATACATACATTGCACAGACAGACACGCAGACAGAGAGACACACAGACAGACAGACACACAGACAGACACACACACAGACAGACACACACACACTCACAGAGACACACACACCACAGACGTCACGCTAAAAATAGTTTTTTCGTTTTCTAGATGTCTCGAAAAGTGTAGATCCATCGAAAACTCGAGTTGCGATTTTCGGCATGATTCCAATACTTTCTCTATGCATTACCATGTATTGCAGGGAAAGTAATAAAATATTGAAATTATATTTGTATATTCATATATATACGTATTCATATATGTACCCTATTTTTGACAATACAATATTTGTGTGTTCCGATTTCAGCCAGATACCCGGACCGTAGATGTTATTCACGCCAAAATTCTAGATTTAATACTACAGACAGACAAAATTTCCGATTTGGTATGAAATAAAAACGAAAGAGCCATCAAATTCTTTATAATGAAAATTTTTTCTCGAAACTTTTTGACTGAAATTTATTTTGAAAGAAAAAAGGATAAATCAATCCACCAGAAGACACTTTTATGCATTTTTTAAATCCACAAAAACGATGACAGAAAAGGCATTTTAGATGACAGAAAAGGCTGATAATACTCCAAAAACATGATTGAAAGTAAGTACTTTTAATGCACTGTCAATTATGTTTTCATGAAGAAAGTTTTACAATGTAATTGAGAATATAAAGTTTTTAGTCACAGCTGAAATAAATATACGTATATTTCAAAACATATATTTTTACTTTTCCTGCATGCATAATATAATGTATAAATAACGTATTGTGATGGGGCCGAAAATTCGAATGCGAATTTTCAACGAAAGCATTTTTCAAGCATACTTAAATTTGAATCGAACGTTTTTGAGGTGATGTTTGTGTATGTGTGTTGGTGACTCTGTGGATTCAATATTTCACGAACGAATGGAAAGTTTCGGTAATTTGGCACGATTATTGCGATTCTTGGATACTGGAACTCTATGGATTTGAATGCCAATCAAATGAGTGAAAGACGCCCAAAATTTGAAATGAATTTTTTGAAAAATCATAACAAATTGAAGACATTCAATAACGTTAAATAAATATTCATGTTATATGTAATTTTCTATTCTAAAATAATTGACATAAATTTTAGAATGCTAATTTGAACTGTTCTAGAGATATTGTACGTTTCTCAAACAAATATACCTAAAATTTGTATAAAAATTAACAGTAGTAAATATCATTAAATATATAACACTTGGCGATAAATTTGGTGAAATTGTGACTAATCGCAGAAAATATTGCCAACGTGGCTTTAATGTGCTGCTAAATTGATGAACATATTGCCGAAGATGAATCAATAATTAACATATTTTAATATAATGGAGCATATTGCTCACCAGATGTTAGCAATATTTCCATTTGTTAAGTTAAATTTACGTGGAATATAAGTTAATGTAAACTTTCAAAATATATTTACATATTTACATATTTACATATTGTTATCCAGAAATGCGTCCAATGCCAGTGTTCTATTCAACATTAAAAACATTGTGCCTTAGGTCTTGTGTATCATTTTTTCGCATTGGAAGAAGTAACGCAGAATTATGTAGGGAAATTCATGTGCTGCCCACATCAGATTTTTTCATAAATATGAAAAATCAAATATTTTCTAAATACATTTAATAGAATTGTTTTCAAACTGTTACCTTTGATAGTCCGTAATTTTTTTCAGTTTATTATTGTTGTTGTTGAGACCCAGACCGTCCGACCTACCAGAAAGGTGTAAGGTAACTGCTTGGACGGCCGGGAAGTGCCACCCAATTTAGACCGGGACCCAGTGGGGGAGGCATCCATAGGGACCGTACCCTCCTTCCCCTACCACCAACCTCTCGGAAGGACTTACGGACTCGCATGTTTAACGTGATCGTCGTACTCCGCATGAACACGGCGGCAGTTGTGGCAACGTGCAAAACCAGCGCGCAAACCACCGGGCTACCGCGCCCGAAAAGTTCCAACAGCACGCGGTGTTCCCAGGTGGCCACCCGCCCAAGTACTAACCGCGCCCGATGCTGCCTGACTTCGGTGATCTAACGAGAACCGGTGTTTTCAGAACGGTACGGCCGTTGGGTAAATTTGGCAGTTTATTAGTTGGCAGTTTATTTAGTTGGCAGTTTATTATTGTGTATTAATTTCTTTTACGACTGTGTAGATAAAGGATTACGGAAGATTTTGACGGAAATGTATGTTTAAAAACGTCCTAAACACATTTCGACAACTGTCGGAAAGATGTGCATCTGTGCGTGCATATGTATGTGTGTATGTATGTCTGTCTGTGATGTGAACACGATGATTCAAAAATGAATAAACTTATCGCAATAAAATTTTATTTCTGGATATATTATACAAAAGTTGTATTTAAGCCTACCAAAGACAGGGAAAATAAACACAGTTAAAATTTAAGGCGAAACTTACTGTTAATAGGTTTTATTTTATTCAACAATTTATGGCGTTTATTGCGAAAATAGTTGTCATATTTGAAAATTGGCTCAGTTAGAATGCATGTAATGGTCGATAATATAAGTATGGAACATTTAAGTCTTCTGGATCTACGATCACGCTAAACACATAGGTCTGTCAGTCCTTCTGAGAGGTTGTTGGTAGGGGAAGGAGGGTATGGTCCTTATGGATGTCTCCCCCATTAGGTTCCAGTCTAAATTGGGTGGCACGTCCCCGCCGTCCAAACAGATACTTTACCTTATAGTAAGTCGGACGGTCTAGGTCGAAGAAGAATAAGTCTTCTGGATAACTGGAAGTCTTTTGTATGGTCTGAACCACCCCACCCCCACCCCTGTTGGTTGTACCCTAAACATAAATTGAAAATACGGCTTCGTTAGGTTCTGTTCTGTGGTCGACACTATAAGTGTGAAAATATTCAGAGCCTTAGTCGCTGGGACATTTTGGGACCGTTTGGAAATACTTTTAAACCCATATCCTATTTCATTCGATCTTGGAGGAGAAATTGAAAATCTGGCTATGTTAGGCCTTATCCCGCGGACGATAATATAAGTATGCAAATATTCAGCTTTCTACGCCACCGGGGCTTATACAGACCGAACGTTGCAAATGACTGCAACCATTGCATCAAAGGTACAACTTTACTGTCTCTGAGGACATTTTTTAAAAATTATTTGAATTTGAAGTCAATCAAAGTTACCACCTGTCTTGCCATCACACCAAAAAGCGCCAGTTTAAAAACTTTATTACGGCCAACGTAAAAATTACTGAATATGAAATGTCAATTATTAATGAATATTTTAATAACTAATTTAATGATTTCAAATAAGTATTTTTATGTCTTGTCATCACACCAAAAAAAAAGACAGCTTCACTTTATTACGGCCAACGTAAAAATTACTGAATATGAAATGCCAATTATTAAGGAATTTTTTAATAACTAATTTAATGATTTCAAATAGTTATTTTCCTCCCACCAAAAAACGCCAGCTTAAAAAAATTATTATGGCCAGCGTAAAAATTACTGAATGTCAATGTTAATGAATATTTTAATGATTATTTTAATGATTTCAATTGGTTATTTTTAATAAATGATTAAAATTAAAAGTACCAGCCTCATCGCCTCGGAGTGGAGAACTTTAATATTTATGCATCATAATTATATTATTTACATTTTGAAGCCGGACAACACAGAAACTTGTAAGGATTTGCGAGCATATCCTACCAATTTAGAAACCATAATACTAGGTTTTGGATGTACTAAAATCTAAATACATTAGTATAGGATGTAATGGTGGTAACTGATAGACATATACGCCATATTTCTTAGGGTTATGGTATGAATGCTTTTAAGTATTACATTTTTCTGCTTCTTTTAGTGCACCTTCTTATAAATTTACATCATATTTCCCAACCTCCGAATGGGAGAGATTAAAATTCGGTTTCGTTATGTTTTATTCCATGGTCGACTCTATATAAGTGTGTAAAATTTAAGTTTTTTAGGTCACCCACCGAAGGATCTCTTAATAGGGTATAAAAAGACAAAAACACGATAGACAATTATTATATGGATACTAGAATAATTTTATATAATTTGTAAGATATGCATTGCATAAGGAAACAATAGCAACTTCCAGAATGATGGTGGTAATATGTACGACACTGAGTCATAGCAAAGGGCTAATTTTGTTGTTCTAAAAATATGGAAATTTGTTCATTTGCTACGAGAGGCATATGTATTGAACATTTTTATTTTTCCTGCAATATATAGTAATATATAGAGATAGTATTGGAATCGTGTCAAAAATCGCAACTCGAGTTTTCGACAAATCTACACGTTTTGGGACCTTTAGAACACGAGAAGACTATTTTTAGCGTGACGTCTGTCGGAGTGTGTGCCTGGCCGTGCAAAGTATGTACTCATTCTAACTCTAACTAACTGACCATATTTCATAAAAATCTTATGGGCAAGTAAGTTACTTGTGGGTGACTCTGGTGCTGATTAGATTTGGGTACAATTCGACATAAAATAACTTGAATTTTGCGAAATGGCCCGCAAAAGTCATACGTATCTGTGAGACAAGAAGGTAATTATACGGTTTTGAGATTTACGATATGTACAACGAAACAAAGAGCATACTTGTAGGTGCCATTTTATGACAGTCTTGGCCTTTGTAGGTTACCTTGGTGCTGATTAGATTTTGGTACGATCCGGATAAAAAGAACCTACCTCTTTTTTGCGAAATGACCCGCAAAAATCATGTATTCACTCAAGATAGAACACTAATTGATTCAGTTTCACAAAATTTGGTAGATATGTCATCTGTGGGTTACCCTGGTGGCGATTAGATTTTGATACGATTCGGTAAAAATGAATCTGCCTTATTTTGGCAAAATGGCCCCGCAAATATTGCCAAACTCTACAATAAAAGACACATGTATCAATTAAATGGTTGTTTTAAACGTATTTTTTAACGATGAGAAGAAAATGACCAACCGCATTGCACTAGGACTTGCCGTTCTTGAGATATTTTAGTTTTTTCTCAATTTTGCTACGCCGCCTTTGAAAATACGCCCAGTTACCAAATGAATTGAAAAGTGCAAATTCTGTGTAATTTCGAATAATTAAGCGAGGTATTTTCTGCAGTTAAACTAAATTTAATGAATTATTTATTAAGAATTATTTATAATAATTAAGAATTATTAAAGAAAAATTTAATAAATTATTTAATGAATTATTAAATTTGTATCTGTAAGGAAAGTCATGATCCAACATCATTTTTTTTCCCTTTTAAGAAGATATTTAATTTATGTCAACTTTTAATTGGAGCTTTATATAAATATTTGTTTCTTTTAACCTCCACTTTTTAAAAGCTTTAAAAATTCCACTTAGTTTCGAACAAGAGATGCGAGGATTTTACAATCTATGGACAATAAAATCACAAATTTGCTTCCGGTCACATATTTTATGGTTTGAATGTGTGCTACGTCTTTTTCTTTTTATCTTGATTCTTCGTCGAAAAGGAATTTTAATCTCTATTCATTCATAATAATAGTGCTGAATTCTTGAACTTTTATGGCTCCCATCAAAATATCAGTAAAAAGAAAGGATAATGGGAGGATTAATTGTCCCATAAAACTTTCCCCTTCTAATATTCGCCTTGAAAGATCATAACAGAAATGATAGGGGGTATGCATTTCAATACTCTATTTCTGAAAGATCTATATTTAGAAATAAATCTAAAGAAATATGTTTTGGCTGCGCTAAAAACTAAATACATTAGTTTAGGACACAATTGTGCTAATTGAAAGAAGCATACACCATGTTTCTTGGGGTTATGGTATAAATGCGTTTAAGTATTATTTTATATTTTGCTGTTTCACACCCTTTCTGCATCCCACTTGAAAAATCATGAAAAATCATATTTTGCTTTTCTTCTGTCATCCTAGGTGCGCTACCATACTGAGTTCGTTTTTTTTAGAATTTTGCATAACATGGTTCTCTTATGGTGTTATTACACAGGACAATTTTTATTGCTGAACTTCAGCAATTCCGCCCGTCAATCATACTTTAGGCTCCTCCTCTTTAACAGGTCCCTTCTCTCTAATGTCGCCGATTTCATTTTAGAAAGCATTCTTTGGTGTGTTTTTAATATAATTTGAATCTTTTATATCCTAAAGGTGTCTGTAATTTGTTAAAAGTTCTATTATTTGTTTTCCATCTCTAGACTTAGAAATTTCTCCCGGCAATGATACTTTAGGCCCCATTTTTCTCAAACGCTCTTCTTCTCTAATACCGCCGAGTTCATTCCAAGAAGCATTATTTAGTGGGTTTTTTTCGTATAATTTGGATCTTTAATGTGTTTTTTCGTATAATTTGGATATTTTATATCCCACAAATGTCTGTAATTTGGTAGAAGTTTTATTATTTTTTCCTTCTCCAAATTCTAACGTAATTGAGCTGCTTCGACGTGTTTGCATTACAGTCTCCATAGCCATCTTGAATGCAAATGAGGAGAGGAAAGGCAGAGCGTAGTTACGTTCAATTTTATCGTCCTCTGATTGGTTCGCAGTTCAGAAATTGAGCAATTTTTATTGCCGAGTAGGAACGAATTGCGTCAATTCGGCCGCAAGATTCCTTCCCATTGAAATGTATGGTGTTGCTGAAAAATTGCTGGAAGGAATTGCTCCGTGTAATAGCACCATTACGTGTCATTTAACTATGGGTTTGTTCACTATGAAGAAGGAAATCGAAGTATTTCTAAAACGAACGTTTGCTTTCTACAATTATTTGAACAGTGTTTTACGTTCCATTCTATTTATTTTAAACCATAGAGTTTTGAATTTAGAAATATTTAGAATGTGTATTCATCTTTGTAAAAATATTGAGATTTATTTATCAATAAAGGAAAAGTCAGTTGTTATATCTGTTAGTAAACAAAGCAGTTTGTATGAAGAAATCTCCTATCAAGAGATTTTTTGGAATTGATATTCTACATATACAGATATTTTATAATGAATGTATCCGCTGCTTGTGAAAATAATAAACCTTTTATACTTTCCTGACAGAAATAGACGTATAACAAATAGGTGACTACAGGAATGTGCACATTATAAAATTTCAAAGGAAATGCTCTATATATTAAAAGTTCACCGTAAATTACGGATTTTAACTGTCTTCACTCCGTGTAAAGAACGAGTATACTGCTAGTATATAACAGACGGCAACACTTACAGTAGCCGATTGCAATTTTATCTATTCAAAATGTCCATTCCAAAATTCTTCGACAAGTGATCAATCGCACTTATTCTCATGCAGAGATGAGTCGCTGCTGTTACGCATGCAAGCGCATTCAAATAAGCAAACTACATTCGCGCTTACAATGAGGCATATAAATCAACAAACGGTTTTCAAGGCATGCATCACTGTTTAATGCGACATTTCTCTACCAATGAGTAAGATTTTCAAAGCGTGAATGCACTGTCGATATTCAAAATTGAAAGGTGCATCTAGTAGCGATAAATCCTTTTATAGTAATATTGATGCAGATGCGACATTGGAAGCAATTGCAATTTGGCAATTTGGAATTTGGTGTCTTTCTTAACGCAAATAAGATTTTAAAATCGGGCTATTAGAATATAACAGATTTAGAATACAAGAAAATAATTAATGTAAAGCATTTAACCTTTTGCTTACGCTGTCTCACCCGTAAGCAAAAGGTTAAATTACAAATACACATTTAATATACAGGAACTCATTTAGGTTGCAGGTACATGATTGTGAGTTCTCAAATGTTGTTCTTTACGTTTCTGACACATATATATTTTTTGAATTGCTTATATATATAAATATATATATATATATATATATATATATATATATTACGAACTTATACATGTTTTTTAAATTGCCATATGCATATGATACTTTTTCAAATATTAAACTATCAAGAGTCTTGACAATGTACCATATGACAGACCTAAAAAAGTTTCTCGTTTTATAATCTCCACTACTGCTTTATCCAAATTCAAATCTGGCGACTTGTGAAATGTGTTTTAAAAAACAAACAGCAATGTGAATTGATTTCGTGCGCTATTAGTCCTGTTAAATTTCCAACTTCCATTTACTGTAAGAATCGGGACGCAGTCAGTGTGACTATGATTTCCTTCATGAAATACATCTTAAACATCTGTTGCTGGCAGTATACTACTTTGCCTACAGACTCAAATTCATTATCTTTTTATTTTATTGGTAATTCATTAAATTGGGTTTAATTACACAAGATAACATGCCTAATTATTTGAACTGATACTGAATTTGCACTTTTAATTCAATTTTCGTTTTCCTTGGGTAACTGGAAGTATTTTCAAAGGCGGCGTAGCAAAAATGCAAAAAACTAAAATATATCGAGAACGGCTAGTTCTAGAGTAATTGGGCTGATCTTATTCTTCTCATCGTCAAAAATTATGTATAAAACAAGCATTTAATTGATACATATGAGCATACGAAGTATTTTGTTTTAGATTTTGCCGATTTTTGCGGACCATTTCACAAAAAAGGCAGGTTCTTCTTTACAAATCGTACTAAAAATCTAATGAGCACCAGGATAACTTATATATGACTTATCTACCAAAATTTGGTAAATTAGTTTTTTTAGCTGGAGCGGATGCATGCCATTTTTGCATCCCATTTCCCCTAAAAGGCAGGTTCTTTTTGTGAGACCAAAAATAGATCTCACACTTGCTTTGGTGAGACAGTTTTATGTACATTATTTATTGTGTCTCAAGCGTCAAACAATACCTCCAGTCTGAAGGACGCCAAGGTTTACGACACGTGAACCCAGAGGTCAGAAAGCCATAAATTTAGGGGCGTCAAGACAGAAGGGGCCGAGCGAACTCTTACGAAAATGCATAGTAATGACATTGGATGGAAAGGCAAACCAATGGAGAAAGTGCTTGTTGCGTCACCCTGAAAGCTGTAAATCAGAGAAAAGGGGGAGTGACAGTCCCGAGGCAAAAGGCCACAACCGGTGACTTAAGAACGACACTAAAATAATAACAGTTCGACATTACAAATAGATATACGATGACGTGACTTGATAACGACACTTGTGGAACAGTTCGATAGCGATATAGAAGTATGATGACTCGGTTAATAAGAACGAGAATACTTGTTCGACATTATGACTAGAACGATGATGATACTCAGTTAAAGATATATATATATGTATATATATATATATATATGACTTGACGAATACAGATATGACTACGAGCACGACATAAGTGCGAGTGTTTGAGTCAGCAGTACAATATAATCGACGAATTTACGTGGCAATGCATTACACCACGAGTAAATGCTAGTAATAAGGACGACATCAAGTACGTGCTGCTAACAAAGTCCAAGACAGACTTGAAAGTATGTGTTCCTCAAATATGATATCTGGTCCTAACCACATTTTAGGCATTTTCATACTGGTCTCACATGGTCCCTCCGCCGAAATAATTAATGAGAAGAATTATTGTTGTAATTAAATAATTAAGCAATTTATGTTGGTAATAAATATTTTATTGTTAAAGTTAAAATAGTGTGATCCATTTAGTATTATAATAGTTAATTATTCTTTTACAGAACTCGCGCGAAAGATAATAATTGAAGGGTCAATAGCGACACATAATGCAATGTACGAATTTAATAATTGAGTCCACTATGTACGTTTTTACGGCCATGTTAAAAGATATAGATATTATTTTGATGATAATTAAGCTAAAAGTTAAACTTTAAGTTGCTTTTTCCATTTCGTTTCCCACACTTTTACCTAAAATCGAACTAAAAATCTTATTAGCACTAGGGTCGCCCACAAGTTACATACCCATAAAATTTTTGAAATTGGGTCAATTCGTTTTGGAGTTAGAGTGGATACATACATTGCACATACCGATACACGCACATACACACACGCAAGCGTCACGCTAAAATTGTTTTTTCGTGCTCTAGATGCACCAAAACTTGTTGAACCTTCAAAAATTCGAATTGCGGTATTCGACACGATTGCAATACTTTCCCTCTACTTTAACATGTATTGTAGGGACAGTAAAAAATAATCTTCTTCATAAATTATATCTATAGAATCGCCACGAAAATATCTTTTTAAATTAAGCAAATTAAAATAATTTGAAATGAATTGGAATGAATGAAACACTATTGACGAATCAACTTGGATGAAAATGCGCACGCTTTGATAGGCTGTTTAAATAGTTGCTGTTTGCATGTTAATTGTACGATGCGTAGTGACCATGCACAGTTTGTAAAGGAGCGTTTCGCCCTGTTGCAGTTCGTCTCACTAACTGAAACTGTGATTCTGCACAACTGCGTGCATTTCCCTTTTTCAGGTATGTGGGCAAAATGTCATCTTCCTATCTATTGTAGTTTTGCAGTAAAAGGGATCACAAAGTTCCGACAAATGTCGATTTCAATGGGAGTGGAGAATTGAATTCGTTTCTTTCGTCCATAACAAAATTTAGATCATTACAAAACTGAAATACCTTTAGAACATATCTACTGTGATATTGCATCCTCATTATATATATTAAACTGCTTTGATTCATACTAAAGAAAATACTGAATTTTCACCTACCTAAAATATTTACATTTTATTATAATATTTTTTAATTTTCCATTTTAAGTTGCTTTAAATTTTATAAATATTTTTTTATTTTAAACGCATCAAAGTTTCGCCCAATTTTTATAGGAATATTTTACTCTTTTTTATAGTTAATAAGAATAAAAAGCATTCAAATTATCTTGGACTTCAACGTAATAGTATCTAGTTATATAGATTTTTAATTTAATAATAATATTTCGAAACCAGATATAAGGATGTAATTATTTTAATTTTATCACCAAGAGAAAAGTAAAGTTCTAATTAAAAAGGATGATGTAGCACTTTTTTTCATTTTTTTTTCATATTTACTCACTTAATGATGCTACTTTAAATTTGCACATACTCCTTGTAACTACCTTTATCAACAACAGGTACCTTGGCTGCGTGCCAGTAGCCGCTTCTCCAGTTTCCTTTAAAGATACGAAGCTGAGCAAACTACTTTTCTTTAAGATTATCTTAATTTTATATATATAGAGATATATATATATTATATATATATATATATATATATATATATATATATATATATATATATATATATATATATATATATATATATATATAATATATAAAAACTAAATACATTAGTTTAGGACACAATTGTGCTAATTGAAAGAAGCATACACCATGTTTCTTGGGGTTATGGTATAAATGCGTTTAAGTATTATTTTATATTTTGCTGTTTCACACCCTTTCTGCATCCCACTTGAAAAATCATGAAAAATCATATTTTGCTTTTCTTCTGTCATCCTAGGTGCGCTACCATACTGAGTTCGTTTTTTTTAGAATTTTGCATAACATGGTTCTCTTATGGTGTTATTACACAGGACAATTTTTATTGCTGAACTTCAGCAATTCCGCCCGTCAATCATACTTTAGGCTCCTCCTCTTTAACAGGTCCCTTCTCTCTAATGTCGCCGATTTCATTTTAGAAAGCATTCTTTGGTGTGTTTTTAATATAATTTGAATCTTTTATATCCTAAAGGTGTCTGTAATTTGTTAAAAGTTCTATTATTTGTTTTCCATCTCTAGACTTAGAAATTTCTCCCGGCAATGATACTTTAGGCCCCATTTTTCTCAAACGCTCTTCTTCTCTAATACCGCCGAGTTCATTCCAAGAAGCATTATTTAGTGGGTTTTTTTCGTATAATTTGGATCTTTAATGTGTTTTTTCGTATAATTTGGATATTTTATATCCCACAAATGTCTGTAATTTGGTAGAAGTTTTATTATTTTTTCCTTCTCCAAATTCTAACGTAATTGAGCTGCTTCGACGTGTTTGCATTACAGTCTCCATAGCCATCTTGAATGCAAATGAGGAGAGGAAAGGCAGAGCGTAGTTACGTTCAATTTTATCGTCCTCTGATTGGTTCGCAGTTCAGAAATTGAGCAATTTTTATTGCCGAGTAGGAACGAATTGCGTCAATTCGGCCGCAAGATTCCTTCCCATTGAAATGTATGGTGTTGCTGAAAAATTGCTGGAAGGAATTGCTCCGTGTAATAGCACCATTACGTGTCATTTAACTATGGGTTTGTTCACTATGAAGAAGGAAATCGAAGTATTTCTAAAACGAACGTTTGCTTTCTACAATTATTTGAACAGTGTTTTACGTTCCATTCTATTTATTTTAAACCATAGAGTTTTGAATTTAGAAATATTTAGAATGTGTATTCATCTTTGTAAAAATATTGAGATTTATTTATCAATAAAGGAAAAGTCAGTTGTTATATCTGTTAGTAAACAAAGCAGTTTGTATGAAGAAATCTCCTATCAAGAGATTTTTTGGAATTGATATTCTACATATACAGATATTTTATAATGAATGTATCCGCTGCTTGTGAAAATAATAAACCTTTTATACTTTCCTGACAGAAATAGACGTATAACAAATAGGTGACTACAGGAATGTGCACATTATAAAATTTCAAAGGAAATGCTCTATATATTAAAAGTTCACCGTAAATTACGGATTTTAACTGTCTTCACTCCGTGTAAAGAACGAGTATACTGCTAGTATATAACAGACGGCAACACTTACAGTAGCCGATTGCAATTTTATCTATTCAAAATGTCCATTCCAAAATTCTTCGACAAGTGATCAATCGCACTTATTCTCATGCAGAGATGAGTCGCTGCTGTTACGCATGCAAGCGCATTCAAATAAGCAAACTACATTCGCGCTTACAATGAGGCATATAAATCAACAAACGGTTTTCAAGGCATGCATCACTGTTTAATGCGGTTCTGAACATTCGATTGTGTTTAAGAACAATAGGCTTCCAGTATTCACGGATTGTGATTTTTGTACTAAATTTCATTCGAATCGCTCCATTCGTCCGTGAGATATGGTTTCCATTTTCACTGACACACACACACACACACACACACACACACACACACACACACGGACATCACTTCAAAAATGTTCTATTCGTGATCAGGGATGCTTGCAACGTGCTCTCCCGTCGAAAACTTGAATTCGAATTTTCGACCCCGTCACCGTACTTTCCTTATACACTATGTATATAAGGAAAGTAATATTTGCGCAAATTGCTTGCGCCTGGATATTGCCACTTCAAAATTAATAATAAAAATTTGTAATAATGTGTAATAATGTAATAACGTGAAAACTTTTTATGCTTTGACAACTACTTTAAAAGTTTACTTTGGATAACTTTTTGATTAATTGCCAGGATGAATGTCCAACCTTATATTAAAGAACCTTGGTCAAAATATAAATCTTTAATTATAACCGAAAAATTCTAAAATTTAACACTCAAGTTCCTGGAAGTAGCAAACAGGGGTTTAAACACTACTTTAAGAAAATGGTAGGGGTACAAAATACAGAAACACATATTGCTATACATATATGCTTACACAAAGCATATACACAATTTATGCACACATTTTATATACACAAAGCGTCTTCAAATATACACAAAACAATTTAAAAAGTTGAGTGATGATTTCCAATTGCGCTTTGATAATTTAGAGAACATGCACCCTAGATTGGGTTTTCGCGTTATCTTCTGCAGAGTTTGAAAATATCGAATGTAACTTATAAGATGAACTTACAGAATTGTCAGTTGATCTTGAGGATACATTTTCTTACAAATGTAACTTTAAGTGTCTTTTGGACGAATATAAATATTTTATAAAAATGTCCAATGTTTTCTGAAATTGTACTTTCCTTTTTCCTTGCATTTCTAAACTCGTATATATAGAGTTGAAGCTAGTTTTAGCCATGCTAATTCCATCTTAACCGGGAAATAAGTAAGACATAGAATTATGTGGCGATTTAAAACTGAAACTACCTAATCTTGAACTCAACATTGAAAATCTCGCCACCAATTACAACCTTCACATTGACGATGTCAGTCAATTTTACTAATTTGATAAAAAAAGTCTTAATGCATGTGATTAGATATAATTATGTTAGATATACTCGCATGTACTATAAATAACTAGAAGGTATGCTGGTCATATAACGGAAATCAGAATTTGCGAAACATTACTTTCCATTTGGCATCATTTTTATCAATTTGGCGACATTTAAAATAGTTGCCAAGTTGGAGAAATCCCGTTAAATTTCCCGCCAAGCGTTACGGGCAGACGGCTGGAAGGAGAATTGGGTTATTCTTATAATTTACTCTTATGTTTTTTTAAAGATATTGAACTCAATGAGTCGTCATTTCATTGATTTAGCGTGTGTTTCATCAATTTGGTGAATTTTTATCAATTGGGTGACATCTTCGTCAATTTGGAAACATTTAAAAAGTCAGAAAGTTAGAGGTATTCCGACAAATTCTCACCAACATTTTGCCAAACGTTACGGAAAAAAATAGGTTATTTTTATAGTAGATAAACACTGTAAAATTATCAATCTAAAAGAACCCATAAGTCCATTTTTTGCTTTACCTGTTATAATTACGTAATAGAAAAATAGAGGGGAGGGGGGTAGATAGAAATTCGAGAAATTCTTTAAGGGGGCTGACGATCAAAAATGTTTCGGGACCTCTGCTATATTTTATCCTATGTATATAAAGAAATTAATAACTTAATTTATTTTTCTTTGTATGTTACAATTTTAGGGAAGTAAAACGTAAGATTCTGTGAACTGAGTTATATAGGTCAGAATACTGATAGTATCGATTCTATTCAGCATTGATGCACTGATCAGCGATATTGGTACATAGTATGGAGATAACACTTAAGACTGCCCATCTCTATGCACTGTGATACAAGCACCTTTTCTTAATAAAGCGACAAAAAATCGTGGCAATTTGCAGACAAACATTTCTGTTTTAAAAATGCACGAAGAAAAACTTTGGCAGTAAAACCTTTTTATATCCTGTGAATTTTGAATTCTCAAAACAGCCATTCGCCGTAGTTATTTTGTATTTTTGCGTTTCTCGCACACTTGACACATTGTAAATTTGAAGCTCTTCTGTGAGCTGGATGTTGGATTTTTTTGCTTTACTCTATTTTGATCTGAGCTTATTTGCAGGGGAGGGTGGGGGGTGATAGAAGAAAAGCTATTGAAACACTGAAAACCTGAATCAGAATTGAATACGGCATACACTTCAGATAACACCGTGTTTATTTTAATACTAAATTAGTTCGCGAGGTATTTAAATTATGATTCGATTTTAAAAAATCTGATGTGGGCAGCACATGACTTTCCTTATATAATACAATAAATTTACTACTTTTACAGTACAAAAAATAGATTATTTTTATAGCAGTTATTTATATTCTTTCCGAGATATTAAATTTTCGTCAATGGACCGTCATTTTTCATGTCGTCATCATCAATGAGTCGTCATTGATTTAGCGGCATTTTATCCATTTGGCGAGTTTTTCGTTAATTTAGAAACATTTAAAAAGTCGCCAAGTTGGCGACATTTCACCAAATTCGTCGCCAAATTCTCGCCAAGCGTTATGGGCGAAGAAATAAGTTATCACATTTTAAAGGAGTTGTTTCTCATTTACTCAGAAAATCGAACAATTTGGTGTGCGGCACCACCTTAAGCAGAAAATATTGGAGATCTGAAATTGCACACTTTCTTCCAATCGGACGATTTACCCATACATCAAATTTGAAGTCTCTATCTCATTGCATGCTCTTCTATCATTTCACTTTTCGAACGTTTTGACGTAGAGAATCCGCTCTACAGACCATTAAAAAAATCGATTTTTCCAGAGGTTTTTATCAAATGATCGACCCATGTACCATATTTCAAGTATCTATCTATTCGGAAAGTGCCTAGAAAAAGCGTGACAGACATACGGACACTTAGAAATTAGTATACACTAGCTGAATACCCGTTGAAAATCAACGGTTTCACAATAAGCAACCCTCAAATAACGCAAATTTTTAAATAACTCGCGTTTCACATTTATTCGGCAAATCGAACATTTGTGTTTGCTGCACCTCCTAAAGTAGAAAATATCGGTGAACTGAAATTGCACATGATCTTCCTTTCGAACTATCTACCCGTGCACCAAATTTGAAGTCTCTATTGTATCTTGAAGCAAGGTTTTTCGTCATTTCCCCTTTTGAACGTTTTTCTCTGAAGCACCTCCTTAAACGAACATTTTTGGAAAACTCTTTTCTCTTGGATATTTTCATTAACTGATTATCTCATGCGCCAAATTTTAGGCCTCTATCAAATTTTAAAGCAGACGTTTCTCATTTGTTCGGCAAATTTAACATTTCGATACACGGCACCCCCTAGAGTAGCAAATATTGAAAATCTGAGATCGCACATTTTCTCTCTATCTCATCGCAAAGTATTCTTTACTATCATTTTACTTTTCGAACGTTTTGGTGTGGAGCAACGCCCTCTGCAGAAAGTTTTTGAAAAATTCGATTCTTCCAGGGAGTTTTAGCAAACGATCGACCCGCATACTAAATTGCAAGTATCTATCTATTAGGAAAGTACCTAGAAAAAACGTGACAGACAGACACTTGGCAATTATATATATAATAGATTGATATGTTGAGACGTCACGCTAAAATATTTCGTTTTTAAATTTTCATAATATCATACTCTGTGGGGAGATATAATAATAATATCCGTTTTGGGTTTAGTTAAGAACTGTCTCAATGGCTGCAGTCAAAACTTCCACCCAAGGCCTGTCCGGTCTATAGTTGAAATAATATTAAATGCAGACGTGAAATGGCAGAATTAGCTCTATAATGATATAAATAATGATTTGGAATGAAACCATTTACTGGAAAGTTACTCATCTTTCATATTTATTGCAAATAAAATTTCAATTAAAAAAAAGTGCAAAAGCTAAAACTGGAGTTGACAAATGTTGTAGTGTCCATGTGGCACAATTAATGTGTGTCCCGCCTTTTCGCAATTGACTATTGCATATATTTTCTAAATAATGCTTCTTTTTTAGTTGAACATAATTGTCAGGATTCAAATTCGTTTAATTTCTTGCAGGAAGCAGGGCCGCCTTAATTATTTTTCCTATCAATGAGTGCCTATACAAGGACCCCCTTTACAAATATTTCAGCCGATATATACACTGTCCTCCAAAATTTACTATCGGAGCCGTAAATATTGTATAATTCAGGAAGTTCTGCATCAATTGACTCCAAATTTCAAAGGAAAATACTCTGATAAGTCATTCAATCCTTAATGAGACAAAACATGTAAATGTAGGGGGTTTTTTGTTACCTTAAATTGCTACAACATAATAATGGTGTATAAAGAGGATAAATAAATGTGAATATGCCTAGAGGGGCTAACTGATACTTAATATAAAATATGCCCCCTCAGACTGTGATACAGGCCTGGAACAGATGACTTATCCTTCAATCAAGTGATCCTGGGTGACAGATGCCAATGGTTGCCATTCTCGTATAAGGGCAGTTTACAGTGGCTGAAGGATAGTGGGAGAGGATAGGCAGGCAAAAGATCGCTCCTTCGTGGGTATCCAAAACATTTTTGATAGAATTAAATTCCGGAAAATATGCTGGTCGCTCCATACATCTATGCTTTTAATACCTTCACTCTGAATGTAGTCTTCGCTTCCTATGGAAAAGCGTGTCGTCCATTAAACAATAATCCAAACCTGCGGAAGCTGTCTTAAGTACATACATGGATCAAGGGCTTTGTTGAGATACTCTTGCGTTTTAAAGCAGTGCTGCATGAGGAAACATGATGGTCGCTATGGCCTTCCAAGGAAAAACAAATCACACTACCATGAACAAGGATATGGTGTTGAAAGATGTTACTGTACTCATTGCGCGCTCCTTAATCTCTCTAGACTTGTACACGTCTGCTGTCCGATTGCAGGGCAAATCCAGATTTATGCCTGAAGAGAACATTTGAGTATTTAAGCATACAAGCTTGCATGGTTATATGTATTCATATATATATGTATATATGATATATATGCTTTAGCAAGTGGTTGCTAGAAAATTTTGAAATCTGTGAATGCTCGCGAGAGATGTAAAGTTGTTCATTCCTAAACTAAACCATCGTTTCAAGATGGAACATCCAACAACTAAACATCGTTTTCAGTGTAAGAAGTAAATTATTTAAAGCTAAGTTCTAGCATAATTAGAAACTGAAATACCCAGTAGTTATAGAGCTCAGGGATTGCAGTCGGATGACCCGAGTTCGATTCCCGGGTCTGCCCAAATTTTTCCGTGTTCCTGCCGAGTACGGGAACGTTTAATATGTGTGACCGTAAGTCCTTTCGAAAGGTTGCTTGTAGGGAAAGGAAGGTACGGTCCCTGTGGATGCGGTCCTCATTAAATTGGGTAGCACTTCTCAGCTGTCCAAACATATACCTTACACCGTAGGTCGGATGGTCTGGGTCAAAGAAGATACAATCAGTGACTGAAAGGGATCAAATTAGTGAAATGAATGGAATTGGGGGGGGGGGGGGGGTAGAGCGTTTTAAAAACACTGAAAGAAATCTAAAAAATGTGAACATTTAATAAAACTGGCAAACTTAATGGTTAAATAAAATAAGAAAACACCAAAATATCAATTGAATGATAATGCTATTTTAAAATGAGTGATTAAAACTTGGCCTGAATTAGAGCCAATACGTATGTTTGTACCTATTTATATAAATATACATAATTTTGAGGAAAGTAACTTCACTATTCTGGAGGAAGTCACGCATTCCGTGAAAAATTAAAATATTTAGTATCTCAAGATTTGCTCTCGAGTACTTTGCAAGTGCATCCTTTTCTTAAAAGTAATAATGAAACACTCACACATTTAGTTATAGAAAACATGTTTGGATTTTTATAATGTTTTCTATTTTATATTAAAAGCATATAGTATCTCAAGAGAGCATATGTCTGAATAAAAAAATGATATTTTTGTAACAAATTAGAACATATTTATTCTTTTATAATTTGTTTTCTCGAAAAATGTATTGTTCTCATTATGTTTTCGTAGTCAATTCCATACTACTTGAGTTTTGAAATAAACAACTCTTTAACAAGATGATACTTTAATTCACAAAAAACAACAAGTTTGAACAAAGGTAAAGCAGACATATTTTCACAAACTTTAAATGCGCGTAGAAATTTATTTACTTCATTCCACGGAAATATTTTACAAAAATGTATTACATCACACTTCAATATTCAACTTCAACACCTAATTTTCAATAACATTCTGAATACGGTCCTCTAAAAAATGGCCGCATTCAGTTTCGAAAACATTTTCAATGTTTCAGTGAATTTTCACCAGTTTCACTGGGGAAAAAATGCTCCCCAGCATAAAAAGTGTAAAGTGTAAAATTCCACACAGCTGTAAATGGTGCAGAAGTAATTTATTTCAGTTTTAAAATGTGTCAAACGAAGAGTGTAAAATCCAAATAACTCTACTATTTTTTTTTCTTTTTGTGTGTGTGTGTGTGTGTGTGTGAATTTGGGGTGCTCTGTACATAGAAAGAAAGTATGTCTAGACATTTTAGCATGAGGAACACGTTTTACTGCGAGTTCCTGAATCATTTAAATTTTGCAGTTGTTTTATTTTTAAACTAGAGGGTTCCGTCTTCTGCTCGATGACGCCAACCTTTTAAGCTCTTTGGATTGATAAGGCGTAATATGTTTGTTGGGGCTTCGTCCCTTGTTTTCTAATTTTCATCAATATCCGAACTCGTTCACCCTGCCTGCGCAGAGGACAGGCGCAGACGTTCGTCTTTTGACTCTAAAGCTGTCGACCTACCTCTAGACCTCTAAAGCTACCTCTAAAGCTACCTCTAAAGCTGTCGACCTAGCTCTAGAGTATTCTAATTTTCATATTAGTGAGCTAAAATTTTTTTCGCTTTAGTGGGATTTTTTAATAATGTGAAGAAAATAATCTGAGCCTTATTAACTATAATAACCAGGTAAATACTTAATTCGAAATTTAACTAATTATAAAACGCACGAAGTTTAAAATGTAAACAAATTAAATGGTTTCAAGTAAACACCCAGTTAGCATGTTAAACGTTCTACTAATCGTGATCATGACAAAATGAGTTTTCGTAATTATCTGTGTGGTGCTCATAACAAAAATTAATTATTAAAACTTAGTTGCGTTGTTAACTTGAAATGCCGCTTTAACCCACCATATTATCTTCAGTGCGAGTTCCTGTAATAAAATGCATTAACATATTACCACAATTAACTGCACCATTTTTACTTTTAAAAGTAACAATATTTATTACGAACATTCTCTTAATTATTAAGTTAATTACAACACTATGTCACACATTATTTGGGGAGGAGAGTGGGCATGTGAGACCAGGTAAATTCTGTTAACAAAATGGTCTAAGACCTGCTACAATATTTGGTAAGTACATATCTCCAATTTCGTCTTTGACCACTGACATACAGCTCGTACTTTAGTTCCTCGTACTACATCTGGTACTCATTTCACGTGTAATTTCAGTGCTTATATCAGGACTTATCGTTGCAGTCTCTTTGGACTCTGACGTTCAAGTGTATATTAGGACATTTCGTTACCGTCTCTCTGCAATGTGACGTTCAAGTGTATATCAGGACATTTCGTTGCAGTCACACTGTGATCTTATGTTCGAGTGCATATCAGAATATATCGTTTTCGTCTCCATCTGTAGTCGAAGTGTATATGGAATATCTGTAGAACATTTTTGGTTGCCACCGTTTTCCGCCTGAGGTCCGACACGCCGCCTCGGCTTTCATTGGTCGACCTAAGGGCTATGCGACCAGACAACTTCCATATTGGTTAACATTTTTAACCAATCTCGTGGCTTCACTTTACCCTCCTAGGTTTATGGTCTACTTGACCTCCCAGGTCAGGGTGCTGTAAAACTGGCGTCCTTCACACTGATGCCATTGTCTGGCATTACAGATGTCATAAATACAAACATAAAACTGTCTCACTAAATCTGGTCTTACAATCTATTTAATTGTTTATAATAAATGACAATATTAATGAAACAATTTAAAAATATCAATAATTTTAAGTGCAATAATAATTACATTTATATCAAAATTATTTATGACAAAATCGTGGCATAATTCTCTGTAAGATTCAATAATAAAGTAATCATTCTCCTCGGCCATCTTTGTGACTTTTCTGCCAGTAACCAATCACATATAAGTTGGAAATTGTCTCGACCCTTTAAATCTTTGCCCATACTGGCAATGCAAAAAAAAAAACCCAAATAAAAATTCTGAGCCTGTCTGTAGGTTTCATATTAGTCTATATGTAAAATTTCTGTGCGTTTTGCTGTCTGTTTGTAATGCAGTGTCAAATTATCGTAGAATTTTTTTTAATATAGACAGAAACTGAAAACTGCAATATTAATTGTAATTTGTATATTTTGTTTATTTTATAAAACAGAGCTACCAGAAATAAATAATGAATAAATTTAAAATATAAAGTCAGATGTTAATATAAAATATCTCTTAAAGTGATTACCAACCGATTTGGAATATTATCAATAACGTAAAAGGATTTATGTTAAAGCCAGCAGAATACCCGTTCTTCGTACGGAATATACAATATAAAGAAACTTAAAATTCACAATCATGTGCAAATTTTTATAGATGACATTGCTATTGAAATTGTGACTAATTGACACTAAATGACATTGTTATTCCAAATATTCCATTTAAGTATTCAAATTAATGCTCCTAAAAAGAAGTCTAAGTTTTATTAATCTCTGTTCTTGCTACACAAAATTAAATTCAAAAGTAGATCTGAAGAAAAAAACGTCCTGGTCCCATTTGTAAACAAATTTATGGAGAATATGAAATTGAATTAATACATGCCGAAATGAAAGATCTAGAATTGTATTAGATGATACCCGTTGTGAGACCAGGATACACGCAGACAGGTTTATATGATTATTTATAATATCCAACAAGCTAGAAAAAGAGCCCAGTCTAGTTAACACCAATTTACAGCGGCCCTGACCCGAAGGGTCAGGGAAGCCATATAAAAGGGGACTAAAAGTGAAATCACGAGATTGGTTCAAAGTTCAACCAATAAGGAAGAAGTGTTGTCGCATCGCTCTGAGATCAACCAATGATAGCATAAGAGGCGTATCAGACCTCAGGCAAAAATAGGTGGCAACCGACAGAAGGTTCTACAGAGACAGATCAATACAGATGAGAATATAGATCAGAATGTAGTTGGAGAGTACAGTTAGAGTCGGGATTCAGACATGCATTAAGCTCGGCACAGGTGCATAAAGAGATGCATCAAGGTTCTCATACAGTGCAATCAGAATAGATATACATTAAATTCGATCATGAAGAGTCATTCCCGCGTTAAAAAAGAGGCTTGTACCAGTGTTATAATTAAGACTTCGATCACCTGTAGCCCTAGGCGGAAACGAAATTCGTCGAAGGGGTTGTTTCTTGTTTGTTTTCATTTCATGTTTAACGGGAGGCGTTTTAAAGGGGCAGTGTTAGAGCATGTTGTCAATGCGGTAGAAGTATTTGAAATTATTTAAAGACGTCTGATTAAAAAAAAAGTTAATAGTTATGTACGGCGATGTTAAATGCTAATCTAAGTGATGTATTTTAAGAAAATATCAATGATGAAAATATATTAAATCAATGAATAATGAATAATGTATGAAAAAATAACATGGAAACAATAATGTTGTGTATTTTGTTTAAAAGTTGATTATTATATAAAAGGTAACAGTAAATGTATATAAATGTGTAAATATTAAACGAGTAAATGTGCATATATAGAAAATAGTAAATTAGCTAAAATCTAACAAAGTTTTTTCTTAATTGTGCACCACACCCGTATTATATATATTTCCGTAGATTAGAAAATTATACCAGTTTACTGTAAGATATACACGCACTGCAATATATTTATTTAAAAATTTTTTCACCAAAATAAAACAGATCAAGTAAGAAATTGAAACTATTAATTATCACCGTATTCATTAACCCCAAAGGCCATAATGAATATAATCCAATCAAAAATGCAATTCTGATAAAATTTATTTATATACATTTCTTTATTATTTAAATAAAAATTAAATATTACTGCTGTATTAATTCATTGGGTTGAATTCCGTTGCTTAGCAACGTTTTTTTTCTTCAAATATAAACTCATTGAGTTTTATTCCGTTGTTTTAGTTCCGATATCATTTTTGTTTTCAAAGAAATCTGTGTAACAAATATCGTCTGCATAATGAATCTCAATGGAAGGTTTAATAGTACGTTTTTTACTGATATCTCAATAACTCCTGGTCTTAGAAACTCGAAACACGGACTCAATTTTAAATGGGGTTGTTCCAAGTCTACCCGGACATTTTATCAAATTCGTTGCAGCCGTTCTCCCGTGATGATGAGACAAACACACATGCACACACACACACTCACTTCCCCCCCACACAAATAAACAGACATATTTTCAATCTTATTTATATAGATTTTATTTCACATTTCTTTAAAATTAGTAAGCATTTAATATGTACTGCAAATTTGAATAATGTTTGGTTTTTTTAAACTAGTGGTTAATGGAAAATGTGGACGAATCTCTAGTTCATATCAAAAGTATCATTTATGTACAGAAACTAATCTAGAACATTTTATACACAAATGTATCGTATTTGAATACTCAGCTTCACTTGAATATTAATTCCATAACATTCTTATTATACGTCACTTCAAGAAATGGGTCACATTCAGTTTAGAAATGCATTTTCAATGTTCCAGTGAATTTTCACCAGTGGTAATACGAAGAAAATTCGCTCCGGCAGTAAAAACGTGTAAAGTGCAAAATTCTACTCCGCTCTAAAGCCCGTAAAAGTATTTCGAATTTAGAATGTGCTAAGCAAGAAAAGCGAGTAAATTCTAAAAATAACTCGGTTGTATGGCTTTTAAAATGTAGGTTCAGAATGTTCTGGGCATAGAAAGTAAGCATAAAAGCGCTTCTGGAATTCTTTTTAAAACTGAATATTTTCAGTAGATTAGAGCAATTTTGGGGTTGATTTATGTACACACACACATACACACACACACACACACACACACACACACACACACACATATATATATATATATACATATATAATCAATTATTTCCAAACGTTTTTGGATACATAACACATTTTACTTTTCCTGCAATATATGGTAATGTATAGGGAAAGTATTAAAATCATGCCAAAAGTCGCAACTCAAGTTTTCGACGGATCTACACGTTTTGGAATCTCTAGAATACGAAAAAACTATTTTTAGCGTGACTTCTGTGTGTGTGCGTGCGTCTGTCTGTGCAATGTATTTATCCACTCTAACTCAAAAACCTGTAGATCGAATTTCTTAAAATTTGGCAAGTCCCTCGTGAGCAACCCTGGTGCTGAACAAATTTTGGTGCAATTCGGGATAAACGAACCTGCTTTTTTTGCGAAATGGCCCTCAAAAATTGTCTTTATTCACTCTAATTGAAAAACTAATTGACCAAATTCCACAAAATTTGGCAGATACGTCATTTGTGTGTCACCCTGGTGCTGATTAGGTGTTGGTACAATCCGGTAAAATATAACCTACTTTTTTTGCTAAATGTCCAGCAAAAATTGTCAAAATCTAAAAAAAAAGACTATGTGTGCTCAAATGCATTAATTAAATGCGTGTTTTATGTGTAATTTTTGATGATGAATAGAATAAGACAAACTCCATCACTCTAGGACTAGCCGTTCTCGAAATATTTTAGTTTTTTTACACTTTGGTACACGATACCCTAGGGTGAGTCGTGTGGTCTGGGCTTTCGAAATTTTTGCTACGCCGGTTTTAAGAATATGTCCAGTTACTAAATGATAACAAAAGCTGAATTAAAAGCGTAAATGCAGTGTCATTTCAACTAATTATGCGTGTTATGTAATGCAATTAAACTCAACTTAATGAAGTATTAAAACAAAGAGAAAATGAATTTGTATCTGCAGGGAAAGTTACGTGCTGTCCACATCAGATTTTTAATTTAATGATACTGTGTAAGTATTGTGAGGTCCTGACAACTTGTTAATTATCGTTTCTTTGATTTGTAGTATATTATTATTTTTCTGCTGACTAACAGCCTGTTCGCGCTCCAGTTTCGCGGATCAATCTCTAGCTGCAGACAGTTTAAGGATTCTACAAGTGAGATGGAATCAGCGTTTTGGCAGGTCGGTTCTTAGATTAGTGATCAGATTTTATTTAGATGACACGCGTCTCCCTCACGTTGGATTCATGATACTAGACTCTGATCGTTTATAGGACATCTGGATGCTTAGACCGTAGCAGTCCGAGTAATTGAAGAAGGCTATAAGGTACTCTCTTGCAACCAGGTATGAGTCAATTTTCTTTGTATTGTCGCACTCGGTAATTTGAAGAAATAAAATATCGATGTGGATATTGCCACTATACGGCTAACTGCCTATTAATGTGTCTTAAAAGTCTGCCTAAGGTACAAGAGTTACCGATCTATGTTTGAATCTGTTACTTGATAAAGTTGTATATTAACAGTTAAAATAAATGCGCTCTTTTGCCTCTTAACCTAAGTGTACTTTTTCCTTAGCTGATAGGATTTGATTTTTTAAGACTTTGGATACACAAGTTGGAGTTGTTTTTTTTGTTGGGACCCAGATCGTCCAACCCACCAGAAAGGCACAGGTTGGAGTTGTTGTTGTTGTTGAGACCCAGAGCCTCCGACCTACCAGAAAGGTGTAAGGTAACTGTTTGGACGGTCGGGAAGTGCCACCCAATTTAGATCGGAACTCAGTTGGGAGGCATCTACAGGGACCGTACCCTCTTTCCCCTACCACCAACCTCTCGGAAGGACTTACGCACCCACATGTGATCATACTCCGTGTGAACGCGGCGGCAGTTTTGGCAGTGGCTGGAATTGAACCCGGACCTATCGAGTTCAACTCCAGCGCGCTAGCCACTGGGCTACCGCGCCCATAAGTTGGATTTGTGTCACATTTGAGAATTAGACTTAATACTGGTAAAGTATAAATCTCCAGAATTGTGACGGAACAGGTTTAACTCTTCCCAGTATTCAATATGGTTTATTTATTTCGCAAAATAAAAATGTGCAATATCTCGAGAACAGTTCATGCTATTCTAAAATTTGCGTCAGTCGTTTTCTTATGAAAAGTTACATAACAAATGATTAGTTACGTAACTTTATTAAAGGTTCTAATTTTTTGATGATTTTATCAAAATTCTACTCGAAAATTTTGGGCGTTCTGATACACTCGATTGTGTATAAAAACAACAGGCCTCCAGTATGCATGGAATGTAAATTTTGTACAAAATTTCATTCGAATCGCTTCACTCGTTCATGATATATCGTCTCCACAGACTCACTGACACACCCACATACAGACATCATATCTCATAAACGTTTGATTCGTATTCAGTGATGCTTGAAATCTGCTCTCCTGTCGAAAATTTGAATTTGAATTTTCGACCTCGTTATACATTCTTTATACATTATACTATATATATAAGGAAAGTAAAAATATAATGCGAGCAGAGCATGACTTTTTCTACATAATGCGATAGTTTTGATTCTTTCTGAGTTTAGACGGAAGTACAAGCTCAAACGGCCTAGTGTTATTAGCGTCACAATAATATTGAGCGCTTTTCTGCCTGAAAACGTGTAAAAATATACCCATCTAAAAAGGTGCCCCTTTAACTTTTATTTTGCGCAAATCAAACTTGACAATTAGAAATATAACTAGCATCTTCTAATCAATGTAATTCACATATTAAACTATTATAATCATTAGACACTGATATTTTATTATATAAAAACTAAGCACTGTAAAACATTCTACAACCTTTTGTTAATTTTTTTTCAGCTACTTTGTTGATAATTTCAGCAAACTGATGAGAAGAGTCGCTATTACTGGCAATCAAAAATATTCAGCTAATTATTGTCTGCGGAAGCGTTATTTTTCTATTTTTACATATATATTATCGTAACTATCAGAAATCTTACTCCCCATTACAGACAGCTGAATCTCCTCAAACTTTCAATAACATGCTTGTGAATGTTTTACAGTGGTGTGCGTTCCAATCAATAGATAATCAATAGATTCCTAAAACTCAAAGCCACAATTCCTATACTGTTTGTCTTATATCAATATTGTATTTGACATTTAATAGTTTAATATGGAAAAGGTGAACTTTATTCCTGTGACAACCACTTAATAACGGCTAAATGGGCGTATGACAAATCTGATATAGACGGAACATGACTTTCGTTATATCATGCAATGAATTTATTTTTTTCAATACGAAATAATAATGGACAAGATTTATAGTACAATGTTTTTAACGCTGGTACAGTGGAATTTGGCGTTTTTCTGGACGGCAGCATGTAAAATTATGTTGAAGTGCAAAATTCACTTATATTGCGTCCAAATATAACTTGACAATTGGAAATAGTGCTAACATCTGCTAAGCAGCATATTCTTATCTTAAAATATGCTAATTATTAAATCTTCCATTTGGTGCCATTTTTGGCATCTTGGGACCGCATTGAAAACGTTGCCGGCTAGGCGATATTTCGCCAAATTAGTTACCAAGGTTGCAAATTAAATAACCAAGAATACATATTTGATGATACGCATTTTTATGTATATTTAAATAAATGTGCATATAAAAGAAGTATCATCCCGAGAAAGATTCTAATTATTATTCTAAAGTCATTCGATTCAGCATAAAAGGTGATGTATAAATTTATTATTTATTCAACATTATTCGATGTCCTGATTTTTCATGAATTTTTTTTAAAAATCCAATCAAAAATTTAATGCTCTTTCGAATGTTCGAACGCATTTAAAATTAACAGGATTCCCAGCATTCAAGGATCTTATAAATCGCACCAAATTACGTTTGAAACGCTTCATTCGTTTGTGAGATATCACATCCATATATTCACGGACGCACACACACACACACATACACACACATACATACATACATACATATACACATACACGCACATGCGCGCACACACACATAAATGCAAGCAGACATCATATTAAATACGTTCGATTCGAGGATGCTCGAAACTTGTTATTATGCCGAAAACTTGAATTATAATTTTCGACCCCGTTACAATACCTTCCTCATATATTATTATGCAAGTAGGAAAAAGTAACTGGTTGTTAAGCCAGTCATACTGATTGACTCCTCTAGTCATTATTTTTCGATAGTTAATCATCCCTTAAAAACGCAATTAATTTACAACACTCTGGAGCCTAACAACAGGTGCCTGTCCCATAAACAGTGAAACTTACTATATTTTGAATCAAGGATATTAATTTCCCCCGAAGCGACAGTAATTATCAAGTAAATTGACATTCGTTTTCCAAGATATTGAATATTCATCAATTTAACGTCATTTTTGCTAATTAAGTGTCATTTTTTTCTAATTTGGCAATATTGTCGTTAATATGGAGACATTTTCGAAAATGTTGCCGTTATTTTATAAAATTGTCATTAAATATTTCGCTAAGCATTTCAAATGGACAGGCACATAAATTACTTTTGGCTATTTGTTAAGCGTAAAAATACAAAACTATTAAAATATATCTTCTATTATGAATGAAACGAGTTTGATCTAAAAGAATGATGTTGTCACCTAATGTTGCATATGAAAGGAAATATATTTAACGTTAGACACCTTTTTAATTTTATGTATTGTTCATAAATTTATTTGAAAATCATGCAATATCTAAAGATCGGTTCCTGCTAGCATTTAAAAGTATGTGTCATTCGTTTCCTAATAAATTCCGTAACATATGATTTATTTATATAACATTTTCAAAGATTCTGATGTTTCAGAGATTTTTTCAAAATTGCATTCGATAAATGGTGGATGGGAACATCCCATTGCATTTAAAATCAACAAGATTCCAATATTAATTAATTGTAATAATCGTACCAAATTTCATTCGGAACGCTTTAATTGTCTGCCAGATATCATATCCATAGACACACGTATAAACACATGCACAAATATTGCTCAACCTGCTAATTGAGCTAAAGGCTGCTAAAACATAAAATAACTAATAAATCTAATTCTGAAAAGCAAATAACGCTAAGGTTGCACCTTTACAGGTCCTGAAGTACATGTGTCCTAAATTCCATGGTCATATTCCCGCTTCAGACTGCACAAACACACATACAAACACACAGACAGTACCAAAATTCCCTTCAGTCCTTCTCATTAGCACCAAAACCGCAATCCATCAGTACCAAATTCCTTTCTTCTTATTTCATTAGAGTTAACAATAACGGTATTTACATTTATAAAATCCTGAGCGATCTTTTTCATGTAACCAACTTTACTATAAGATTTAGCACACATATCAGTAATATGAGCCGTAAAGGAGATTTCAGAAGTATAAATAACACCCACATCAGTAACAGAGAAGTTCCTAGCTCACACAGAGTTGCTATTATTATTAAAAAATAAATAGGAAAATATCATAAGAAATATAAGAATAATAATAGGAAAATATAATAGAAAAATATTATAAAATTTAGTTATAATGTAGTGGTTATATTTTCGATATTTTAATATCTTGAACTGTTTTGCAAAGGTGGTTATAATTTTAATATTTTAACTAGATATAAATATACAATAAGAAAATAATTTGTGACCCTGTGAAAGTCCTACAAGGATACTTAATTGGAACTTTATTAAAGTTTATTTTGCAAAATCATTTCGGTGGCATCGGAGCGATATTTTACAGTGTAGGCCAGGCCAGCATTCTTCCCCATGCATACTACTTTACAATTCCAAGCACGTTCTTATTTCAAAAATGGGCCACCCTCAACAAAGGAATGGGACACTTTCAATGTGTTTCTGCTTTCTTTTTCTCTCCCTGTTGCATTCCTAAGAAAATGGGCTACAGCTCAAAAGCCGTTTAGAGTATATTACACATGCTTTAAACCACGCAGGAGTAATATGTTTTAACTTAGAACGCATCAAAAAAGCAGAGTACGTAAGTAAAAATATATAACTCAGTTTTTTTTTGTAGATTCAAAGTGCTATAGATATGGAAAACTATAGTGATTAACTACGTTACTTTAAGTGACTGTGTTACTCGTTATAGAAATATCTTTTCGCATATTCTAAGTGGACAAAAGATTGATGTGTATTATGTGTGTGAAGATGTTACGATAAGTTTTGGTTTTGAAATTATACAGTTTTGATATATTAATAAAATGCAGTGTATTTCGTGTCTGAATTGAACTCTAAATAACAAAGTTATCAACGATGAAACGTTTAGATGCAGCTCTTGCAGTAACTACAGTCGACTCATACTGACGTATAGCGCAGATGTTGATGCACAGATGTCGCAGATTTAAAATTCAAATATTTTACTCTTTTCTACCAGTATTGTATCATAATGTAACTTAAAGTGTATATATAATCAGAAGAAAAATTAAAAATTGCGTTCCGTATTGGGTTCGACAGATACTTTTACTCGTATCCTGTCAGCAACACAACTGAAAAATAGCGATCTTATATATACCATACCCTATGTAGAATGTTCTAGGAAAATCGCATAACTTGTAACAGTTTTAGCCAATTTACGAAATTCCAGAAGTTTCTAAGACTGGCCAAATTCTTCAACGAATTTGCTACCGAGATCAATTGATTCAGACCTTGAAATTATATCGATGATTTTCTGTTACGCATTTCTATCAATATGAAGTTCTTTCCGTGGCGTACTTTCGCTTCATCTGAGTTATATCTATTTCAATAATTACTCTGCACTATACCCTAAGATACTGCACATCAAAATATATGTATGAAAGTGTTTCTTCAGATATTTCTAATTATGTACATATTTTCTGCAATTAGACTGCTACAATATTTTCGTCGATATGAAGAAAAAAAGTCTGAGGTGGCCAGTACATGACTTTAATGCGAGTACTTTCTTTCTTTTTGTAAGACCAGGAAGCACCATATGCAGTTTTTGATGTTTACGACGAAACAAAGCTCAGACTTTTAGTCACCTTTTCATGACAGTCTTGACCCGAAAAGTTATTGCCCCAATAAATACACGCCACACAACTTGTAGGTGTGGTTACGGGAAAGATATCCTAGGGCCAAGACTTAAACAAAGTTTCATTGGAAACTGAAAGAGCCAATAATGCAAAGCACTGACATCGCACGGAGGATCATCCAATGAGAGTAACGAGGGCGTATCTGAACCCCAGGCCAAGTGATGCGGCGGCAAGGAGGAAAGTCAACGAATAGAATTAAATGATTATTCGAGAGTTGAAGAAAGGGAGAGTCGTTATTGACTTTAGCATTGAGAATGTTATAGAAAAAGACGAAGTCTGACTCCAAATGTCAGAAAAAGATTCGGAAAGAGTGAGCTATAGACCCGAAACACAGAGATATATGACATGGCAATTTTTGATCTTTGGAATAAGATTCAACAGACCTGGTCTCACGCTGTGATTTCTTCTTCCTTAAGCGTTTGTTAATAAATTCATGTTTTTTAATCGTAATAATATAGAAATGTGAATAAATGATAATTAATTTTAAGGGTTAGTATGTCGATGATTATTTTAAGGAACTTGTACAAAGAAGTAATGATGGTTTTTGTGGCCATGACAGCAATGTACAAATGGTACGATTCACGACCACTTTAATTAAGATTAATAATTTAATCCACAAAGTTCATTTAAAAAAAATCACACAATTCAATGTTTTTCACCCTACCTTCAATGCGAAACAATGAGAGACAAGATTCATGGAGCAATCTTGTAAACGTTGAAAATTAGACTGGCATTTAGCTCTCTTTTGGATGACATTATATAAAAATACTCGTATTTTGCCGCAAATATAACTTGGCAGTTTTAAACATTGATAACATCTGTTAAGGGATATACTTCATTATATTAAAATAGGTTAATTATAATTTCATCAATCTGGAGTCAATTTTGTAATTTTAGAGTTATTTCTGCCAATTTGGCGAAATTTCTGTCAATTAGGCCCCACATTAAAAAGTCATCAAACTAGCTATATTTCTCTAAATTAGCCAATAATGTTGCCAAAAATTTGACCGATTGTTACATATTTAATGATATTCATCAATGTTCGTTTTCATGTCTTTTATTAATATATTTTTTTTCAAAAACGTGCAATATTTCAAAAACAGTTTAAGCTCGCGTTGGTAAATGGCACTTATTTACGTCAAAACAAATGTAAATTAATTATAATTTTAGCTATTAGGTTCGGAGATACAAGCGTCTGAAATATTTAAATTTTCCATAACACACCAATTTCAGCCGGGTACAACTACCATAAATGTTTCTCACATCAAAAATATTAATATTGCACTGCATTGTGTAGTATTTTCCACAAATAGTGTCTAATACTTTGACAAAGACGTCTTTGGTTTCTGTTCCAAAAAAAGAGGATTTAATGTTATTTTTATGATCATAGACCCATGCTCCTTTTGATTTATGGGCCAATTGTGTAAATAAGTTAAACTCTCCCGTTGCGATCTAATAGCTTGTCTGTGTCTTTATCTGTGTCCTTGATAAAGACGTAAATTTCGGATTCAATGATTTTAAAAGCTAAAGTTAAGGCAATAAATTTTTACTACCTTGTATTTGGATAATAGATGCAGTTAAACTCATTTTATTAGTGGCAATCAAATCTGGCCTTTACGTTTTCATCCCAAAATTTTTTGAAGCAACTTTTCTCCGAATTCACTATGATGGATGTACTATTATGATCTATTATTATGATCTATTGTTATGATCTATTATTATGCTCTATTATTATGATCTACTATTATGATATACTATTATGATATACTATTAGGATCTACTATTATGATCTTCTTAGATGATGACTGATAGGATTCAGCATAGAAATGTGAAGGTAGTAGGTGTTCACTAAGGAATCCCACTTCCGGTTTAAAAATGTTCAATTTCTTTTTTAAAGATTGGATATAAATAGAGCTTAGATGATAACTGACATTGATTTAGCAGCAAGTTCGGGATCAGATAAGGGTTGTTCATGAGGAATTTATAGATATGGTTCTCTTCCCACTTCGGCTTCCAAATATTTTCCTCGAAGCATCCATCTCTCAGAATTAGCTTTAGATAGAGCTTAAATAATGATTGATGTAGATTTGGAATTAAATTCCTGAGAGGTTAGGATGATTTACAAAGGATTTCCATTTTGGGTTCTCGAGATGTAACTTTCTATTAAAAATTTACATTTTGATTCCAGTATCTACTTTTCAGAATTTTAGAAAGAACTTAAATGATAATCGATATGGATTCAGCATCAAATTTAGAGGGAGGCAGTGTGTGTGTGTGTGTGGGGGGGGATCACTAAAAGTTTTATTCTGTTTCTTACCACTTACAGTTCAAAATTATTCCTTGAAACATATATATTTTTCAGAATTAGTTATGTATAGATGATGACTAATATGGATTCAGCAGTAAATTCTAGTGGGGGTTGAGGTCTCACTAAGAATTTGCACTTCCGGTTTTAGAAAATTTTCCCAGAAACATCTACTTTTAAAATTAATTATTGAGAGAGATTAGATGATGACTAATAGGGATTTTGCATTGAATCCCAGTGGGTATAGGAATCTCATCAATGATTTATAACTTCTGGTTCTAGAGATATAAATTCCGGCTCTTGCAATAGTAATTCCGAATTTCTGCAAAAAATAAATAACATTTTCCTTGCAACATCTATTTTCTGGGATTGGCTATAGGTAGAGCTTAGATGATGACTGCTATGAGTTCAGTATGACATTTTGGATTCTGTAAGGAGTTTCAATAAAGTATTTTACTTCCGGTTATGGATAATCCATTTTGGTTTTTTTTAAATAAAATTAGCAGGACTGTATGAAACACATCGTCCCATCGAATGTGAAGTGCACGCACCACTTGCCTCCATATGCAAGCTGCTTCATAATATTTTTACTATGTCTGAACTATTAAACCACGACTATGTATGCGTGTCAGTTACTCAATACTGGGATTAAAAGTTCAAATTCTGGGTATAGAAATTAGAGATTTATTTTACGTTGAAGTTACAATTTCTGGAATTGAAGTTTTAAAAATGAAAAAAAAATGATAGAGATTTTTAATTATCCGAAAAGAAACGCCCCGACAGCAAAAAAAATCTGATGTGGGCAACACATGAATTTCCTTATATAATGCAATAATTTTACTACTTTTACAGTTAAAAAAATTTTATTCTTATAGTAGATATTTGTATTCTTTCCAAGATATTGAATTTTCTTCAATTAGTCGTCATTTTCATTGATTTAGCGTCATTTTTATCCATTTGGCGAGATTTTTGTTAATTTGGCAGCAATTAAGAATGTCCTCAAGTTGGCGACATTCCGACAAATTCGTCGCCAAAATCTTGCCAAGGGTTAGGGACGGAGAAATAAATTATTCTTACAGCAGATAAATGACTATTGGCGTTTAAATACAAAAGTATTACTCAAAGTATCTTTTTTCCTGAATGGAACGAGCTAGTTCCACGAGAATGATGTCACCCAATTTATCGCATGGTATTACATATGAAAAGTGAACATGTTTCTGAATAGGAAATCTTTTTTTTTATTTTATATGACTTTTTGATAATTTTTTTGATCTCGAATATGTGCAATATCTCGAGAACGGTTCATGTTAACGTTCTAAAATTTATGTCAATCGTTTTCTAATAAAAAATTACATAAGAAATGTCTATTTGCGTAACTTTATTAGCGGTTTTGGTTTTTTGACGATTTTTTCGAAATTTCACTCGAAAATTTAGGGGGGTTCTGAACATTCGATCGCGTATAAAAACAATTGGCTTTCAGTGTTTACAGATTGTAATTTTTGTACCAAATTTCGTTCGAATCGGTCCATTCGTTCGTCAGTTATCGTCTCCACAGACTCAATGACGCACACACACACACATATACTTTCACACACACACATATACTTTCACACACACACACATACTTTCACACACACACACACACACACACAGACATCACTTCAAAAATGTTTGATTCGTGATCAGGGATGCTTGGAACGTGCTCTCCCGTCGAAAATTCGAATTCGAGTTTTCGACCCCGTCACAATACTTTCCTTATACATTTCCGTATATAAGGAAAGTAATAAAATTGTAAACCTTGGGCGTCCGTAAACTTAATTTAAAACGCGAATTCTCGGTGTTGAAAATAGAGATTTGGTTTCAATTGAAGATGGGAGACATCATGGTAGGTTGATGCATTTTTACTTTCCTTATATACATAATGTATAAGAAAAGTATTGTGACGGGGTCGAAAATTCGAATTCGAGTTTTCGACGGGAGAGCACGTTTCAAGCATCCCTGATCACGATTCAAACATTTTTGAGGTGATGTTTGTGTGTGTGTGTGTGTGTTTGTGTGTGTGTGTGTCAGTGAGTCTGTGGAAACGATATCTCACGAACGAATGGAGCGATCCGAATGAAATTTGGTACAAAAATCACAATCCGCGAATACTGGAAGGAATAAGTTTTTAAACTTAATCAAATGTTCAGAACCCCTCTAAATTTTAGAATGAAATTTTGAAAAAGTCATCAATAAATCAAAACCTTTAATAAAGTTACGCAAATAGACATTTCTTATGTAAGTTTTCCTTAGAAAACAAATGACATAAATTTTAGAACGCTAGCATGATCCGCTCTCGAGATATTGCACATTTTTGAAATAAATGTATCAAAATATCCCATAAATTAAAAAAATATATTAACTGTTGAGAAACATGTTCACTTTTCATATGTGATATCCTGCGATAAATTGGGTGACATCATTCTCGTGGATCTAGCTCGTTCCATTCATGAGAAAAGATACTTTTGAGAAATACTTTTGTATTTGTACGCCAATAGTCATTTATCTGGTATAAGAATATCTTATTTCTCCGTCCATAACGCTTGGCGAGATTTTGGCGAGAAATTTGGCAAAATGTCGCCAACTTGGGGTCTTTTTAAATGTTGCCAAATTAACGAAAATCTCGCCAAATAGATAAAAATGACGCTAAATCAATGAAAATGACCACTAATTGAAGACAATTCAATATCTTGGAAAGAATATAAGTATCTACTATAAGAATAACATTTTGTTTTAACTGTATAAGTAGTAAATTCGTCGCATTATATAAGGAAAGTCATGTGTTGCCTACATCAGATTTTTCACTATATATATATATATATATATATATATATATATATATATATATATATATATATATATATATTTTACTTTTACAATTTTCAAAAATATTAAAATTTTTCCCAGTTTCGTCCGATGTGTTTGTCTTCGCCAATATGTTCGCGAAGTAGCTATTGCACGAACGTTATGCCACTATATATCTGTTTTTCTTTCAGTTTAGGAGTGCATGCGCAGAGTCCACTTCGATAATAAGAGCTTGCAATTTCGTCGCAGTAGCTCAACGGTTGAGCGTCGGCTGGCCAGTTTGGAGATCCAGGGTTCGATTCCCGGTTGTTGCGGAAAGGCTGTTTACTGTGAGGCACAAGCAAATCATCCTTGTAGGTTAGTGCAAAGATATCGGAGGTCTGAAAGTGACCCTAGTACGACTAGTACGGATTATCTGGAAGAATGGAAGCCGATTTCAAATTGAAAAAATAACGACCATGTAAGATACTAACCTGAGTAAAAATTGTAGCAGCAGGAGATTACTTTGAGTTAAAAATAGCAGGACGTTATCAGCCAGATTGTGAGTTGCACACCAATTTGACATTAGACGGTGGAGAATACAGAGTCCACTTCCACAATAAGAGCTTGCAATGTCGTCCCAGTAGTTCAACGGTAGAACGTCGGCTGGCCAGTTCGGAAATCCAGGGTTCGATTCCCGGTTGGGGCAGCAGGGCTCTTTACAAATGTTAAAATTTAGATGATGCTCTCTCATAGGTATATTGTAGCTTCTCTTTTCATTTGGACAAGTAATGCAAAAATCATTGTCAAAAATATCAGGTATCAACCGTAATCATTTATTATGGTTTTAAATATATATAATTGCTGCTATACTGTTTTTAATATACTAGAAGACACTGCTTCAGGCTATCTATCGCTTGCTAACCCTCCCAAGCCCATAGTTCGGTCATGCTGGAGTTCTGCACGCGAATAATTTTAAATTTATTTCCCGACTCAGTTCCCCCCTCTAAAGATTTCATCCGACCCGCGAGCCCAAGAATTTTTCAAAATAAACCACCGAAGCCTGATCCGGTCCGGAAACACTCAAAACCCGGCCCGACGCGACTCGGCTAGTATTTTTTAAATGCATTGAATCCTGGTTAGTTTACATATTCTTGCCTGGGTATCATGATCTTAATTTGTCATTCAAGGAATTCAACATGAATTATATTACATATTACATATAGCGATTCAAATTAGCAAGTGGAAGTTGCGAAGAGCATGTTTTATCTTGAGTACATAATGAATTCGAATATGTAAGTACATTCAAACCTGTTTTTGTGCGGTCTTTTTTTTGTGCGATTTTTTATTTGTGCGATTTTTTTTGTGCGGTATATGAAAATTTCAATCAAATTGGAACATAATTGACTAAGTTATCAATAAAAAAAAATTAGTAGGTTTGATCGGCCATTTAGTTTTTTCGATTTTTGATATGTATTTCATCACATTACCTAAGCATTGCGTCAGCCAATTACTTTACATATGTATTGAATTCTATAATCGCATAATTTAATTGTTGAACGTATAAGAATTTCCATGTAAATAAATGAAATGTGCAATAGCATATTGCGATGGAATTCTTGCGTAGCAAAGCAAAAATGCATTGATCGCAAATAAACATTGAAGGACATCTGCATTGTGTTGGTTCGGGTTTTCCTGAAACGGACTGCGTGTCTCGTTAGGTCGCTGAGTTGGGTTTTTGCTAATGATATAGTTGGCGACTAGTCTCATGCCTTGTTTTTTTGATTTAACGAGTAGGTAGAAGAAGTTTACTTGAAGGGAGCAAAGAGTTGCTTTTTTTATTCGTCTCTGATCTGCGCAAGTGACAAGTCCGCTAAATAAAGTGATTTAATAAAAAATATTACGTGTGTTTTAATTTTTAAATCTAATATTAATTGACGTCCTTCAAAGTGCTTTCACATTCCTATTGTCAGACTACGAAGGATATTGGTTATACGTTTTGAAAAGTTTTGTATGTACATAGTAAAATAAGTACATATGTAAATAAAATATTTAAAAATGTTCACATGTGTATTTTCTAAATCAGATTCCAAAAGGTTTGGCGAGATTCCAAGTAGCTGCCAAGCCTCGTGTCTTGATTTCGTTTAATAAAGCAATTCCTAGTTATTTCGTAAGGTTTTGAGTTATTTTCTACGTGAGAATTTTTTTATGCCGTCCCTATTCACCGCATAAAAAAAATACTTTTTTCATTGTGTTGCAAAAACTATTTTTTATAGCTACTCGTGAAGTTTTGTGCGATTTTTTTTATGCGTTTTCTTTTATGCGGTCCCTATCCAACGCACAAAAATAGGTTTGAGTGAATATAATTTCCTATTTGAAATTACTAATTGTTGTATCCGGTTGTAATTTACCCATATGCGTTTTTCTTACAAAGCAAATTACTATTACTTAATATGGGACATGGGGATTTTCATCCGCTTATTGAAAATTTTGATTCATAAGTAATTACAATTTTTTTTCTTAGGTTACATTTTTTATCTATATTTGGCGTTTTTAACATTTTACAACATAGTTGAAAAGTGTTTATGACTTTGTTCATTCTGTCTGTATGTCTGTCTGTCTGTCCGTTCGCACGATAGCTGCCGTAAAATGACTTTATCAAAATGAAATTTTAGAAATTTTAGTTGTTTGAAGGGTCTGTGGAACATATGGGTATGTAAATGAATAATATCACCCAATTAGTTTTGGATTGAACCCGGGTTGAAAAAGTGAAATACTTTGAATCCTATGGGACCTAATTTTTAAGTATTTTTTAAGCGAATTTAAAATTCACAAATTGCTTCGAAAATTTTAGGAAATATTCAAGTTGTCCTATACAATATATAAAAAAAATTTAGCAAATTATGTTAGGTAGTTTTTCAAATGAAAATTAAAATAATAATTGCACCCATATTATATGAAAATATCATGTGTCCAACTTAATAAAATATAGCATCCATCCTGTGTCGAAATTATGATTTTTAAAGTTCTTTTTAATTAATAATAAGTGTTGCATCCGTCCTAAAACCGCTTTATTTTTTATTTTTCTTCTGTGCATCTATATACTGAGCCAACTCAATTGCAATATAATTTGGAGTTTAAATGATCATCAAACTTTGTTCATTTCTACAACGAAGCCTAATCTTCACGTATGGAGAGTGTAAACACAGCAAGCTGTAGATGAGTTGTACAAGAATTGCTGAATTTCTTTAACGAAATTACTTAGCTCTGGAGTCTGCAATATAACAGATATGAATGAAACATTCATTGATTTTATATAGAGAAGCAGACGATTCCAAATTACTGTTTTCTTGATGAAGCTTTAAGCATAGAGTCAGAAAGTAGTTTTACCTGCACGGTTTTACGTTTTTACGTAAAATAAATGATTGTAGTTTTGAGATAATTTTAAAAATATCGCCGCTGAATGAAAGGAATGAAAAAAAGTTTATAAAAGGAATATTTGCTGCTTTTATATAAAGCTAGGCTACTTATATTTCGATGGCGTAATTTGAATAAAGTTCGTTTGTTATCGATGAAGTGTTCAAATATAATTAATTATTATAGTATTGTGATAATTTTAAAAATGTCACCGCTGAATGTATCGCATTTTAGAGATGTTTAAATAGAATTGCATTTTAGTTGGAAAGTGTTTCATAATTAATGTTTTATGCATGATTGATCTTTCTTGTTTTTTTTTTACTTTTACCCGCCCCCTTTTTTAACCCCCCCCCCTTTTTAACTCCCCCCCCTTTTTTTAAATCTGACCCGAGACCAGCCCGATACAGAATAGTTGTCTGAAAATTCGACCTTATCCGGTCGTGGGACGGGTCGGCCCTAAGCCCAGGGGCCAAGACCAAACCCTTGCAGACCTATAGCATAAGGTCTCAGGTTTCTGATTCGCGCGTCTGTATTTTTATTCGCATTTCTAGTCACGTGTTAACGCATTTCAAGCCACGTTTTGTAAGTCACTATTAATACTTCATATTTCCAACCAATCACTTAAAAATCTTATTAACCACAGATAACGAAAGTCTCAGCATATATATTCAGTATTAGAGCTTCGAATAAAAAAAATCTATTTTAACAGTATAAATCAATTAAATATTTCTTTTCTTGGCAACTATGAAAAACCTTTTCAAAAATGAAAGTTATGATGTTGTATAAAACAAATTTTTCAATTCGAAATTGCATTAAAAAGTAAAATAATTCATAAACTAAATCGACATTTATAAAACAAGGACTCCATCCTGCAAAAATTGCATTATGGCTGTCATTCACAGGTCTACAAACAGCCGTAGTCCTGCTATTGTTAGTCTATCTAGGACATTTCTTCTTCTTTTACCCTAACATAACTTCCATAATCCCTCTATCAATGTACCAATTTTTGTACCCTATATCTTTTGTTATACTAGACAGAGAAACGCGAGTGACACAGTTTGTCAAACAGCGACGGCTCTGGCGATGTTAGATAGTATTTTTTCAATTCTATTATATAAGTTTGTAAATTTAAAAAGTATGTTTGCTGTTTCATTGTAAGGATGAAATATGTAAATTGAAATCTTCTTTAGTGTTTTTAATTACTTTGCATTGCTTTCCATTCTGAAACCTAATTTTATGAATCTTTTGCGAATTTCAATCTTCCTTTTCAGGTTAAGTAATTTTATATTCATAGCTTTATAAAAAGTTTTCCAACCAAATAATTTATTTTAAATAGGAAAACTATTTCGTTTTCGCAACTTTCCCCTATGATATCGATCAAAAATAGTTTACAAAATGCATTTTTTAAGTGTGTGATCCATTTAAGAGATAAACTCGATTTATCACGTTGCAACTACTCGGATTTTTCTTTCCGCGAGGGAATATGCTTAAAAACGATTTGAATGAAAAATGATTAAAACATATCGAAGATAAATTTATTTTGGATATGGTTATGAACTGGAAAATCGTTCAGATATGGTTACGTTGAATACTTTGCATGATAAAATTATAATAAGGTAAATAAATTTAAATAATACAACTCCATAAGCAAAGAACACTGTTTGACATTTACAGCTACTGATTTTAGAAACTGATTTAATATATTTAATCATGCAAGAAAGTTCTAAAGTGTATTCGATTCTTTGATGAATGAGGAATGGAATACTAATTGTCGAAATGCATGAAATATGCACGAGGGATACTATTAAAATCATCATTTGAAGGTATGTATTTATTACAGCGACGATGTTATCCAGAATTTTTTCCACAGATACATTTTCATGCTATATTAAAATAGGAATTCGCATATTTGAAATGTTTTAACTAAACTTATTGCTAGCTGGTGTTATTTCTTATGTTGCATAGAAACGCAGCATTATAAGGAGAAAGTACTGCGATGATGTTGACAATTCTGTCGAAAATTACTGAATCTATTGCAATTAATTTTATTTATGAATGATTGGTGGAAAAAATATTACCAAATTATTGTTTTTGAGAGAATGCTTTTCTTGAATCATCTAATTTTCAGGATCTGCTACAAATTCAGCTCAGATGATGACCGGTTTGGATTCCGCAATAAATTTCGAAAGGGTGACGGATTTCTACTTCCGTTTCTGGAGATGTTCTTTTCAATTCAAAAATTTACATTTTCCTTCAAACGCCCTTTCGCCATGAGGAAGACCGTCTCTTCAAGGCGGACGATTGTTGGCTCTATAAACTCTGACCCTCCTCCTCTAGGAGGGTACACAAATTCAGGAATTTTGTCAACTTGACTCTTCCAGGTGACGTGTGGACGGACTGTGCCTTTTCATGGCCTGAACCTAAACCCGTCATCGACTGGGGTCAAGACTCGACGAGAGCATCTTCGATCCCTGGCCTGTGAATGATTCTGTTGCGCTTGCTCCCCTGCTGAAAATTGGAATATACTTCATTAGACCCACATTTCCAAGGCTTCTAAACTCTATCTGGTGGGGATGTAGGAACCTCCATCGACTTTCCATGGACTTTTTTTAAAACACTTAATTTTCAAGATTGGTTATAGATAGAACTCAAATGACGGTTAATATGGATCTGGATGATTAATATGGATTCCCAAACAAATTGTTTAAGTAAATGCGAAATGTCTACGGCCGCCATTTTTTTATTACGTCACGCAAAATGCACTTAAAAAGCATGCTATATTCAACAGGTTAAACGTTAATTGAGAAGAAAAAAGGTAAAACTTGACTTGATTCAAAAATTTCAGGTTATTACAATAGCATACACAATTTGGATATATTTTTCGAAAAAAAAATATCAAAGACGAACATTGATCAACACATCCTTAATGAATAGCAAACAGTGTGCGAATGAAGAGTTTCAGAAATTGCCAACCGTTACCACTGCCTCTTGTGGGAAATAGACCCTATACCTCACTCGACCTCAGTACTCCATTCCGCCCTGGTCTCCTTATATGTAGAAAACCCAGACCACACGACCAACCCAAAGGCTAATGGTAGCTTACTGTGTGGCCGGACTGTGTGGCTTACTGTGTGGCTTACTGTGGTAGCTTACTGTGTGGCTTACTGTGTGGTCTCCTTATATGTGTCAGACTTTTTATTATACCAACAAACCTTATTTCAACAATGGAAGAATTATTTAAAAGAGTTTAGGCACCAAATATTATCCCCAAAATCTGGATTTCAAATATTTCCAGAAAATACTGTACTTCTAATGTAACACGATAGTATAAAAATTAGCATAAAGAATTCAAAACCCATTTACTCGTTAATTATTTCTCATAACTCTTCCACCAAATGAATTATGCTTAACCTCAAGGATAATTAGTAAATCCTTCACTTTGAGTTAACTTCTCAAGAATGTCGTTTCACTCTGCCTCAGTCTGACAAGAGAAAAAAAAAACTAAATGCAATACCGTTTGCAAAATGTTGTGAGTGTCAATTAGATCGACTTCGGAATTCAGAGGAAGAAAAGTATGTCAGAAAAGTGTATCATTTTTCAGTTAAATCTGATTATGACTGTACTGATGTTTAAGCCTATGAGACACGTTAAGAAACTAACACTTTGAATGAAATAAGTTGCATCAACTTTTTAAAATATATTTTATTTTGTTTAACAATGTCTGGCACTTAGAGTATGAAGCAGTCATTTTGTAAGGATTAATGATTTCTATTTTGGACTCCTCATTTTTCAAGTAGTGTCTTCCCCGTGGAAAAAATAGTCTAAATTTAAATAACAGTCCCGCAGATTGCGAACGGCAGAGAGAGCTGGCAACCAGATTTAAAAATGCGGACGTTCAAAAAATGTAACCTGACGTGTGTGGCTGCAGCTGGCAGTAAAAATTGATGATAGAAAGGGTGGACCATGTAGATTCTGATTTATTATTTGTAAATTACGCTAATGGGTGTTTTTTATGATTTTCTACAGTATTAAGAATAAACTTGTTGTTTTATCAATGATGTCAGCGTGTTCATTCCGCCACCTTACAATCTTAATTGAAAATTAGAGCAGTTGGGTTCTGTTTTCGTGGTCGGTACTATATGTATGCACAATTTTAGCTGTCTAGTGCACCGATGTGCTTCTAGGTGGTTTGTAAAGATTTTTCACTCCCATTCTGTGAAATTTAAAAGATTTGTATGATTACGATGAATATAACTACATACATCGTCTAATATATAGATACCATTTTCGGAGAATATAAAAGTTGCATGATATTTGAACTAGGTTGTTAGATAAAGATTTTACTCATTTTGAACTATATTATTATCTTGCTAGTAACAGAAAAGTCATTATTTTTCATATCGTAGCCTCTGAAAGAATCATTAAAATCCCTGATAGTTTACTCATTTAATTCATTCAGCCATTGGGGTAAAATTTTTGCCACACTATTGTTTCTGCGAAAGTTTTTTCCTTGAAGCATCTATTTATCAGAATCTGCTATAGATAAAGCTCAGATGATGACTGATTTGGATTCAGCTTCAAATTGGGGAGAATAATAAATGTTTGCAAAGAATTTGCAACCTCCTGTTCTTTTTCCATATCTAGTTAAAAAAGTGTCAGTACATTTGAAGCATGTATTTTTGAAAATTGGCTACAGATAGAGTTTGGATAATGAATGACACGAATTCAATATTAAATTCGAAAGCCGTAGGAATAATAACCAAATATTGCCACTTTCTGTTCAAAAAATCCCTTGAAACAAATATTTCACAGGATTGGCTGTAAATGGAGGATTAAATGATGACTGATATGGAAGATTAAAGCATTAAATGATGATTGTTATGGAGGATTAAAGCATTAAATGATGACTGCCATGGAGGATTAAAGCATTAAAAGATGACTGACATGGAGGATTAAAGCATTAAAAGATGACTGACATGGAGGATTAAATCATTAAATGATGACTGATATGGACTCAGCATCAAATTCTGGAAGGCATATGAGGTTCATTAAAAATTTACATTTTCGGTCCTGGAGATGCCACTTCCTGTTTCTTCCAAAATTCGTTTAATTGTAAGAAATAGATATGCAAAAGATTAAAAAAAGGGCTTAATATTTCCATCAAAAATGAAACGTATGATCCACTATTGGCAGCCCTGAAGATCAGTGTCTTGACAAATTACCGTATATTACACAGCAGTTTTCCTTCCAAATAAGAATCGGATGGAGAATCTCAAATCGAAACTTGATCTCCTGAATTGCGTTAAGTTGTACAGATAAATACACCACCACCATTACGATTAATTAAGACAAATCCTGTAAATTATCTTGCAAAATCATTATACAAGATATAACTCACAGAACCAAAGGGATATAATTCATTTTATCACATGGCATGTTATCCAATTTTAGGTAGTAGTGAAAGTTTTAGTATTTGTTTTTAAATGCATGAAGATAAATCAGAAATTTTATATTGGGCTGATTGACAAAAAACCAAATTCCAACACTAGTAAAATTGATATAAGAAATGCATATGTGAGCCTCGTACTTTACGTAGCCATTTAGAAACCATATTTCTCTATATAAAGACCTGAGCATCCACACTAAAATCCGCCGAACTTGAAGTCGCTGTTCAAATTTGAGCACATTTCTGTAAACAGAATAAAATGTGTATGGGCAAATAATATCTGATTAAAAAAAATCGATCGAGGCTATTTTGTGATTTTTCTGTCTTATTGAGGTTCATGTAGAAAATTATATTTTGGCGCTTTATAACTCACGTGAAATAAATTTATAAATAAATAAATTTTGGTGGTCACAGAGCTTTTGAAAAGTTCAAACTCCTCTTTTAATCAAACTCCTCTAATAAGTAGCCGTGTTGGGGAAATTTGATTTCGCGATAAACAGGCCAACAATACTTATTCTTAACTGTCTCCGTCAGATGGCGCTCTCTCGCATGTGATGTCAATGAACGGGTAGTGAAGTGTAAAGTGGAGGAAATGATAAACGAATCCTGTTATAAAATACATTATCACAACTTTTGACGTTTAAATTTTTATTTTTTATTTTATTTTTACTTTTAAGAAACAATAGTTAGCACGAATCGTGATCCTCGATTGATCACTTATGTAACATATTGATTGCACGAATTAAAATGTAATATTATTTAACTTACAAGACATTGTTGTGGATGATAACGTTTTCTTGTAATTTTAACAAATAAAAGCTCGATCACATTTGATTATTATCAGAACCAGATCGAAATTCAGTGAACAACAGTTCACGACTAAAACTAAAACCCCGATTCTATTGCAACGATTATACAGAAATCCCCCTATGAATAATCCGCTCTTTTTAAATTGGTGGAATATGTACGGGTGTCACTAGTGTCAATAATCATCCATTATGCTATTAAATATTATTTTTAAAAATGATTTTACACAATCTTTAGAATTAACCTTATTTACGAAAGTATACTTCAAATTAGATAGACAAGGATTGCGTCCGATATTTTAATACACCGAGAGAATATATATGCAACACGTTTTTCAGCCTACTTAAGTTAAGTGGTGGAAAAGATTAGGGTTTTCTGTCACTCCGGTCATTTTAAATGTGCCTCATTAAAACTTCATATACCTCGAGTCAGCATTTTAAGAAGGGTATTAAGAATGTTCGACATTTTGTTCGAACTTAAAGGATCAATGACAGCAGTTTAAATGTTCTTTTGAATATCTTTTCTAATAAAGTGTAATGTTAAAAATTTATAATTTAAAATATAATTAATAATTTGTGAAGTTAATTTATGTAAAAAATATTATATAAATAAATTTCATTATAAAAATGTATTATATAAAATATTCTAATTATTATATTTATTTATATATTTATCATCTTTATTACTTATTATATTCATTATTTATTATATTTATTTATATATTTGTTATCTTTATTATTTATTATATTTTATTCATTATTTATTATAGTTTTCATATTTATTATATAAATTTAAAAAATTTATATTTTAAAATATAATTAATAACTTTTAAACTTCACACAAAATTTTTACTTTTCCAAATTTGATTCTTTTTATTCTTTAAATATTTTTGTTTTCTCTAACGATTCAAAAAGAATAATCTATTAAAATTTGACAATAAAATTCACCATGTATGGAGAATATATCATTTCATAGTGTTTCAAAGCATGCTTCACGTATGTAACCTTTAGAAATAATCTAATTTGCAATACACTGAATCAATTATAGACAAACATTGATTGTATACAGGATTTTAATACACACTAAATGGTTTAGCAAATTTTTCACACTAATTAAGTTAAGTGGAGAAAAGATTACAGTGTCCTTACACTCCTTTTAAATGCACCCTATTAAAATTTCATATTCCTTGTGTCAAGCTTTTAAGAAGAGTAAGTATTTGACATTTTTGGGGAACTTAAAGGGTCTTACACAGCAATTTAAATTTTCTTTTGTATTTTCTCTATAAACAAAAGCTGAAAACTCCTGCAATGTTTATAAAGAGAAAATGCAATTAGAAATGCAATAAAAATTTATATTTAAAATATAATTATTAACATTTAAAATATAATTATTAACATTTAAAATATAATTATTAACACTTAAAATATAATTATTAACATTTAAAATTCAAGGAATATCCTTTTTAACATTAGCATTTTTGTTTTCAATTTATAGAAGTTTTTATTTTTCTGAGTCATTTTAAAAGAATAATTCGGGAAAATTCGATAATAAAATTCACTACGTATGCAAAATTCCGTTTAATGTTTTAAGACATGCTTTACATTATGTAACCTTAAAAAATAATCTAATTTACAATTCACAGTATCAATATAGATAAACAGTGATTTACATCTAGGATTTTAATACACCGTTAGAAAAATTGTGCAACAAATATTCTTCACTAATTAAGTTAAGTGGGGAGAAAGATTACAGTGTTCTTACATTCCTTTTAAATACACTCCATTAAAACTTCATATTCTTTGAGTCAACATGTTAAGGATAGAGAATGTTTGACATTTTGGGAGAATTATAGCGCCTTACACAGGAATTTAAATTTTCTTTTGTACTTTTTCTCTGAACATAGTGGAAATTATTAAAAAGGACTAAATGCAATTAAAGATGCAATAAAATTTTATATTTTTAAGTATATTTATTAGCATTTAAAATGTAAAACATATTTTAACTGTTTCACATTTGAATTTTTATTTTATTTTGTATAGAATATTTTTTTTCCTGGGGCATTTTAAAAAGATAATAATGGAAATTCGATAATAAAATTTCTCTATATATCTATATCAAAAATTTCTTTCAATAAGGTTTTGTAAAATGTTTTATATATCCATTCTTTAAAAATAATCTGCTTTATAATACTCTACATCGATATAGACAGACATTGATTACATACGGGATTTTAATAGACCGATAGAATATTTGTGCACCACATTTTCCACTCTAATTAAGTTAAGTGGTGAAAAAGTTTAGGAGCATTTCAACTCTCGCATTTTTAAATGCTATCAATTAAAACTTTTTGTACCTTCAGGCAACCTTTTAAAGCGGGTCAATATTTGATATTTTTACTGGATTGAGGGATTTTAGACAGTGATTTAATATTTATGTTTTGTTTTATCTCTAAACAAAGCGTTCCGGCGATGCTTATAAAGACGAAATGCAATTAAAATTTCAATACAAATGTATATTTTAAAATGTAATAATTAACTTGCGAAATTTAATATATAATTTTTACTTTTTCATATTTCGATTTCTGCTTTCTATTGTATAGAAGGTTTTGTATTTTCAAAATATGAATTCATGAAAATTTGGTAATAAAATTTACTATATATTAAAATTTCCGATTAATAATGTTTTAAAAAAAGGTTTTATATACAAGGTAGGATAAAAAAGTTCGGAGACTGTGCTTATATTTCCAACCCTGATTGGAGAAGAGGGGAACTGTTTTACCTTGGTGTAGCGGCGCATGTGACGCGAGATGTGAAAAGGAAGAAGCAGGTCCATAGTGCAGAGTTTTTTCAGGCAATGCGTGTCAGTGAACTGTAGTTATTCGCATTCGTCGAAAACGGAAATGGCGTTTGAAGAACAACGTGCGAATATCAAACGCTAGCAGAATTTGATATTCGCACGTTGTTCTTCAAATGCCATTTTCGTTTTCGACGAACGCGAACGACTACAGTTCACTGACACGCATTGTCTAAGAAAACACCTGCTTCTTCCTTTTCACATCTCGCGTCACATGTGCCTCTACGCCACGGTAAAATAGTTCCCCTCTCCCCCAATCAGGGTTGGAGATATCAGCACAGTCTCCGAATTTTTTGATCCTACCTTGTATATATAACCTGCAGAGTCCGGGATTTTAATACACCAATAGAGTATCCGTGCAAGATTTTTTCTACCCCAATTAAATGAATAGCCTTTCTTCACACTCGCACTTTCCCCCCCCCCCCCCCCGGGGCGGGCCACCCAAGATGGTGGTTTCGGATGTTGGCTCTGTAGCCTTGATCCTCCAAACTGGGGGGCAAATAAATCCGGGGGTATCTCAACCTCGCTGCTGATGACTCACGGATGCAATCGCGGAAGTGACGAGGCAGTCCCCGGACTCTTCCAGGTGGCTGGATCACGGGACTGTGGCTATTTATGCCCTGAGCCCAGGTCTGGCCGGTGACCGGAGTCGGGCCCGGCAGGTGCCTTCGGCCCCTGCCCGGTGAATGATTCCGCCGTGTTTCGCGACCGAGGTTGCGGCTTTGCTGGAAAAGAGATGTAGCGGTTGCGCCTCGATGTCCCACTGAATGCTATAAACCCTAGTTGGTTAGCTGGGCTCGCTGGTATGTACACTCGCACTTTTAAAAGCGCTTTATTCGAACTTCTAGTACCTTGAATCAACCTTGAAGAGGTTGAATATTTGACATTTTACCGGAACAAGGGTTGTTAAACAGCATTTTTGTATTTTTTTTTCGATTTATTTTGTCTCCAAATTGAGCCGTATATTCGGAGAAATGTTTATAAAGACGAAATTCAATAAAAAATATAACACACATTTATATTTCTCTCGAAATATATAGTAAACTATAAAATATAGATATAAATAGTAAACGTCAAGAATGTGTACTAGAAAATTTAGTAGTTAAATATATATTTATTATTAAGAAAGTTTTTATAACTTTCGAATAATCGTCTTGTAATGTTGAAGGAGAGTGAACATTTTCAGTTTTTCAAGTGTGTTATGCTTATATCTCAAAAACTAAAAGGGGTTCAAGGGGAACTTTGAGCAAGAATTTGTAGCTCTTTGAAAGACCTGTAAGTGTATAAAATCATATATTGGATAGAGTGTTTTTTTGTTTTCGTTGTTAAAAATGCTGAATTTTATTTTACAAAATGTTATTCACTCAAAATGATTCAGTTCCATCTGACTGGAGGCACAACAGATTTTTTTCAATTAATAATTCAATTTTTTTCAACGGAGGCTAATTGTTTTTTTTCTATGTAAAACAAAATTCACGTTTTGGAATCTTTTTAAAAAATGCATAATTTCTACATAAAGTATCTTTTAACCTTGCTTTTCTGTTGCACTTGTAATACTTTATTACATTTGCATATCACGTTTAGTTCCTATGTGATTCTTTTAATTCTTTTTTATTCGTGAAAGACTCGAAAACGAAGAAAAGCAAGATTTCGATATGCATGTATAATTACAGAGATGTTTATTACATAAAAGAAGTAAAATCTCAAAATACGAAATATTAATCTACACCTGAGGGAAAACACTCACCACCCCGTGTTATTCGAGCCTCATTCATCATAGAATCAATTTAAAGATACCACTTGATTAGAAATAACGGCCTCTTTAAATTCATGTGCGGTTGCAGAATAAGCTGTCTTCATATCTAAATACGTACGAACTTTGAAATTTTCAGTACCAACTCCAGATTTTAACCTCATAAACAAATTCTAGACCCCAAAAAGGAGTCCACATATGAATTTTCGCTCAAATCCTATCTTTATATCTGGAGATATTCAATGTTCCGGAATGTGCCATTTTTAGGGGTCAGCCTCATATTGAAAGCCGCAATTTTAAGGGCGAGATTTCGTTGATTGAATAAAATGGGTCTAACAAAGTGGGTCATTTGCTATTTCACTGAAAAACGTTTAACTGGTTCATTCTGACATCTCGACTTATGCTTGAGAAACTTCAAATCTTCTTCAATAAACATCTTATGGAATTTTGAAAATTAAGAGATGAATTACGCGATGGACAATCATGAAACTTAGCAGTTTCAATCATCGTATTGAAAAATAGTCTCTATATTATGTTTGTGTTCGCAACGCCTGGTACATTGTCAAATTTGAAATCGGAAGATGTTTTTAATCCCTCTAAAATGAAGGATAACAGTTTGTCTATAATTGTGCCTATAATTGTGATCATTTGGATATTTCTCATTTTTTTTGCAAAGTTTGCAAAAAAAAAAGAAGTGACAAGTTATTTAAAATTAGATTACTGGATGTAATATATTTCTGAAATAGATTAATAGATTACATATGTTTAAAGTGATCGTACTCCGCTTAAACACGGCGACAGTTTGGGCAGAGTCGGTAATCGAACTCGTCAGATATATATTCAAAAATTTGGCATCATCATGACTTAAAACCGGATTATTTCAAGCTGTGTGCAAAATTTCATTCGAATTGGGTGAGTGTTTACACTGCCAACGAAACTTTCGCATGCAATCAGATTTTAGTGTGTTAAAGGGAGCTGCTTTCGGAGTTCGCTTTGCTTCAAAAATTCGGTAGCAAAATTCATTATTATTAGTTGTAACAGTACTGAGCATTTGTGCTCTTGGCATCTGTGAAATTTTTGACAATAAGATTATGAAAATCACCAGGCGATCCTGACAGACAGAGAGACATATAGTATAATTACGTAGATATTCATAGAATATTCAAAAAGATGTAATCCATAGTATTATTTTTCTCATTGAATTACAAATTTTGATGTTAACCAGAAGTTCCTATGGCATTTGAATAGGTATTTATTCCTACTGTTAAATTCCTATTATTCTAAATGTTAAGTAATTATAGGAAATTTAACTAGATAGAATTTATACGGCCGTGTTTGTTTATATGAAGGCCAAAATCGTTCGGAAATTATAATGTCTTTTCTTTCATGCAACGTACCAACATAATCGAAATATAGACATAAAACATTACATGTCAAACATTCTGTTTAATAATGTTTTCAATTTCTTTTCTGATATCTATTTTTCAGAAATAATCTAATTTACAATAAACTGTAACAATATATGTAGACGACGGGATTTTAATAAGCCGATAAAGTATTTTTGAAACACGTTTTCCACCCTAAGTGGTGAAAGATGTCACATCCTTCTTTTATGCTTGCACTTGCTAAAAATGCATCCAATTAAAATTTTCTGATGTTCCTTGAGTCAAATTTTTAAGGAGGGTGATTATTTGACATGTTGGCTGAATTTGATTGACTTCAATCGGAAATTTAAATTTTTCCTCTTATAGTTTTCTTTTAAACAAAGTTAAAGCCTCTTACAATGTATATAAGAGGACAATGCAATTAAAAATAAATTGGAAATTTCGGTTCTAAAATATAATTATTGAGCATTAAAATAAAAAAGTAAGTTTACTCTTCAACATTTTCATTTTTACTGTCTATTTTACAGAAAATGTTTTTCCTTGAAAACTTTTAAAAGGAGAACTTAAGAAATTTAATTTTCAATTCCCAGAAAAGTCTTTAAGGACTCCAATAACTTTGCAAGAAAAGGTCCATTAGTACACAAGTTAGTTCTAGTACCCCTAGTGGATAATTTAACAAGAAAGATCAATCATGCATAAAGTATTGATTATGAAACACTTTCCAACTGCACTGCAATTTTATTTAAACATCTCTAAAATGCGATACATTCCTCGGTAATATTTTTAAAATTATCACAATACTACATTAATTTATTATATTTGAAAACTTAAAACTTCATCGAAAAAAATGCACTTCATTAAAATGGCGTCATTGAAATACAAATTGCCTGGTTTAAACATCTCTAAAATGCGATACATTCCTAGATAATACTTTTAAAATTATCATAATAATAAAATAATTTATTATATTTGAAAACTTCATGGAAAACAAATGAGCTTTATTCAAATGACGTCATCGAAATATAAATCGGCTGGCTCTCTCTATAAAAGCAGCATTTCCTTCATAGACTTTTTCCATTCCTTTCATTTATCACAATACTATAATAATTTATATTATTTAAAAACCATGGAAGTACAAGTAATTTAACTCTATGCTTAAAACTTCATCGAAAAAATCATCTGCTTCTCTGTGTAAAATTGTTATAAGCTCCATTTGTTATAAGCTGTCGCGGTCACCCTTTGTTGTAAGACGTTGGTCACTGGTCAGGGAACCCTATGTTGTAGCTCGTGTCGTGGCGGTTCCCGCAGGTCAAGGGAATTACAACCGGCAGAGGTCGGAATAAGTGGTCGCTGGGTGGTGATGAAGCATCACTGAACTTCTTTTGCGTTGTGTATTATATTCGTAAATCGAAAACTACGAGAAGTATTCAGACATTCCGGGATGACGGATTATTCCGGAATTGGAGATAGTCGACGAGAACACACTTATGATGAATACCTCGGGATGCAGGTGATGAAAGCATTTGAAGAATAAGACGAAACAATCTTGACTTTTAAATTCCAATATATTTATTTAATTCGAACATAATTTACTTTATGACCGGAACAAGCAACTTGACTTTAAAAACGAAAGTCATTAACAAAACTTCATAGAATCAAATTTCAATTTAAATATCTTTCCATATCATCTCACCGTTGAAATGAATCTGCTCGCAACAATCTTTTAATTACTTTTAATTTAATTTAGAACATCTTAGAACTTTAGAATTCTCATACGGTTGCCTCCGTAGGCAAAGCGCGTCTTACCCCGTCCGCGTCACATCGCCAATTAAAACTATTCACCGAAAACAGACATAAGCATCTTTAATGTTATTACGCGTTCATGACGCAAAGAAAAAGAGTTCCAATGTTATGGAATATGAAATGCAAATACGAAGTACATGTACTAAAACGCGTGACAAATTACTACGCCAAGGTTTACCGAAACTGGCGGGAAATATCCAAAAAAGCCGAATACAGAAATGGCGCTTTATCAATTTGGAATAAATTTCTGAGAACAAGTTTTAGAATCGAAAGTGAATTAGAATTTGCGGGAAGTTAAATTTTGAAATAAAATAATTATTAAACGAGGTCAAGCATTTCACAACAAAATCAATGACTGTTTCATTCATATCAGCTATATTGCAGACTCCACGAGCTAAATAATTTTGCGTTAAAGAGATGCAGCAATTCTTATACAACTCATTCTACATCTTTTGGTGTTTAAATTTTCCATAAGTAAAAATTAGGCTTCGTTGTAGAATTAATCAAAGTCTGATGATCATTTAAACTCAAATATATTGCAATTGCGTTGTTTCAGTATGTAAATGCACAGAATTTAAGCAAAAATAAAGCAGTTTTAGGACGAATACAACACTCAATATGAATTAAAACGAACTTTAAATATCACGATTTTGAGACAAGATGGATGCCATATTTTATTTTGAAGTGGGTCACGTGATCTTTTCATACCATGGTCACGTGATCGCTTCATATAAGAGGTGTAATTATTATTTTAATTTTTATTTAAAAAACTACTGAATATATTTTTCTGAATTTTTTTTATATATTTTATGGAATAATTTGAATATTACCTAAAATTTTCGAAGCAATTTGTGAATTTTAAATCCGCTTAAAAAATGTTCGAAAAATTAGGTCCCATAGGGTTCAATGTATTTCATTTTTTCAACCCTGGTTCAATCCAAAACTAATTGGATGATATTATTCATTTATATTCCCATAGGTCCCACGAACCATCTGAACAACATATTAAAATTTCATTTTGATAAAGCCATTTTTACGGCAGTTATCGTGCTAACGGACAGACAGACAGACAGACAGAGAGAAGGAACAAAGTCATAAACACTTTTCAACTATGTTGTAAAGTGTTAAGAAAGTGAGGTTAAGACACTGGGGAATAAAACAAGACAGACTAAAAAGCCAATTACAAAATTCAAAACTTTTAAATTCAAATTTATTATTACAACAAACAAGATAATATAGGTGGGCACAACAGACAGAAAGCCTCAACATAAATGCAGAACACAAAATGTTGTTACTATGCTTCACAGGGAGCAAGTCCATTCGTGTCGCTGGGATAAATTTATAGGGAGTTATCGGTAACAGGTGGAATAAATCATTAACAAAAAGTATAGTTAAAACAATTACTTATAATAACAAAAATGCAAAAATGTATTTGTATATAGATAACGATGATCTTTCAATTTAGACTTAAAACAGTTAAGTGATTTTTTAGACTTAAGGTCATTGGCTAGAACATTTATATTTTTAGGGATAACCACAAGAAGTTCTTATGCAAAAATTCAGGAAGAGCTTTAGGAATGACATAGTTGCAGTTGGAAAAATGAGTGGAATTAATTTTGCGATTGATTTCTTACTAGTTGAGGTTTTTAAATAAAAGAACATATACTTGAATATAGTATAGATTTGACGAATAGTTAATATGCCCAAGTGTTTTCTTAATCCAAAGCGTCATCATTACTATTACGAAAAATTAATTGATGCAGCTTGAGTCAAATTTAATCAAAGGATACAGATTAGAAACACATCTGATGTGTGCAGCATATGACTTTCTTTATATAATGCAACGAATTGACTCCTTTCATAGCGAAAAAATAATCTATAAGATCCACTGCAGAGTGTTTTTCATGTTGAATTGTTCATGGGGCGCTTTTTCTGGATGACAAAATTTAAAACTATTTCGACGCGCCCAATTAATTTATGTTTCACGCAAATTTAAATTAACACGTATTAATATTGATTGCATCCTCAATAAGCAATAGAATCCATATATTAAAATATGTTATTAATTAATTCATCAATTAGGCGCCATTTTCATTAACTTTGAGTCATTTTATGATTTTGACGATATTTTCGTCAATCTGGGGCAAAATTATGCCAATATGGCAATATTTCGCTAAGTTATTCATCGAGTTTGCCAAATATATTGACAAATGTTACAGATAAACTAAGAAAAGAGCATTTCTGCTATACTAGAAAGTATGCCCGTCATATGACGGAATTAAAAATTTTCAAGCTATTACTCCCCATTTAGCTTCATTTTTATCAATTTAGTGACATTTTCATTAATTTAGCAACACTTAAGAAAGTTGACAAGTTGGAGACATTCGCCAAATCTTTTGTCAAGAGTTACGGACTGCAGGACGGACAAATGGGCTATTCTTATAATCGATTCTTATGCTCTTAAGGTATTGAATTATTATCAATTAGTCTCCCTTTTCGTTGATTTATCGCCATTTTTATCAATTGGGAGACATTCGTATCAATATGGTGACATTTTCGTCAATTTGGCAACGTTTAAAATGTCACCAAGCAGACGATATTCAGTCAAATTCGTCTCCAAAATTTCGCCATGCGTTAGGAATAGAGAAATAAGTTATTTTTATAGTAGATTCTTATACTCATTCCAAGATATTGAATTTTGATCAATTAGTCGTCATTTTCATTGATTTAGAGTCATATTTATCAATTTAGCCACACATTTGATCACTTTTGCGACATTTTCGTCAATTTGGCAATATTTAGAAACTCACCAAGTTAGCGACGTCCAGCCAAATTGGTCGCCAAACTTTTCGGCACGCGTTACGGAAGGACGGAGAGATGGATAATTCTTATAGGAGATTTTTGTATTCTTTCCAAGATATTGAATTTTTTAATTGAATGAGTTACAGACGGAGAAATCGTATATTCTTATAGTAAATAAATGACTATTGGCAAATTGCTAGACGTCAAGTTACAAAACTGTTACACAAATTATCTTCTTTCTTAAATGCAACGAACTAGATTCACGAGAATGATGTTAACAAATTTATGGGATAATATTTATAAAAAGTGACTATATTTTATAATAGTTAATTATTTTTCTTTCATTTTATGTGATTTTTTGGTAAATTTAGTTGAAAAATGTGCAATATCTCGCCTACGGTTCATGCTAGCGTTCTAAAGTTTAAGTCAATCGTTGTCTAATGAAAAATTACATAATAAATGATTATTTACGTAATTATATTGAAGGTTTTGATTTTTTGATGATATTTTCAAAATTTTAGTCCAGCATTTAGAGGTCTTCGAATATTCGATTTTATGTAAAAACAATAGGCTACCAGAATTCTACTTTTTAGGAGGTACTTTTTGTACCAAATTTCGTTCTTTTCGTTCTATTCGCTCGTTCGTCGCCAAAATTTGTCGCCAAAATTTTGCCAATCATTACGAATGGAGAAAGAGGTTATTCTTATAGCAGATGATAAATAACTATTGATATCCAAATACAAAACTATTACCCAAAGTATCTTCTCTCGTGAATGGAACGAACTAGATCCACTAGAATATTGCTAACAAATTTATAGCGTAATTTTATATATGAAAGTGAACATATTTAAGAATAGTTGGCAATTTTTAACACTTTACAACAAAGTTGAAAAGTGTTTATGACTTTGTTCATTCTGTCTGTCTGTCTGTTTGTCTGTCTGTCCGTTAGCACGATAACTGTCGTAAAAATGACTTTATCAAAATGAAATTTTAGTATGTTGTTCAGACGGTCTGTGGGACCTATGGGAATATAAATAAATAATATCACCCAATTAGTTTTTTTTTTAACCCGGGTTGAAAAAATGAAATACATTGAACCCTATGGGACCTAATTTTTCAAACATTTTTTAAGTAAATTTAAAATTCACAAATTGCTTCGAAATTTTTAGGAAATATTCACATTATCCCATAAAATATATAAAAATAATTGAGTGAAATATATTAAGTAGTTTTTTAATTAAAAATTATTTAATATAGGGAAAAAAACAAATTCAATTAAATTCTGACTTTTGGGATATCTTCCAGAAAGAAAAAAGAGATATATTATATAATAAATATCTTTCCAAGAGTGTAATCAATTTGTATATGAGAGAGGCTTCACATTTTAAAATAAATTTGGTAGATAACAATTTTTCAAATTTTTTTTTAATTTTATATAACTCTTCGTGATATATTTATTTGATAGCATTTTTAATGCACTTTCCTAAGTCCTAGATAGTTAAAATTTGGTAAACATCTTACATTTGTTGAACATTTTATTCTACAAAAATTTGGTGTATCTTTAAATATAGATCATACATTTTTTTCGAAAGGGCCTGCAAATAATCCCCGTTCACTTCTAAAAATCATTGTTGTAATATTGTTAAAAATTCTGATGTGGGCAGCACATGTCTTTCCCTGCAGACTCATATCACGTGACCCACTTCAAAATGAAATATGCCATCCATCTTGTCCCAAAACCGTGATTTTTAAAGTTCTTTTTAATTTATATTTAGTGTTGTATCCGTCCTAAAACCGCTTTATTTTTGCTTAAATTCAGTGCATCTACATACTGAAACAACGCAATTACAATATATTTGAGTTTAAATCATCATCCAAATTTGATTATTTCTACAATGAAGCCTATTTTTCACTTATATAAAATGTAAGCAACAAAATATGTAGAATGAGTTGTATAAGAATTGCTGTATTTCTTTAACGCAAAATTATTTAGCTCATGGAGTTTGCATAGCTGATATGAATGAAATATTCATTGATTTTACAGAGAAAAGGACGATTTTTTTCGATGAAGTTTTAAGTATAGAGTTTAATTACTTGTAGCTCCATGGTCTTAATTTTTAAATAAAATAAATTATTATAGTATTGTGATGAATGAAATGAATGGAAAAATGTTATGAATAAAATGCTGCTTTTATAGAGAAAGCCAGGCGTGTTATTTTTTCTATGATGTCATTTGAATGAATTTCAGTTGTTTTCGATGATGTTTCCAAATATAATAAATTATCGTAGTATTATGATAATTTTAAAAGTATTACCGAGGAATGTATTGCATTTTAGAGATGTTTAAACCAGGCAATTTATATTTCAATGCCGTTATTTGAATGAAATTCATTTATTTCGATGGAGGATTAAGTTTTCAAATATAATAAATTAATATAGTATTGTGATAAGTTTTAAAATATTACCGAGGAATGTATTGCATTTTAGAGATGTTTAAATAAAATTGCATTAAATTTGGAAAGTGTTTCATAAATCAATGCTTTAAGCATGATTGATCTTTCTTGTTTAAATTTAATATAACTTTTTGATAAATTTATGTTACAAAATATATAATATTTCGAGAACGGTTCATGCTAGAGTTCTAAAGTTTGAGTCAATCGTTTTAAAATGAAAATTACATAAGAAATCATGAATTATGTAATATTATTGATCGTTATTATTTTTTGATAATGATATTTTCAATATTTCATTCGAAAATTCTTGTTCTTGAACATTCGATTGCGTTTAAAATCAATAGACTTCCAGTATTCACTGATTATGATTTTTGTACCTGTGATATACTTCAGATTTGCTGTTTTTATATTGTAATATAAATATTTGTGGAGTTTCAAACTCACAAAATGCATATATATTTAAAAATTCAGTAAAATTTATCTATTAGTCGTATATAGATTCCATTCAAAGATTGTTTGAAAGGTAATTTATCTATCTTTTCGATGGTGTCAAGATGGAAACTATGTCATAATATTTTAGGTCCCTGACGAATCGATTTATGTGAATATCGCCCAAATACGTTGTAAATTGGGATAAAACATGAAATAACTGAAAACGAATTCGAGAGTTTAAGAAATGACGCCGATGTGCACTTATTCAGGCCGAAATTATTTGTGTACCACATTTCAGAGATGTCAAGAATTCTCGTTCGTGACTGCACAGGCACACAGACAGATATCTATCTCCCTTTATTATACAAAATTCCTGAATAGCACAGTAATTTCCCTATCACTATATTGTGTTGAATAAATGTTATTCTTAACATTTATATTGTCGATTCATACTAAATAGACAATGCTTTTCAATGTTGATAGAGAAGAAAAGTGAAATGTCTTAGGATCATCTTCCAAACGTTTTTCGATGCTTTGACTTCCCGGTATTTCTATGCATCTTATGGTATGAAGGAATTTATATAACGTGACGCTCGACATTCCGTGACGCATGATTTATTTTTCGAAAAAATCTGTCCACAAGTCGTTACCAAACCAGCCATAGGAGTTATTCCCCCTCCCCCCCAAAAAAAAACACATTCGAAAGAAAGGAAGAATAAACATTAAAGTTTTATGTATTTCCTCCTCCCTAATTCTTGAAGGGATCAGAAAGGAAGTTGCTAATAAAAAAATTAGTTTACGAAGTATTATACTAATAAAACTTTCTATTCCTAGCTTTAAATATAATTCTTACAATATCTTCAAAAGAAAAAGAAAAAATTATGTATGTCTCTATTATAGTACATTTTTTACGAAATTTTAATAGTAAATTTTTTACGAAATTTTAAAAGTAAATTTAAATATAATTTTGATGTAGAAGTATATTTTTTTATATAGAAGTATGTTTTTATATAGAAGTATATTTTTATATAGAAATATATTTTTCATATTGAAGTATGTTTTTATACAGAAGTATATTTTATACAGAGCCATTTCGAATGTAATTTTTATATAGAAATGTATGACTGAAATTATAGAACCATAAACTAAGCTGCGTCTGAGATATTGAATGACTGTTTTTTAATTTAAAATTGCAAACACCTTAATAGAATTGATTTTCTTTTTACTATTAATAAAAACTAAATGCTTTATAATGATTATTAACTAATATTATATTGATATAAATAATCGTTTATTAGTTATCGTGAACCGTTCTCGAGATATTGGAAATTTTAATTTTCTACAGGGAGTATTGAGTTTTAGCAAGATATAGTAACAAGGTAGTTCTCATTTGTGTCATTGTTCTCTTCACACTATTGAAATTTGTTAATGTGTAGGCAAGGCCATCTAAAACAAAACTTTGATTTCTCTATAAATGTTCAGCAAAGACGCCTCCTAAATATATTATCTTTTCATCCTTGGAAATCTTTCATAAGTTCTTTGTCCGTTCCCTTGGTGACTCCCCCTATGGACGGCCCTGTTGTAAGGTAAGTTATGGGGATAGATTCATTTTGTGTTTAAAATGTTTTACTTTTTGTCCATGGTAGAAAAAAAGGTTGAAATTCTGAGAAAAATCTGTTAAACGGCCTTCAACGTTTTTCTTTTGATATTAAGTAATTTGGATAACGTGACCTTCAATGTTCCTTGATATGTGATTTATTTTTCTCAAAAATCCATCCATGATTCTTTATCAAACTCGGCCATAAGAGTCATTTTTATTCCAACAAAAGTGATTAAAAGGGAGGAAAAAACATCAAAGTAATATGTCTTCACTCTTCATAATTCATGAAGGGATCAGAGAGAAAGTTGGTAACGAAGAAAACAGCTTTCCAAGTATTATGCCAACAAAATTTTTGATCCCTAGTTTAAAGTAAAATTATTCTATTTTCTTTATTAGGAAAATAAAAATTATGACTCGATTATAGTGTATTATATAAAATTTGTTACAGAAATAGTCATTTTAATTGTAATTTTTATTTAGAAGTGAATGCCATAACTTACAGACAAATAAACTACGTGTTGATATGATATTGCATGTTTTTTCTATCTAAAATACCGAAAATATTTAAAAAATTAAACATTTTTAGTATTATTATTAAATTAATTTTTGCTTTTCCACAAAGAACGGATATTTTTTTCTAGAAATAATTAAGCGAAAATTTAATGCGATTATTTTGATCGGTAGAAACAATAAACCTATTGAACTTTAGTGAGGTATAGTACTAAAGAAGCTTTAATTTTTGTTATTTTTCTTCCTACACTTTCGAAATGTATTAATTTATAAGCCGAGCTACCCACACAGATTCTTTACCTTGTATAAACATATATCACGGGCCCCTTTTCCCTGCTTGATTTCTCCTCCTTATGAATTTTCCTTGTCTTCCATCCATAAAACTATCAGGGGCTGGACCCACCTGGCGTCTGAGTCTCTACTCGAGTACATCCCTCTGGTATCTATAAGTAGATTACACACCTCCTAATCCTAACTAATAAAATGGGGCCTCATTTTATTAGGCAGGAGAAGGCATGACAATATTCACAAATAGGAAAAAAAAACAAATATGAAGGGGCACGTGATAAGTGCTTCCAGAAGTGCCCATAATTTGCATGGGTGGCCTTGCTTTAGAAAAGTTATGTGGATATACCAATTTTATTTCTTCTAGTATTTAAAATATTCCTTTGTCCATGGTAGAAAAAGTACTTAAAATGTCGAGGAAAGTATTTCAAACAGACCATTGATGTTTTTCCAGAGTATTAAGCAATTTGGATAACGTGACGTTCTATTCTCCGTGACACGTGATTTATTTTTCAAAAAAATCTGTCCATAATTCTTTACCGAATAGTTCTTAGCTGTAAGAGTAATTTTTCACCCACAAAAGCGTTTGAAAGAGAAGGAAAAGTATTGAAGTAATATGTTTTCACTCTTTCATAATTCATGAAGGGATCAGGGAGAAAGTTGGTAACGAAGAAATACGCTTCCAAGGTATTATTCGAATAAAACTTTTGATACCTAGTTTAAAATAGATTTTTTTATACTTTCTTCAGAAGTAAAATAAGTAATTATCTGCCGATTATATAAATGTATATATAAATGTATTATATAAATGTTTAATATCCATACGAGAAAGCAACATTAGATCATACATAATTATATGACATTTTTGGCTACGTGTCTGTGTATGTGTATGCGTGTGTTAGGGTGTGTGTGTGTATACGCAAGTGCGTGTGTGTATGTTTGTGAGTGGGTATGTATGAGAGTGTCTGTGCCTCCTTTAGTGTAAAATCAGAGCTTCGGATAGCCGTGAAGTTTGATATATGGTATAACGATTGACATTGCTCAGTGTTTTTTAAATGCTAATAAGATTTTAAGTTATTTTATGTTGAGGCACAATTTTGATCAATTTTCACACAAGTCGATCTTTTAGTGATGAGAAATATTATCACAGAATGACTTCCATCAACCAAATTTAATTACAAATTCTTTTCTGACTACTTTTCGATTTTTGACGAAAAAAATAGCTCAAATTTGGACCACTAGGGATAAAATCTGGCGCTGATATCCCTGTAATGATAATTGCGAATAATGATAATTGCCCTGTATTGCGAATTATGTCCTACAACCGCCATCTATAAAAAGAGCTACGAATAAATTTTTGTCAAATCCACGACCAGCGAAGTACTTTGCTGAATAATCTAATTGTTACGTGTTAAAATCTTCTATCAAGGGAACAGCAATGTTTTTGCTGCACTTAAGGCATTTTGACAGTTAAAATGTGCACTTAGAGGTCCATTCACCATTTGTAATATTTGGAACTCTTTTTTGCTAATATAAGTTTAAATTATAAGAATGAACGTTGAAGATAAAAACCGACAAAGATGCCTTGTATATGTCCCATTTATCTTTGTATATGTCCCATTTGCCACATATGTCCCATTTGCAAGTTGCGGGGACTGCAGAGGTGGATTTCACCCCTGGCGGCCGAAATTTGAACAATTATTTTTCCTTTAGAAGTCGCATACTCAGGAAATTATGTGTACCAAATTTGGTTGCGGTTCACCTAGTAGTTTTTCCTACAAAGAGTTCTAAATACCTCACGTTTAATTCGAATAGCCCTGTGTATTTTCGTTACATCCCCGTCACATCCCTCGTTACATCCACGTCACTCTGCGATGTTTCACATCAACAGTAATCGTTCATTTTCAGAAACGGTACATTTCGAAATTAAAGTGAGTCACACTTTAAGAAGTTGTATTTTTTATCGTTTCAAGAAGTCAAAATCAAATTTGCTCGAGATATAGCAAACTTTTAAATAACAGCACAACTTTCCAATACCGAAGTTTATTCTCCGTGAAAAGTAAGTAGTACGCTGGCGAACGTGACATAAATGCTTTTCCTAAACACATGATTCAATTCGCCAGACAATAGCTCCATATATGATTTTGGAATACAGCCAGAACTGTATTTTTTCAACGACGATATCTGTTAAATATTGAGAGTGAACAGGAAAGGGATACGTTTTCACTTTTTCACATTCGTTAAAATGTACTAATAAAAAGATCAGAGTTATTGGCACATAATTTATTTTCATTACACTATACACTATCATACTATTGTCCAAAAGTACTTTCCTAGGAACACTAGGAACCTTAATGCATCGTACCATTTTCATCTTAACACTATCAGAAAAAGTAATGGACGCTCTTTTAAAATGGACTATGTGATATATTAAAGTAGAAGAAAGCCTAATTGTATCTTAAAAAAATCTGATGTGGACAGCACATGACATTTCTTATGTAATGCAATGGATCTACTACTTTTACAGTTCAAAAATGTTATTCTTATAGTAGGTATTTATATTCTTTCCAAGATATTGAATTTCCTTCAATGAGTCGTCATTTTCATTGATTTAGTGTCATTTTTATCCATTTGGCTAGATTTTCGTTAATTTGGCAACATTTATAAATATCGCCAAGTTGGCAACATTCCGTTAAATTCGTCGCCAAAATCTCGCCAAGCGTTATGGATGGAGAAATAAATTATTCTTACAGCTGATAAATGACTATTGGCGTTCAAATACAAAAATATTACTCAAAGTATCTTTTCTCGTGAATGGAACGAGTGATGCCACCAAATTTATCGCATGATATTACATATGAAAAGTGAACATGTTTCTTAACAGTTAACATTTTTTTTTAATTTATAGGATTTTTGATCAATTTATTCGAAAAATGTGAAATATCTCGAAAACGGTTCATGCTAGCGTTCTAAAGTTTATGTCAATCGCTTTCTAAGGAAAAATTACATAAGAAATGTCTATTTGAGTAATTTTATTAAAGGTTTTAATTTTTTGATGCTTTTTTCAAAATTTCACTCGAAGATTTAGGGGTTCTGAACATTCGATTGTGTTTTAAAACAATAGGTTTCCAGTATTCACGGATTGTGATTTTTGTACCAAATTTCATTTGAATCGCTCCATGCGTTCGTGAGATATCGTCTCCACAGACTTACTGACACACACACATACACACACACACACACACGCACACACACACACACACACACTCACACACACGCACGCACGCACGCACACACACACACACACACACACGCACGCACGCGCACACAAACACACACATACACACATACTTTCACACACACACACACATACTTTTACGCGCACACACACACACACACACACACACACACACACACCACTTTAAAAATGTTCGATTCGTGATCAGGTATGCTTGAAACGTGCTCTCCCGTCGAAAACTCGAATTCGAATTTTCGACCCCGTCACAATACTTTCCTTATACATTATGTATATAAGGAAAGTAATATGTATCATGAAATGTAAAAAATATTGAAAGAACACTTTCTGCTGTTTTAAAAATTATTTCAAGACAAATGCGTGGACCGAGATAACACGGTGGTTAAAGCTATGCATAATTAACATTGTATACTACTAATCACGTATTCATATATTAACGGCTGCATATACACATGCTCAGGGTGCGCATGTTTACTCAGAATTCGTCCCAGATTCCTATGGGTGTTTCAGAATCCACTTCGACGCCAAGAGTTTGCAATTTCGTCTCAGTAGCTCAACGGTAGAGGGTCGGCCGGCCAGTTCGAAGATCCTGGGTTCGATTCCTAGTTGAGACAGCACCGTTCTTTACAGTGTAACGACTAGAAGGCGAAATGTTCGGCTGTGTGGTTTTTTTAATGTCCAGCCCGCAGGGTCGATATAGACCAGTGGTTAAGGTGTTGGTATCGCAAACGGTAAACCTCGGCTCAATTCTTATCGCTCAAAACTATCACCTTGTGTAAGCGGAGGTTGGGCACTTTTATTCTGTAGGTTCGAAAGTCTATCCGAAAGGTGATGGGTTAGGGGAAGAATTTTACTGTCCCAATCGTCCAAATAGTTGCTTTACAACTTTGGGTAGGTTGGATGGTGTGGTTATGAAAAACTCCAGAATATCTGATATTTTTTAAACTTAGCTTCATTACTTGTCCTTATGTGGTGGAGGCGGATAATTGTGTTTGAATAGGGGTGATGGTTGAAAAGGAATGGTAATGTAAATTTGAATGTGTTTCATCCACTCATATATTTTTCACAATTTATGCGAAGTTTTATTATATTTTTCTAAAATGTGATGTTAACATAACACAGTATTCTTTAAAATATAAAAGATCCTTAGCCAGATGAGGATACCAGGGGATTGCTTAATGCATTTGCTTTTGTCTCAGACAGTAAAAAATATGAAATTTTTTCATTCAAATTGCGTCAGTTTTGCTTACATTACTGCGTTAATTTACTGCTTTGCATATAGCCGTCCGATATTAGAAGGTTTAGGAAATTCTCTATATGCATTTTATATCAGCATTTTGTAAATTCTACAATGGAACTTCTTATTACGTGGATTTCCTAAAAGTAGTATATAAAAATGTTTCAAAATTATATATTTCGCTATAAAATCTAAAATAATGTTATAATATTTATTTATAAAAGAAAATTTTCTTAGAAGGTAATTTGCTGGCCACACAAAATCAGGCTTCGGGCCGTGGGTTAAAAGGCTACTGTTATAGCGTTTCTGAATAAATAGGTTGCTTGATGTCAATTTTTTTCTCGCAGGGATTTACGTTATAATTTATTCATTTGTTATATGCAAATTTCAGTTCATTGATGCATTCATTAATTCTCTACACAGAAAAAAATTTATAAATTATGAAAAAATTGAGTGATGATATATTAAATTTTATGCAAAAATCAAGCAGAAACTTTATAATAAAGAAACTCACTCCCAAAGCATCATCAGAATAAAAATTTAATCCCTTTAATTAGATTTTTCTTTTGTACTTTATTTTTAAAACGAAAATATTACCCTCAATTGTGTAACATTTTTTTTCAATAAGTGAAATTAGCTTTGAAGTTTTAAGATGAAAATATGAATATTGATTACTGGAAAGAACATATCTTTGATGTTTCAGGGAAGTAGCTTTATAAATGCTTTTACACTTAGAACACGAAGAAGAATCTGAGTAATTTGTTCTGTTGCTCAATATATTTACACTAGTAACAGCTTTATTAATGAATTGTCAACAACACATTTGACTGGAGCAAATATAATTGGTTTCTTTTTTCAAAAATATTTGTTGTAAAACAAGTGTCTTAGTTTATAATTACCGTAATTAGCAACTATGCAATTTATATTTCGTGGGCTAACAAGAAAAATGCATTGACTTAGTTTTGAGATAAATGGATTTTGAAGCATGAAAGTTTTTAAAAAATATAATTTTGTTTTGAAACTTATATTCTTTCTTTTATTTCAAAGCACATCTATTGAGCTACATTTTAACAATTTATTTCTTTTATACTGAGTTGTTTAACACAGCTAGCACCTAATTTTATAAATGACAGCATCACTAGTTGTGAATCGCAGGCAAATTAAAGTTTTTTTTTCCAATGGCCAGGCAGTAGATTTACGTCTTTTTGCTCTATGTACGGCCTAAATCGTGAACCATTTAGCCATCCAGGGACGTTGCCCCAGGCGCACCAGAGGGAGCGGAACACACTGCGCCCACAACACACAACATCCATGTCTTACGTGGGGACTCGAACCCACAACGTGGCGGCCGATCAATCGCTGTAAACGCTCGCCTTGACCGTTCGGCCACCACGTCGACTGAAATGAGCCAACAGTACGCGGTGTTTCCAGGTGGTTACCCACCCAAATACTAACCGCGCCCGATGCTGCTTATCTTCGGTGATCTAACGAGAACCTGTGTTTTCAGCACGGTAGAGCCGTTGGCTCGGCAAATTAAAGTGCATCATACGTATATTTTCAGAAAGATACATGCATATTTCCCTTAGATTGATATGTTTTTAACAGAAACAGTTCAGGAAATGTGTAATAGATGATGGGCGTTGAAAAAGTAGTATAGATATTTTCAACATTAAAATGTCTATAATTTACTTTTATCCTGGCCCTTTTTAACACTACACAACATAGTTGAAAAGTGTTTATGACTTTGTTCATTCAGTCTGTCTGTCTGTCCGTTAGCAGGATAACTGCCGTAAAAATGACTTTATCAAAATGAAATTTTAGTATGTTGTTTAGACGGTCAGTGGGACGTATGGGAATATAAATGAATAATATCACTCAATTAGTTTTGAATTGAACCCGGGTCGATGAAATGAAATGCATTGAACACTATGGGACATAATTTTTCAAACATTTTTTAAGCAAATTTAAAATTCTCAAATTGCTTCGAAAGTTTTGGGAAATATTTAAATTATCCCATAAAATATATAAAAAAAAATTTCAGCAAAATATATTCAGTAGTTATTTAAATAAAAATTAAAATAATAATTACACATTTTATATGAAGAGATCACTAGACCATTATATGAAGAGATTACGTGACCCACTTCCAAATAAAATACGGCATCCATCTTGTGTCAAAATCGTGATTTTTAAAGTTCTTTTTAATTCATATTTAGTTTTGTATCCGTCCTAAAACCGCTTTATTTTTACTTAAATTCTGTGCATTTATATACTAAAACAAAGCAATTACAATATATTTGAGTTTGAATGATCATCAGACTTTGATTATTTCTACAACGAAGTCAAACTTTCACGTATGGAGAATGTAAACACATCAAGCTGCAAGATGTGTTGTATAAGAATTGCAGAAATTCTTTAACGCAAAACTATTTAGCTCTGCAATCTGCAATATATCTGATATGAATAAAACATTCATTGATTTTATACAAAGAAGCAGACGATTCCATATTATTCTATATTAAAATCTGTGCATCTATATACTGAAACAACGCAATTACAATATATTTGAGCTTAAATGATCATCAGACTTTGATTATTTCTACAACGAAGCCTAATTTTCACTTATGGAGAATGTAAATACCAAAAGATGTAGAATGAGTTGTATAAGAATTACTGCATTTATTTAACGCAAAATTATTTAGCTCATGGAGTCTGCAATATAGCTGACATGAATGAAACATTTTATGACACAGAGAAGCAAACGATTTTTTCGATGGAGTTTTAAGCATAGAGTTAAATTACTTGTACCTCTATGGTTTTAAGTTTTTAAATAAAATAATGTAATATAGTATTTTGATGAATGAAATGAAGGGAAAAATGTTTATGAATGTAACGCTGCTTTTATAGAGAGAGCCAGGCGTGTTATATTTCGATGACGTCATTTGAATAAATTCCTTTTGTTTTCGATGAAGTTTTCAAATATAATAAATTAATGTAGTATTATGATAATTTAAAAAAATATTACCGAGGAATGTGTCGCATGTTAGAGATGTTTAAACCAGGCGATGTATATTTCAATGCCGTCATTTGAATGAAGTTCACTTTTTTGGATGAAGTTTTAAGTTTTCAAATACAAAAATCTGATTTGGGCAACACATCACTTTCCTTACTTTCCTTATATAATGCAATAAATTTATTGCTTTTACAGTTAAAAAAATGTTATTCTTATAGTAGATACTTATATTCTTTCAAAGATATTGAATTTTCTTCAATTAGTCGTCATTTTCATTGATTTGGCGTCATTTTTATCCATTTTTATCCAATTTTTGTTAATTTGGCAACAATTAAATATATCGTCAAGTTGGCGACATTCCGCCAAATTCGTCGCCAAAATCTCGCCAAGCGTTATGGATGGAGAAATAAGTTATTCTTACAGCAGATAAATGACTATTAGCGTTCAAATACAAAAGTATTGTTCAAAGTATCTTTTTTCATGAATGGAACGAGCTAGTTCCACGAGAATGATGTCACCCAATTTATCGCATGGTATTACATATGGAAAGTGAACATGTTTCTCAATAGAAAATACTTTTTTCTTATTTTATATGCTTTTTTGATAATTTTTTTGAAAAATGTGCAATATCTCGAGAACGGTTCATGTTGGCGTTCTAAAATTTATGTCAATCGTTTTCTAATGAAAAATTGCATAAGAAATGTCTATTTGACGATTTTTTCAAAATTTCACTGGAAAATTTAGGGGTATTCTGAATATTCGATTGCGTATAAAAACAATAGGCTTCCAGTGTTTATGGATTGTGATTTTTGTACCAAATTTCGTTCGAATCGGTCCATTCGTTCGTCAGTTATCGTCTCCACAGACTCATTGACACACACACACACACACACTCACACACACAGACATCACCTCAAAAATGTTTGATTCGTGATCAGGATTGCTTGAAACGCGCTCTCCCGTCGAAAACTCGAATTCGAATTTTCGACCCCGTCACAATACTTTCCTTATACATTATGTATATAAGGAAAGTAATAAATTAATGTAGTACTATGATATTTTAAAAAATATTACCGAGGAATGCATCGCATTTTAGAGATGTTTAAATAAAATTGCATTGGATTTGGAAAGTGTTTCACAATCAATGCTTTATGCATGATTGATCTTTCTCGTTCATTTTTTCTAAAGCCAACTTTCTCTCTTTCATGTACAACAGAGTTAAATATCTGTAGAAAATCTTTTGAAAACTATCGGCGTTCTTTCTTCCTCCGTATGAATGGAGATGTGAACGTGACATGAACGATTTTCTGAGAGGAGTGATTCATTTTGCTAAAAAAATAAATCTATGAATCTTTTTTCAAACTCAACAAGAAGAGCCATTTTTCAACTATAAAATTATAGAATGATCATGTAAGGGATTTTAAGGAATATGTTTCCACTCTTTTTTTGACATGGATGGATCAGGAAATAATTAGAATAAATACATTAGAATAATACATCAAGGAGACATTTTGTGTTATTATTCGAACAGAATACTCCTTTTCTACTTTTCCTGCAATACATCGCAAAATAGCAACTGGAGTTTTCAACGGATATACACGTTTTGAGCATTCTAGAACATTAAAAATTATTTTAATGTGACGTCTGTGTGTGTGAATCTATGTTCCTAGCTGTGCAATGTATTTATCTACTCTAGTTCAAAACTTATTGACGAAATTTCTCAAAATTCGATTGGTAAGTCGCTCATGGTTACTTTGGTGCTGATTCGATTTTGGTAGAAATTTGGAAAAATAAACCTGGCTCAAATTCATCAAGTAAATGCTTGTTTTCTACGCAATTTTCAACGGCGGTGAAATTACTGTAGGATAATGGTTGACTTAAAGTAAACTACCGTATTTAAGCGAAATCTTTAAAATTTCAATTAGTTATTACATTAAACACATTGGCCTATTTTTATTTTCCCTGCAATACATGGTAATGTATAGGGAAAGTATTGGAATCATGCCGAAAATCACAACTCGAATTTTCGACGGATCTACACGTTTCGAGACCTCTGGAATACGAAAAAATCATTTTTAACGGGACGTCTGTGTGTGTGTCTGTCTGTGCAATGTATGTATCCACTCTAACTCAAAAACTAATGAACCGAATTTCATAAAATTTGGTAGGTAAGTCACTTGAGTATGACCCTGGTGCTCATTAGTTTTTGGTATGATTCGTAAAAACAGAACTCGCCTTTTTTTGCGAAATGGCCCGTAAAAATTTCATGTATCCACTCTAGCTAAAATACTAATTCACCAAATTTCACAAAATTTGGTAGATAAGTTACTTGTACGATACTCTGGTGCTGATTAGACTTTGGTATTAATCGGAAAAGAACAACCTGCCTTTTTTTACGAAATGGCTCGCAAAAATGTCATGTATCCACTCTAACTAAAATATTAAATGACCAAATTTCACAAAATTTGATAGATGAGTGACTTGGGGGATACTCTGGTGCTAATTAGATTTTGGTAATTTTCAGAAAAGAACAACCTGCCTTTTTTACGAAATGGCCCTCAAAAATCGCAAAATCTAAAAAAGCTATGTATGTTCAAATATATCAATTAAATGCTTGTTTTATACTTAATTTTTGATGGGTAAAATAATAAGAACAACTCTATTACTCTAGGACTAACCATTCTCGATATATTTGAGATTTTTCGCATTTAGTTATGCCACTTTTAGAAAAATGTCTAATTACCAAATAAAAACAGAAATTGAATTAAAAATGCCAATTTAATGTTATTTTGTGCAATTAAACTCAATTTAATGAATTATTAAAGAAAAAAAATATGAATTTGAGTCTGCAGGGAAAGTCATGTGCTGCTCACATCAGATTTTTACTTCCCCTGCAATACATGGTAATGTATAGGGAAAGTATTGGAAGCATGTCGAAAATCGCAACTCGAGTTTTCGACGGATCTACACGTTTCGAGACCTCTAGAATACAAAAAAACTATTTTTAGCGTGACGTCTGTGTGTGTGTCTGTGTGTCTGTCTGCCTGTGCGTCTGCCTGTGTGTCTGTGTGTCTGTCTGTGCAGATTTTGTATCCACTCTAACTAAAAAACTAATTGACGAAATTTCATAAAATTTGGTAGGTATGTCACTTGTGGGCGAATCTGGTGCTGATTAGTTTTTGATACGGTTCGGGATAAAAGAACCCGCCTTTTTTTGCGAAGTGGCCTGCAATGGCTTATATCCACTCTAGCTATAAACCTAATGGACCAAATTTCACAAAATTTGGTAGATAAGTCGCTTGTGAATAACTCTGGTGCTGATTAGATTTTGGTATGATTCCAAAAAAAAAATAACCTGCATATTTTTGCAAAATGACCCGCAAAAATCGATAAAATTTAAAATAAAGAACTACGTATGCTTAAATATATCCATTAAATGCTCCTTTAATACGTAATTTTTAACGAAGAAAATAATAAGATCAACCCCATTACACTAGAACTAACCGTTCTCGAGATATTTTTGTTGTTTCGTTTTTCTCTACGCCACCTTTGAAAATGAGTCCAGTTCCAAATGAGAACGAAAATTGAATTAATAGTGAATTAAATTTAATGAAAATAAAGAGAATGTGTATATAAGTCTGCAGGGAAAGTCATGTTCTGCCCACTTCAGATTTTTCTTATCGGAGGCTTGCAGTTTTTCCCATCCATACCTCTCTGTTGTGAAGTTCGGTTTTCCGTAAGTGTACGTAATAATTTAAACACTGTTTAAAACTATCAAGCAATTTAAGTAGAGAATTTGATGTTCACTAGTTGCGCAATAATGAATTTTAATTTAATAAATTACAACATTTTACGAATGTAGATGTTATAGAATATACATAAATAGTACTAAAGCAGGATACGAACGTTTTGAGAGAACCCTCTTTGAACGGCCCTTAGAACGACTAGGTTGCTCTTTTATCTTTAAGCTTAAAGTTTTTATTTTGCATGAAAGGAAAGAAACACACGTTCTATATTTTTTGTAATCAGTAAAGCTTGATTTATTTTTGAGCTACTAAACGAAAAACCTGATGTTGTCAGCACATAACTTTCTCTACAGGATCAAATTAATTTCCTCTTTCTTCCTTTTATTATGCGTTGTGTTTAATTTGCACAAAATAACAACGATACTTATTTGAAATTATATTAAATTTGCAGTTTTTAATGCATCTTCCTTCTCATTTGGCAAATTTGCGTATTTTGAAACGTCGCCAGCTCTTCAAAATTTCAAAACTTAACTGAAATATCTAAAGAACAATACTTCTTAGCGTAATAAGATTGATCTTATTCGTTTTGTCTTAAAAAATTGCGTGTAAAACAGGAATTTAATGATTAAATTTAAGAAAATTCAGTTTTTTATTTCAGACTTTATGGACTGCTAATTTTTATGGACCGTTTCGTAAGAATGAGTCCCTTTTGTATTTTCGACTTATGCCAGAATCTAATCACCACCAGAGTAATCTAATGACTTAATCACCAAACTTAAAGAACTTTCATCGAATAGTCTTTTAACTATAGTAAAAGACATCGCAAAATCGTCAAAATTCCATATTCTTTAAAAACTCGAGAATAGTTCTTCCTTGAGTAATGTGATTGGTCTTATTCCTATCGCCGTCAAAAAGTACGTATGAAACATAAGAATTTAATAGATACATTTGAGCATGTGTAGTTTTTTTATTTAGGTCGTGACGATTTCTGTGGACCATTTAAAACGTGCAGCCGTGTCTCCAGTCTGATGGAGACAAAATGTTTTGCGAAATCGAAAAAAAAAAAAAAAGAACGCAGTCCAAAATCATACACACTTAAAGGGTTTTTAAAGAGGTTTCAAAGAGTTTTCAAAGGGTCTAAAAATTCTTGTTTGTTGTTTATGGCTATCTCTTTTAGTCTTTAAGATACGTATAAGCATTAAACACTTAAAAAATGCAAAAATGTTATACTTCTTCAGATTGACACGGCGATTAGTTGAAAACTGTAAGAGTTTGACTCAAAATAAATACAGATTTAGAAACTAAATGCCTTTACATATATTTTTGTCGCTTACTATTTACATCTATATATTTTATAGTTTTAGAGACATTTCGATTGAATGTATGAAAGATGAAAAAAAATAACACTCGCTCTGTCATATACTGTTTTACTTTTTTTTAATAAATAAAGCTCGATCCAAAATCACAATATATTATACATACACTTATTATATATGGATTTATAGAGCTTTCCACCACGATGTACCAGTTTCTGCTTATTGTTAACTGCTAAAAGTTAGCGCTTTTAGCTTTGGCGGTATAAGCATTACAAATTTGAAAAACAGAAAACTTTTAGTGTTCTTCAACTCGACAAGAGCGTTATTCAAAAACGGCAAAAGCTTTTTTTAATAATAAATATAAATTTTTGTACTAAATTTTCGAGTGCACATTTTTGCCGTTTACCGTTTATATCCACCCTTTATAGCTTGCTATATAGTTCGAGGGAAAGAAAAGTTCAAAATATTAAAATATGGAAGTTATTTTTATATATTTATAATATAGACCCTATTTCCGAAGAAACAAAAAATATTTACATTTTTAACACTTTACAACTTAGTTGAAAAGTGTTTATGACTTTGTGCATTCTGTCTGTCTGTCTGTTCGTTAGCACATAACTGCCGTAAAAATGACTTTATCAAAATGAAATTTTAGTATGTTGTTCAGACGGTCTGTGGAACATATGGGAATATAAATTAATAATATCACCCAATTAGTTTTGGATTGAACCCGGGTTGAAAACATGAAATATATTGAACCCTATGGGACCTAATTTTTCAAACATATTTTAAACAAAGTTAAAATTCAGAAATAGCTTCGAAAATTTTAGAACATATTCAAATTATTTCATAAAATATATAAAAATAATTTAAGCAAAATATGATTGGTTGTTTCTTTTAATAAAAATTTAAATAATAATTACACCCATATAATTGGACGATATCACGTGACCCACTTCAAAACAAAATAGAGCATCCATCTTTTTTTCCAAGAGTAAAAATTGTGATTTTTAAAGTTCTTTTAAATATATTTCTAGTGTTGCATCGGTCCCAAAATCGCGTTTTCCCTGTGTTTTCTGTGCATCTATATTCTGCGCCAACGCAATCACAATATTTTTGAGTTTAAATGATCATAAAACTTTGATTATTTCTACAACGAAGCCTAATTTTAATGGATGCAGAATGTAAACAAGTGCTTGTAAGATGAGTTGTGTAAGAATTGCTGAATTTTTGTCACGCAAAATTATTTAACTTTGGAGTCCGAAATAAAAGTGTAATGAATGAAATATTCACTGCTTTTACATAGAGACCCAAACGATTTATATTTCAATGACGTCATTTGAATAAAGTTCATTATTTTTGATGAAGTTTTAAGTTTTCAAGTAAAGTAAATTATTGCAGTTCTGTGATAATCACCACTGAATGAATCACATTTTAGAGATGTTTAAATAGAATTGCATGTCATTTGGAAAGTGTTTCATAATCAATGTTTTATGCATGATTTATCTTTCTTGTTATGGCTTAGGTTTAGTGGTAAAAGCGTCCAAAGTATTTACATTGTTAGCAACTCTTCGTTTTCCACCAGAGAAATCCTAACCATAAATAAGATAGGTTCTTTAGTTCCAAATTCTGCCAAAATCTTATCAGCACTAGGGTAACCCAGACATAACTTTTCTACAAAATTTTGTGACATTTGACTACCAAATTTTGTGAATTAGTTATTCAGCTAGAGTAGATACAGAAATTGCACAGACAGGCAGACACACAAATACATACATAGACGTTACATTAAAATAGTCTTTTGGATTCAAGAGTGCTCGAAACGTGTAGATTCGGCAAAAACTCGAATCGCGATTTTTGAAACGATTCCAATACTTTCCCTATACATTACCACGTATTGCAGGGAAAGTAATTAGCACCAATAGCGTTTATTAACTCTTAGTCTAATGTTATCATAAGAAATCACCAATGCTTATTTCTAAGATTATGATGGTGCTTATGATGCCTTGGAAGATTGATGCTTATGAGATCTGATCATTTCAAGGAAGAGTCATGTGCTGAGTAAATTACAAATTTTAAAAATAAAATGTCATTTATATATTTTTTATTTTTATTTAACGATTCCAATACTTTCTCTATACATTATCATGTATTGCTGGAAAAGTAAACATCGACTTTCTTATGTTTATCACTATTGTCTAAGTTCTCTTAACTTGTTTAGGAAATAAAACTAAATTTCCTTTCTTCATTTCAAATCCGTTTCTTCACAGACACAACAAATAGATAAATATCGGAAGGATATTTGCGCCGCAAGCATCGGCTGTTTTTCCTCTCAGGGCGTATGTTAGCGAAATCTGACAATAAGCTGTGAGACATGTGATTTATGTGAATCACAAACCAACTCTTTCACAAACCAGACATACAAAGCATTTTGTCTGCAGCAAGAGCATTTAAAGTAAAGAAATAATAAGTAATTTCTTATTTAATGTTGGCATCAGGGAAAAAGTTGTAAACAAGAGATATACTTTTAGGTCATTATCTCAACAATCTTTTCTTTCTCGAATACATAGTCATTCAATATATCCTTCCACAAAGAAACAAAAGATCCTGGTTAAATAATATATCTTTTTGATTGTGATCATCAAAATGTAAATGCAGTAGATTTTTGACTGAGAGATTTTTGAGGTAAATGCAGAGCCTGATTACTGAAAAGGCACGGCTTCCCTTCATAAGAAATAAAGGGGCCCAAAATTTTACCCCTGATATTGTTTATTTATTTTTTTTTCAATATTAGTTATAAGTTAAATAGCATCATGCCCGTATAGACAAGGAAGGGCACATTTTGGGTGTTTAATCCTAAATTTTAATTGCCCGTATATATTTGTTTCTTAAATTTTAAATATTAAACTGCTAACGGAAAAAGGGGCTTGACAATTAATATTGAAATTTGAATAATTACAAAAGTAGACTTTAACTGTCAGTGCTTAAAAAAGAAAATATATTGTGGTTTGAAAGAAAATGCTGTGATTTTCGGTTACAGACAACCATTTTAAAATAACGGGTCATTGATGACAGCATTTAGTTGAGGTCAGCAACTCAGATAATAGAATTTTTCAAGCAGTGATGAGTGCGTATGATATTAATTTTGGAAACACTTCTTAGGCTACGATCACGATATCAATGTGGGGACCCCAAATGGGGTTCTGCTTCCCCTAACTTGGTGTGTTAAGCTTGGTGTGTTCGATGTGTCCATCACATAAATTTGCCCACAAGTTAACAAATTTCGCTTTTCTGGAAAACAATAAAATATCTGATGTGGTCTACACATGATTTGCAGACCTTTACCTACAGACATATATTTATTTTTATTTTTCTTTTTACTATGATTGAATTGAGTTTAATTGCTTGCTCATTGATGTTTTCTTTGATATTTACTTAAAATGATACCCAATTTGCAGTTTTAATCACTTTTAGTTTTCATTTAGTGACTGTATATATTTTCAAATGGCTACATCGCAAAAATAAGAAAAATACTAAAATATCGCAAGAACAGTTTGTTTAGATTACTGGGATTGGTCTTATGAGTCTGTAGTCAGAAATTGCGTATAAAGCAGCAATTTAATAATTCTAATATTAAATATAGTATAATAATAATATATAGTTTAAGAATATACATTTTTAGTCAGTCTATGTGCGTTTCTTCAATGCATTTAAATATGCTTATTTTTTATTTCAGATTTTAACGATTTTTGAAGGTCATTTCACAAAAAATCGGGTTTATTTCGAATATTAAAGTTTATTCAGCACCAGTGTGATCCGCAAGTGACTGATTTAGCAAATTTTGTGAAATTTGTTCAATGAGTTTTTCAGCTAGAGTGGACATTACACAGACACACACACACAGACGTCACTCTAAAAATACCTTTTTGGGGGGTTCTAGAGTAGTCAAAACGTGTAGAGTCGCCGAAAACTCGAGATTCAGTTTTCGACACAATTCCAAAACTTTCCCTATACGTTACCATGCATTGTAGGGAAGGTAATAAAAGTTTCTATATTGCCAGATTTCGTTTAAAATAAAAAAGTTTATTGTTGCTACTGATTATAGCAAGGATACCGAATTTCATGTAATTCGCTTGAATATTTTGAGAGATATAGCGCTCTCTGTGGAAATTAAAACGCCTAATATCAAGAGAACGGTTCAAGACAGCCACTAAACAATAGTCTTTATTTAGTTTTGGTTAAAATTAAGTCAATCGATGACAGTGGGTTATTAAAATATTTACTATTTCTCCATTTTGAATCAAAAACGTGCAGTATTTCGAGAGTTGCGCATATAACGTCTTATATATGATATAATCTGCTTTTCAATAACAAATCACATACAAACTTATATGTAAACTTAACATTTTTATATGTTAATATGTTTACATTACATAATTTTAGTTTTTCAAAATATCTTTCTCTATCATAATTTTTATCAGGATTTCTTTTGTATATAGTTTCCATGTTTTTTCATTGATAGTTGCTTTTTATTTTGTATTTTTAGTTATCAGTGTTTTCTCCTTTTTTTATTGTATTATTATCGCATTTTGTTTCTTGTATTATTTTTCTTTTCTTTGTTACCTTGTATATTTCTAGAATTTATCTCAGAATATATTTTCAGTTTACAGCATTTTCAAGTATAATTTCATATACCTGTTCACTTTTATGCATTCTATGTTAATGTCTTCTCATTATTTGCTAAGTTATTGTCTCTCTGCTAATTATTTGCTAATTATCCGGGATTGAAAAGTGAAATACAATGAGCTCTATGGGAAATAATTATTCAAATATTTAAGCAAATTTAAAATTCTCAAATTGCTTTGAAAATTTTAGGAAATATTTAAATTACCCCTTACAATATATAAAAATTAGTGAGCAAAATATGTTCGGTAGTTTTTTAAATAACAATTAAAATTATAATGGCACCCATATTATATGAAAGGGATCACGTGACCCATTTCAAAATAAAATGTGGCATCCACCTTTTTCATAGTGTCAAACTTGTAATTTTTAAAGTTCTTTTGAATTTATATTTAGTGTTGCATCCGTCCGAAAACCCCTTTATTATTGCGTATTTTCTATGCATCTATATTCTGCGCCAACGCAATTATAATATTTTTGAGTTTAAATGATCAGACTTTGATTATTTCTACAAAGTCTAATTTTAACGTATGAAGAATTTAAACAAATAAAGCTGTAAGATGAGTTGTATAAGAATTGCTGAATTTTTTTTCACGCAAAACTATTTAGCTCTGGAGTCTGGAATATAGGTGATATGAATGATATATTCATCGATTTTATATGGAGGAGCAGACGATTTTATAGCACTTCCTTTCTCGATGAAGTTATAAGCATGGAGTTAGAAAGTACTTTTACCTCTGTAATGCCAGAAATGTAAAGTAATAAATATTTGGAAGGATTAAAAAATAATGGAACCAGGAATGCGGGCGGATTATCACCACGCTAAGCAGATGGGCGATAATATACAGGTGGCCCCATATCTTACATACCACGCCCATGTTTACATACCACGTTAAGCCGTTTGGCGGCAACCGAGACGGCGACGCCATGTCTACGGATTAGCCCTCAGCTCTAGATTTCAGCACGTGGACCGCCGACCGAAAAAGGGATATAAGTGAGAGTTGCTCGAAGTGGGAGTCAGAATTGGTCAAGGCAGGCTGTTGGAGTGAGACTAGTCAAGAAGAAGCGACGGTAGCAGAGTTAAGAGTTGTGTGTGCGTCTCTGATATAGGAATTCGAAGGAGAGCTCATGTTCATCTGGTATTGCAAGTGTAAAGTGTGACAAAGCATCGGTGTTACCCAAGTTATATGAAAGAAGATCAGGTACCGTACAATTAAACTATATGAGGATAACCTCTTTGTCTAAATTTGCGTTTTTAAGGAAAAGCTAATTAATGCATCCCACCACGTGCTCCAACCAAATATCAATTCATCTGGCATTACACCCCCCGAACTACCATTGAGATGTATTCCACTATGTATGATATTTATTTAATTTGTAAAACTAAAGAGTGTAAATTGAGTATGTGATAAATAAATGTTTGTTCCTTTACTATTAACCTTAATTTTTACTTTGTTAACTTAGTATCCCGTTAAGCACAGAAATAGGTGGGTTTTGCGGCCACCAACGCAATGTACACAGCAGTAAGTTAGAACAGATTACATGTATAATTAATATACTAATAAATAATTAATTTAATGTAAAATGCATTTTTGACAATATTAATTTTAATCAACAAAAATAATAATCGGCACATTTGGTGCTCGTGACTTTAGCAGTAACGGGAATAAAATAACAATTTATGAAATTAATAAAAATAAAAGGAATAATAATAATAAAAAATAAATATTGATAAGGTTGGACAACTGGTGGCGACATAGATGATTGTGAAAATATTGTGCACAATTCTCATTTCTCCTTATGTTATATGTATGATTATGTAAAGTTTTATCAATGAAATGGGAAAAATGGTTCTTCTAAATGAGATCGAAGGTATAATTAGAAAAATGGGATATAGGAATGGGACCAGTTAAAAAAGTGGTGAAAAGTTCAATTATAACAAGGAGTTCAAGTTTGAAAGAAGATTCAAAAATATCAAATAAAAATTATAGTAAATTGGATAGAAATAATAAAAATATGGATATTCCAGTAATGCAGATCCTGCCATTATTTAGTGGGAGTAAGGAGGAAGATATAAATTTCTTTATAAAACAATTTGATGAATTAGCGGAGTTAGCAAGTTGGAAGGAAGAGCATAAAGTGGCTATCATTAAAACCAGATTAAAAGATAAGGCTATGCAGTTTTTAATTCAAAACCCTGAATTACAAAACGAAAAGGAGTTTGATAAAATAAAAATATTACTAATAAAAAAATTTTCAAACAGAATAACGATAACGCAAGAACAGGACGCTTTCAATAAAATAAAACAAACGCCTGATATGTCAGTGGACGAGCTTGTGCTAAAAATAAAAAACGCAGCGCGTAAATTTTTGAACCTTAAGGATACAACAGATGGAGAGGTAGAGAAAATAACCAATAAAATAATGTTGGGAAAATTCATTAGCGCATTACGCCCTGATTTGGCAATTGAAGTGAAGAAAAAAGATCCGCAGCGGTTTGAAGATGCCATAAAAGATGCCGAACTGTTTGAAATAATTCTTAATGATAGGACTCCAGAAGAATCACATAACGAACTGAAAGAAATGTTACTTACAACACAGGTTCAAGATTTGACTTTAGAAATTAATAAATTAAAATTGCAAAATATACCAAATCAATCCATGGAACGAGCTGTTTTTTGCATAGGGTGCGGAAAAAATGGACATTATTTCTCAGATTGCTGGTACAATGAGTGTAATACTGCATTTGCAAGGAATCCCAGACGAATGAATTATCAGCAATATGGGTTGGAGCAAACAAATTATATCAGAGGAAACAGAAACGAAAATCTCAGAAATTTTGAACGAGGAGGATATAATAGAAATAATAGGGAATATCAAGGAAATAATAATGATCAAAGAAATTATTACGATCAATTAGAAACCAACGTAGAAAATAGAGAGAGGCAAAGTATAAGAGGAAATTTTAGGGGGCGCAACGGAAGAAATATAAGATCAAACACATATGAGAGAAACAATAATAATAGTAATTTAAACTAAGAGCTGGAATTTGGGACCAAGGAACGAATCGTACAAATTCCAGAGAAATAAATAAATTCGGTTCACAAACATATAGAAATAACAAAAATGGAGATGACTGGCAAAACTATACAAATTTGGAGAGAGGACAATATTATGAAAATAATGATAAAGCAAAATATGATACCAAAAGTATCCTTTCAAGCGAATGTGAGAACGTATCTAGCCCACAATTACCGATGGTAGAAATAGATTGCAAAGGAATAAAAATAATAAGTGTAATTGATAGTGGGGCTCAAGTTAGTATTATAGATTTGGAAACATTTCAAAAACTAAAACAGAATAGAAATGTAAAAATAAAATACATAACCAGAAGAGTAATACTTCAGACGTTTACTAAAGAAAATATAGAATTTTTAAATTGCATTCAATTTTCATTTAGAATTGGGGAAAAGGCATGCAAAAATTATTTTTTCGTGACAAAACAGAACTTTCAGGGGCAATATAAAATGCTTTTAGGCTACGACTTTTTATCCTCACATAAAGCAATTTTAAATACAAAAGATAACGAAGTACAATTTGGGAATACTGCGATTAAATTGTATAAAAGTGAAAATACAAACCCAATACAGAATTCAAAACAAAAACCACAAAGCCAGGGAATTCGCGATGAAAATAGATATAATAGTAATTATGAAAATTATAATACTGATGACGACGAATATGAGGAAATAAATAGTTGTTATAATGAATCCAATAATGAGAATGAAGATAGAATAAGCGATGATAATGATGACGACGAATATGAGGAAATAAATAATTGTTGTAATGAATTCAATAATGAGAATGAAGGTAGAATAAGCGAGGATAATGAAAGCGATAACGATAGAAAAAACGCTAATATGCAAAATTGTAGCACTCGCGATAATGTAAATGATGAAAAATGGTTACCAAGTTCTAATGAAAGTAATAAGAATAAGAATGTTAAAAAGAAAGAGGAAAAGCAGATTTTCGCTAAATTGAAAAGAAAAATAACATTAAAGCCAGGGGAGTCAGAAATAATCCAATTGATTTTGTCACAGGAATTAAATGAGGGACAGGATGTTTTATTTTCTCCAATAAAAATGGCAAGAACATTAATCACGGATGAAGCGATCCAAAGTATAGAAAATAAAAATAAGATTAGAATGTTGTTATACAATGAAAAAAATTGCCAAATTACACTTAATAAAAATATGAACGTGGGTATAATAACAGAACAAATCGAAATTGTTGATACAAAAAATAAAAGCAGTAAACCCACGTTGGAAATTAATAATATTCAAAATTTAAATAAAACAGATTATCAACAAATTCGGGAATTAAGAAAGAAAGAAATATCTCCAGACGATTTTCAAGTACAGCACTTAAATAAGGAAGATAGAAATAAAGTTATTGCATTAATGATGACCAATACAGAGGTTTTTTCAAAGTCATATGCTACCCTAGGTAAAACATCAGCAATAGTACCGAAAATCGAACTTATGCACAATTATCCTATTCAGAGTCGACCATACCCAATTCCGAGAGCAGTACGAGAAATTGCGCAAAAAGAAATTAGGGAATTATTGGAAAATGACATTATTGAAAGTTCACAAAGCACGTACGCTAGTCCCATTATTCTTGTAAAGAAACCAAGTAAACCAAATGAAGAACCTAAATATAGACTTGCTATTGATTATAGGGCCATAAACGCGTATTTACCACTTTTGCCAATAAACTTACCAAAGGTGAAGGATATATTACAAAATATCGCTGGTAGTAAAATTTATACAGTTATGGATTTGAAGGCGGCGTTTTTTCAGATCGAACTAAGAAAACAAGATAGAAAGGCCTTAACGTTCACAACTCTTATGGGAAATTTTAATCCTAAAAGAATTCCGTTTGGTCTTAAAAACTCAGGAGCATATTTTCAACTTTTAATGAACAAAGTGTTAGGAGATCTATCAGAGTTAAAAATATACTTTTACTTAGATGACTTAGTCATATGCGCACAAAATAACGACGAAATGTTAGAGAAAATCAAAATTGTTTTCCAAAGATTGAAAGAAAATAATTTAACACTCGACCCGGCGAAGTTACAGATATGCAAATCGCAAATTGAATTTTTAGGATATAAAGTAAATGCGAATGGTATAAGCCCATCAATAAAAAACTGTGCAAAAGTGCAAAATTTCAAACAACCCCAAACGGTTAAACAAGTAAAAAGCTTTCTTGGGACAACAAACTATTTTAGAGGTCTGATAAAAAATTATGCACAAATTGCAGAACCGTTGGTAAATTTGACAAAAAAGAATGTTAGGTTCGAGTGGAATAATGAATGTAGAAAAGCTTTTGAAAAATTAAAAAATGCAATTTTTAAAGAACCAGTTGTAAGACAGCCTGATGAAGTAAACCCGTTTGTCTTAACTACGGATGGCTCAGGTAAGGGAATTAGTAGTATTTTGATGCAAAGAGTAAATGGAGTCGATCATGTTATCGAATTTTATTCAAGACCTGTGAACCCGGCAGAGAAGCGTTATCCTGCAATAAAGCTAGAATTGCTAGCTATACACGCATCCTTACAACACTTCAGAGAATATCTGTTCGGAAGGAGTTTCACCTTGCTGAGTGACGCAAAATCCCTTATGTACCACATAAAATTAGATAAAATGCCAAATATCATATCGAGGTGGCTAATTGACATAAGTCAGTATGATTTTAAATTCAAATATCAAAAAGGTGAAAATAACGCAAGTGATTATTGCTCGAGATATGTATTTGACAATGATAACCAAATCAAATATGTAAATACTTTAATTAAAAATGATGAGATAAATGTGGAGAAAATATTAGAGCAACAAATGGTAGATGAAAAATTAAGTAAAATTAGAGAGGAATTACAAAAAGGAAGAAACCGATATCACAATAACAAGGTATACTATATTGATAGCCAAAATAAACTGTTAATGGTAAAGAAGGAAAATAAAAGACAAACGTATAGGAAAATAAATGAGAATAGGATTGTAATACCGCACTCGCTAAAGGGAAAGATAATAGAGATAGCACATTTCCCTCATTTCGGAGTAAGAAAGACATACCAATTACTTTCAAGAAAATATTTTTGGATAGGGGCTTTCCAAGACGTGGAAAATTTTTGTAAGTCTTGTAATCAATGCTTATTAGTAAAACACAAAAATATACCACCAGCCAGACTTCAGGCCATGCCAGAAATATTAAAACCAGGAATATATTTACAACTGGATTGCGTAGGAAAACTACCGCGCAGTAATGGAGGAAATAATTTTGTAATTACAATTGTAGACATGTTTTCACGATACTTTGAGGCCTATGCAGTCAGAGACATTACTGCTAAAACAATAGTGAATAAGCTAACAAACTTCGTGACAACTTATGGAGTTCCAATTATTATTCAAAGCGATAATGCTCAAATTTTTAAAAGTAAAGAATACATAGATTTTACAAATGCATTAAATATTGAAAGGCGATACAGTTCGGTTTATTTCCCAAGTTCTTTAGGTCGTTGTGAAAGAATACACAGAGACATGAAACAATGTATAATGTGTTTGTCAAAGACTACGTTTGAATGGGATGAATCTTTAAAATGGTTTAAGTTTTATGTGAATAACACTATTAACAGTAATACAGGATTTGAGCCTTCATTCCTGTTCTATCTTAGAGATTTATCATTGCCATTTGAAAATATTAAACAAACAAACATACCAAGTAAGGAAGAAATAGATATAATGTATAGTGATGTAAATAATTATAAAAATTATGTGGCACAGCATTTAAAAAATATAGATAAAGTCGTGAAAGACGCATCGGAACAACAAAAGCTGATAAATGACAAACAAATAAAGAAATATAAAATAGTGAGAAAAAACGATATATTTATAGGAGCGACAGTGTACCTAAAAAAGTTCCTAAAACCAAGGGTATTAGAGGATCGATATGATGGACCATTTAGAATTACGAAATTAGTCCGAAATAATAATGTTATAATATGTCTTAAAAGTGATGAAAATAAAACTTATAAAGTGCACATAAATAAACTATACATGGCAGCGGAGCGAAAACAATATTTGAAAGATAGTGACGAAAGCGAATCAAACCACACACACACACAGGACAAAGAAAAAAATCAAAATGAGAAAGTGATTAGAAATAATGATCAAAGTCAGATTAAGGAAGGGAAGGTCACTAAAGAAAAGCAATTAAACTGTGAAAATAATAGAAATGATGATGAGGTTTGTTATAATGCCAGAGGGTATAATTTTCGCCCTCGAATTGTTGTAAATAGTAATTTCATAAAACAAAGAATATGAAAAATATGTAAAAAGTTTGTAATTAATGTCATAAATAGAAAGTGATAATTGAGTGTATATGTATATGTTTTTATGTTTTAAATTGTGGATATAAGTATATTTCAAAAAGTATGTTATGTATTTCTGACATTACATATATGGCAAGTTCAAAAAAAAAAAAAAAAAAAAAAAAAGTGAAATAACAAAGTAATTTATAAATAATATGGTGGTATGGAATTCAACCATAACCAAGAATCGGAAGTTGATAGTTGCACTACTACAATATGTTACAAAATGAAATGATAACAAGAAAATGTATAATAATAATAAAGTAATGAATGCTGTTATGTAATGATATGTCGTATGTAAATAATTATGTAAAAGGAGAAATGAAAATTATGCATTGCAAATAATATATATCAAAATTTACAATTTAATAATAATGTGAATGTTGGTAATCCTCATGTAATTTATGGTACATTATGTCAATTATGAATAATGGACTAACATGACAGGGAACTATCAAGAAACTACAAAGAACTATCAAAGCTATGAGTTGTACGAGGCTAAAAAGTGGAACTCAGCCTTTCTCACGATGGATGAACTTATGTGTTTGCGAGGAACCATTGTGAACTTAATTTCTTACCACTGGGGTAAAACTGTGGGAGAGTAACTTTTGGACTTTTTTTTTCGCGGGGGGGTGAGAATGTAATGCCAGAAATGTAAAGTAATAAATATTTGGAAGGATTAAAAAATAATGGAACCAGGAATGCGGGCGGATTATCCCCACGCTAAGCAGATGGGCGATAATATACAGGTGGCCCCATATCTTACATACCACGCCCATGTTTACATACCACGTTAAGCCGTTTGGCGGCAACCGAGACGGCGACGCCATGTCTACGGATTAGCCCTCAGCTCTAGATTTCAGCACGTGGACCGCCGACCGAAAAAGGGATATAAGTGAGAGTTGCTCGAAGTGGGAGTCAGAATTGGTCAAGGCAGGCTGTTGGAGTGAGACTAGTCAAGAAGAAGCGACGGTAGCAGAGTTAAGAGTTGTGTGTGCGTCTCTGATATAGGAATTCGAAGGAGAGCTCATGTTCATCTGGTATTGCAAGTGTAAAGTGTGACAAAGCATCGGTGTTACCCAAGTTATATGAAAGAAGATCAGGTACCGTACAATTAAACTATATGAGGATAACCTCTTTGTCTAAATTTGCGTTTTTAAGGAAAAGCTAATTAATGCATCCCACCACGTGCTCCAACCAAATATCAATTCATCTGGCATTACACCCCCCGAACTACCATTGAGATGTATTCCACTATGTATGATATTTATTTAATTTGT